>OX941083.1:5993200-6593200 GCA_954870635.1 Arctium minus | reverse complement strand
ATAGCTCAGAATTAAGTTCTTGGAAGAGGTTTTCGTGTTTAGAGCAAAGAAATCCGACAAATACGAGGTTGTCTGTGACCAAAGAAATTATGAATGGCGTATGTTGGCGAAGTCTATGGGCCTAAAAGGAGGGTTGTTTGCCGTTAGAAAACTAAACGACGTAGAAGACAGTACTTCCGTGGTCTAGAAGTCTATGAAGACATGTTAGATGTCGACGATCTTTGCATGCGACTGCTTCACCAGATCATGAAAGAGCTAGGCTACGACGAAACTAGATATTATAAGTTGTATTTTAAACGTCCGAATGCAGACTTATTGAGTGGACTGGAACCTATGGCTACCGACGAAGATGTAGCCAATATACGTCAGTATGTTGACGGCCATACCGTCATTGAAGTGTACAGCAAGAAAGTGGAGCTTAACACTTCCAGAATCGTATCACCAAAACATATAAGAAGTCGTTGGGGATTTCAGAAAAACCAAGCGTCTTGTAGCCGTAGTTTGACATTTAAATGACCAAGAATGTGACCTAATCACTTTGTTTAATGGCATCGTTTCAAAGTCTGTTTAGATGAACTTGTACCGGTTGTTTTCGAACCCTGTCAGTTTGTAAGTTCGTTTCCTTCACCAATTCTTAATTTTGTTTTCTGTCTCTTGACACGAAAAATCTAAGAAAGCAATATTAATATATAAAAAAGATTTATTACATACATCGTGAACCTCATTTAGGACTACGGGTAGATAAAAAAAATAACGCTACGGACTACATAATAAAAAACAGAAAACAACATAATCGTCTATCTGGACAGCCAACGTGTATAAGGTCTCCGCCATGTAGACCTGGCAAAAATTGACACGACACGCTAACCCGACACGAACTCGACACGAAATAAACGGGTTTGGGTAATACATTTCAACCTGTTTAAGTAAACGGGTTGACACGACACGACACAAAAATTAAACGGGTAAGGTCAGGGTCAAAAATTTCAACTCGAAAATGACCTGAATAACCCGTTTATATATATATGTGTGTGTGTGTGTGTGTGTGTGTGTAGGCCGATAATCAAATGAAAACCAAAAATATGTTACAAACCCTTGAGAACCGATATAAAAATATTTTTTTACATGATTTTTTTTCATCAAAAACTATGATTTAAGATATTGTTTCATATATGTTTTTGTCCACCTTGTGAAAAAATTACACGTGAAAAATAAAATTTGATTCACCTAGTGAAATAAAAAATACAGGTAAAAAATATTAATGTGGTGAAACAAATACATGTAAAACTATCATATTATGAAACAAAAATATGGGAAGAAATATATTAAATCCAAGCATTTGGTGAAAATATATCATGTGAAAAAATATTTTTATACTGGTTCTCATATGTTTGTAACATATTTGTGATTTTCATTTGATTTAGCCCCTATATGTGTGTGTGTGTGTGTGTGTATATATATATATAAAAGTTTTCCTTTTAATGTTTTGGATTTTTAGTGTTTTAGATTTGATTATAATTTTGAACTATAAATTTTGGATTTCTAATGCTTTCCTTTGAATTTTGTATTTGTATTTTTTTGTGAATTTTCGATTTTTAATTTAAATTTATAAATGTTAAACGGGTTAGGCGGGTCGTGGCGGGTTAGGCGGGTCGGGTTAGGGTTGGGATTTTCTGACCCGTTTATTAAACGGGTCGGGTTAGGATTAGACACTTTCAACCCGTTTAACTTTGAACCCGACACGACACGTTTGCTAGGTCTACCGCCATGTAATCCCGCCATTCCCTGGCCACAGATTCAGTTGCATCTGGTGTAACTGTTGGGTGCAATTCTTCAATAAACTTGGATATGTTACGACACACCCACACAACGCAATCCCCAAGGGCTCCCGCCTGTTGTGGTGCATCAGTTTCATAGGTAACCTCCAATTTCTTGTTGGCTTTGATACGAGCCTGCGTGTCATGGATCTTCTTTAACAACTTCGGCAATTCTGTTTTGAAATTCTGAAGGCGGTCTTCCAAGGGCAAAGTGTACCTTTTTGCTAGTAAATTGTCATATAAGACCATCTTCATTTCATTGAGGTACAGAACCCCGAGCACCCAATGTTTGTCTACAATGCATATAGGGATGTATACCTGAGATTTTACAATAACACACAAATAGTTAGTAACAAACAAGTTAAACAAAAGTTATGTAAATTGATTTCCATACCCGCTCGAGGCCCTTCCAATCTGGATTGTTTTTATGTCCCAGTCCATTGCACGTTTCGTACACAGACATGTATCCTTGGCTCGGCAGGGTAAGCCACTCAAAAAAGTTGTTGTCCATCACCGCCCATCTCGCTTCTGTAGAGCAGGATTCTTGGATCATTCTGACCCAAGCGTCAATGTGTTATACACAAAACAGAGATTGTTAGACCTGTAATTAGAAATGTAGTTGTTTATATGACTATATTTAAATACTAACCAGATCCTAATCCTTACTACCACCTATACCCAGCAGTTTCATGAAAAAACCGGCATCCATTTGAAGGCTGCCATAAAATGGACAAAACAGGTGGGGGGGCTGATTATTGAGACATTTGTCCATGATCTGTGCCGCCGTAAGAAGCATCGATTGCCCCGCTGAAGTCATCGTAGTGTCTCCCCTAACCTTTCCCTTGCCCTTTGCCTTCACCCTTCCCTTGGTTTTTTTTTCGGAGGGACTGGTGTGGTCGAAGGTTGTTGGATATATGGGGAACAAAAAATAAGGGAATTCAGATTAGTTTTCGTGATCTTTTCAAGTATGGATTACTCTGCGGACTAATCTTTACAAACACCAAACAAGTTGAGTGGCTCCCAGGACGAGTTAAACAAGCAATTAATCTTGTCCAAAATATGATGATTCTGTCATTACCATGGACATTTTTGCTTCTCCTCCTAAATTCTGGAAATCTGAACATGAACATAGTTGTTCAGCTATCAAGATAATGACTAAAGCATTCTCATCAGATTGGGACTATGAACTTATGCCTAATAATCCCTGCTGGCTGGCAATTCATTACTGGACAAAATATTGAAGATTCAAAAATTTGGTTCCAGCATGTTCATTGTTCAGACTTCTTTTGGAACTCTGAAGTTCTTCTCTCAGATGATTATTCTTTGTTTGGAAAGACTCCTACTGTCAAAATATATATTCCATCACCAATGGCAAGTTATGTATTTCTTGATTTCTTTGAAGAAGAAGATGAAGATATTACAGACAAATGGACGATCTTTTTCAAAAACAAAAAGATGGAAGATTTAATCAATCAAGGACAATTGAACAAAAGAATGATTGATTAGTATTACACCTGTATGATGGTAGCTGTAAAGACAAACACGTGGACGACTAAGAAATTTTCAGAATTTCTTACTTCTCCTTTTCTAGAAGATTGTTGACTTCTACAACCATGTGGGAGCGTAGGTCGAGATTGAAAGGCAAGAAGGAGTGTTCAAGCTGTAGATGGTTCCCAGCTTGTTTCCTCTCTTCCATTGCTGACCCTGCTTTTCAAAAGATGGAATCTACTTTTGACAAGTGGCTCCTTTTCTCTCTTTTATCAATCAACGACAAAAGACTTTTCTATCCGGTTGAAGCCTCCGGTAGCTGGTCACCTTTTCTTTTTGCTGCTATAAATATGTTGTTTTGCTTTGAGTTTTCAGTATAGTGAAAAATATAAGCATAAGAAAGAGTGCAAGTAAGAAAACAAGAATGTAAGCAAATAAGTGAGTAGTTAGTTATCTTATAATTTGTAGAAGTTTGAAGATCTGTAATAATCCTATTGTATAATACAAGGTTAGTATTGTTTATCATATTTTCTTATGGTAGGCTAAGTCCTTAGGCTTAGAAAGCCAATTCATGTTGTGAAAATTCATATGATAAAGTTAAAAGTGTTTTATTATATTTTTATATTTTCATTACAAGAAAAAGAGATCTTATAAACTATATCATGAAGAAATCTTGTATCTGTTAGTTCATACCTACGTGGCAGAGGTATAACTGTCAGGCAGTGAGCCAAACCTCTAAATGAAGTCTTAGTTGTATTTTTGAAAAATTGTTTTAATAATATCTTTGAAAGTCTTATAATTGCTTTAAAACAAAAGACGTAAGGATGTTTAACTTCGGAATAGTACCCGCTGTTAACTGATGAAAGGTGTTTTAGGGGAATAGTACGAATTAGTCCAAATAGGTGAGTTTCAAAAGTAGTTTTAAATCAGCTTTCATATGTTTAATTAAGAAATGTTTTCAAAAAGTGATAACAGAGTAACAAAGATGGGTATCATGATGTTCATCAATAAGATCTTAGTTTTCTTAAAATTTTAATATAAATTGGTAATAAATAATTTTTAGCTAAATCATATGAAGATTAACAACCTCTCATATATTGGTTTTCTAATCCCTTTTCTCCCATAAGAAAATCTTTTATTTCCTATCCTTTTTATACTGATGCATGAATCTGGCACATGTCCTCATACTTTATCCAAACTTCATCAGGATATTTGTAATTGCCCCTGTAAATGTTTTTGTTATAGTAATTATGAAATATTTTGTTCAAAAATCTAAAAAAGAATCTTACTTATTTATTAGCTTCCGATCTGCTTATTCCTGAGATTAAATACCTAATAGTTGGAAAAGTTTTCCAAGATATAAATATATTTTACAAAAGTTTCGGTTTAACCTGAAATTGATAACGAAGTCAAAGGTAAAGCGTTTTCAACCTTTAAAGGAAATAATTAGTCATACTCTAATTGGACTGAAGATTCTCCTTACCATGAAGAAAATCTTTAATCTCCATGAACAGGAATAGTTGTGGAGCTTAGCATCATACGATCAAGATCTCCCCGTCTATATACTGTAACCTCGCTGAGGCCCAAATTTTAGTGTATTTTTTACACTAGTAACTGCGTTGCAGCCCATCATATGGTCTTATTCAAGAAAAGTTTTAGTTAATTTTCTCTTGAATAACCCCGTATTATTTGGTATCAGTGCCTGTACTTATATTTATATATATATATATATATATATATATATATATGTATATTTGTTTTTAATATTGTATGAATAAGTTAGATATCTTAATTTGGAATTATCTCAAAAAGGTAGATTTATTATTTCTATAGATAATAATAGTCTCAAGTGTCTTTGTTACAAAGAGTCTGTAGATCATATCTTTCATAGTGATAACAGTCAACTTAATACTATTGTAGACTTAATCATAAATCTGGGTAAGAATCTTGAATTAAATCAGAATAAGAATACCCATCTCTGGCAATCTATTCATGATTTTATGCTCAAGAAAAACAAAGCTATTCATGATTTGGAAAACAAATTAGAATACCTTAAAACAACTTTTTCTTTGTTTGAAGAAAAACTTGTAAGTTTTGAAAAGAAATATAATTTACTGGTTTTAAGTCAGAAAGACTCAAACCCAAAAGATTCTATTTCAAAAGACAAAGTTCTTGAAATTTTGAAGAATTCTCAAGGACAGTTTGAAGAAATTAAACTTCATTTAAAACAACTTGAAAAGCTTGTTCTTAGCTAAATGAACTTTAATTTTGAAGGAAAGATTCTTGAAGAATCTTATGATTTTTGTAATAAAAATTTATCAAAATCTTCACGATACAGTGAAACAAAACATCTTTTTTCTGACTCAAATAAGTTGGTTGTTTCTTAAAATAATATAATTATTGCTCTTTTAGTATCTCTGCATCACAAGATTGATAAAATTTCTATTAAAGAAATTCGAAAATCTTCTGATATTGATAAGCTTGTCGATCAATTTTCAAAACTTTCAACAACTTTTGAAAAGAAAATTAATCCTAAATATATATATATATATCCTGTTTTTGGTGTATTTTGGTGCCATATACTAACTCCATATACGGAATTATGTTTGTTTTGTTAAGTGTTATGTATTTATGTATTTTGTTGTTTCATTTTGGGGCTTACGCTTGACCGCTTCGAGGCTTACACCTCACGTACCTAATGGGAAAACGCCTCGAGGCTCGTTTCCGTTCTTTAAAACCTTGTTTGACTTGATTAATCTACTATTCGACTTAACTCGTTTACACCCCTAATCATATATGTATCCATTTGCAAATATATGAAAAAACACCCCAAAATTTATGGTATCCACCAGCAACTATATAAAAAAAATACTCAACCTCTTTAACTACCATGTAATATTTTAGAAGTAGACTTTTGTTGTGTTTTATCGATTAGATCTCATAAAACTTTTAAATACCAGTCTAATTTGTATAAAACAAAGTCGTATCATGATGTTGTGACATGAACACTCGTTATGAATATGAAGTAAATTGAAAAATAAATAGAAGAAATCAGATTTTACCTTATTATAATTTGAAATTATATTCCGAGACCACCGATTCCAACAACGAGAGCAAGATCATCGTCATGGGGTTTTATCTGTTCCAGGTTTGTGAAAGGAAAACGAATCAGGAGAAACAGATGAATCTTCCATGGCATAAATTTGTATGTTGTGAGGTCGATCCAAATACTTAGAAAATAAATGGATAGATACAGGTCCAAAAGGGGAATTTGGGTAAAATTGAAGGCGTGGTTCTTTTAAACAAGAGAATGAAACGAGAAGGATGGAAGAAGGCTATAGAGATGGAGAAGATGGAAGAGTGGCGGCTGAATTCTTTAGGGTAAACCTCATATATTTTGTTTTTATATTTTATATCTTTATTTTTAGAGTAAACTACAATTTAGACCTTGTCGTTTATCGAGAATAACACTTTCTGTTTATCTTGTTATGGAATTACCGGATAGTTAACATGGTTTGCAAAAATGCTTGAAATTGGTCCTTTTATAACCGCAATAATATATTTTTGTTAAAAGAGGAACATTTTTGTCTTTTTTTACCAATTATTTTGGTCTTCTACCCGATCAAAAATACCAAAATTGTAGTTTATTTATGGGAAAAGTTTAAAAAAACCCAATGGACTTTAGTGTTTGAAGTGATTAAGTTATTGGACAATTTTTTGAAACAAATAAGTCATTGGACAATTGAAAACAAACCAATTAATTTCTTAGACTTTTGAAAACATGTCAAATATATCATTATTTACTTAAAATGTAACTTGCAACCTACATAACAAGTAAAACTACCAATTAAAAAAAATGTCACCTAATCAATCAAATAAAAAATGGGAAAACTAACTAAATAGTCAATTTGATCAATCAAATTCATTTTTTAGACTTTTTTTAAAGTCTCTTTTTAAGATAGTTAAACTTTACACATTTTTTTTACATTAAAAACTGTTTTTGTCAAAAAAAAAAATTAGAAAGCATTTTTTTAAGAAAAAATTTACACTATGCATCTTTATAATTTATTATTTAATTACTTTATATCTTCCACTTTTTTATTTTCATTTGACCCGTTTATTATATTAACATAAATAATCGTATATTAATTAAAATATATAAAAATACATTTTTTTTACAATTGACATCATTATAATTGTCTCGTCAGTACGTTTAAAATGAGTATAATATTAAAATTTTTGGATATTATTAAATCTCATAAATACGTACGAATTATATATATTTACATTTTCTATCATTTAGTGTTATTTATTTAATAATATAAGATTAATCTGTAACTATAAGGTGTAAAATGTAAGTATTAAAAATATTTTCTACGTATTTATGATATTTAAGAATATAATATTAATCCAAAAACATGAGTTCATCAACATATTGATGAGACGATTATAATGGTGTAATTTGTAAAAAAAATTGATATATTTTAGTTAATGTACGATTATGTGTGCTAATATAATAAAAATAAAAAGGTAATGGATATAAAATAAATTAAATAACTAATTATAACTTTACAAGGATGTAAAGTATAAATTTTTTCTAAAACTCTAAGTAGAAAGTGAATTTTTACACATAATATTTTCTATGTAAGTATGCTTTTTAATTTTTTTTTTTTTTTTGAAAAAAACAATACTTACACAGGAAAAAAGAACATTATACGCATACTTTGGCTATTTTGGGAATAATCTTTGAAAGATAGTTAAAAAATTAATTTGATTGATGAGATTGACTATTTTAGTTAATTTCTCACATTTTAATTTGTTGGAGGGTAAAGTAGGTGTCATTTTTTTTTAATTTGTAGTTTTACCTGCTGTAAGTTACATTTTTAAGTACTAAGAATGTCCAAGGATTTATTTAACAAGTTTTGAAATATTCAAAGACTTATTTGTTCCAAAAAAATTGTTTAGGGATTTAATCACTACAAACACTAAAGTCCATTGAGTTTTTTGAACTTTTCCCTTTACTTATTTTACATTTTAATTTTTCTTTTTCTTTTTTTTTTCTTTATTGATATTGTGATACTTTTTCGTTCCAAAATAAGTGTCTACATTTCTATTTTAATTAGTCCTAAAATAATGGTCAACTTTTGAAAAATAAGTGCATACTTTCTCATTCCGTCCTTAATTATGAGATGGAGAAATTAATTATTTTCTTTATTATTAAGGGTAAAACTGTCATTTAGTTCATTAAAAGTGTAATAATTACACTTTTCTAAAAAAAATCATTTTTGAGATGGGTGAGTACTACATATTATATATATAGAGGAAGGATCATGCGAGAAGTTAAACAGTTTGCGAGAAGGCGAGAAGTGTTTAATCATATATGATTACACGTCCTGTAGATGTGTTTAATCATATATGATTAAACGTCTATGTATTGCTAATATAACATGTGTTTAATCATATATGATTAAACACTTCTCGCCTTCTCGCAAAATGTTTAGCTTCTCGTTTGAACCTGCCCCTATATATATATATATATATATATATATATAATACCTTTAATAGTTAATTCTAAAAATAAATCAATGAGGGTATAAAAGTAATTTAGTTATATAAAATTTATTTTTGATATTTATTAAAGATTCTACTTTTACCATATTTGTGAATTTAATATGATTTAATTTTTTATTAAATAATTTTTTTATTTAATTCATTTAAAATAGGCGTATTTAATTTTCATTTAAATAATTCATTTTTTTATTTAAAGCAATATTTAAAAAAATTACAATTTTCATAAAAATCACATGTAATTCATAATGAATTGATTTTTTTTTTCAAAATGTTTTCCTAATCATATGTGATTTAAAATTGAAAAACAATAATTCAAATTAAAAATTGAAAAACAAAAATAATGAAAACAAAATCATATGTGATGTGTAGCAAAACACAATTAAATTAATGTATAAGATCACATGTATTTCAAAACACAATTCATAATTTTTCATGAAAATCACATGTGATTCACAATGAATTAATTTTTTTTTTCAAAATGTTTTCTTAATCATATGTGATTTAAAATTTGAAAAACAATGATTCAAAATAAACATTGAAAAAGAAAAAATAATGAAAACAGAATCATATGTGATGTGCAGAAAACACATTTAAAACGTATAAGATCATATAATGATATTTTGACGAAAATCCACGAGTCTTTTTAGGAAAAAAAATGTCAATTAGTTTTGGATATCACATATGATTTTTGACAAAAATTGTAATTTTTTTAAAAGTAAACTAATTCAATAAAAATAAATATTTAAAATAAAAAACTAAATCACACTTATTTTAATGTTGTAAAATAAATAATCATGATTAAATCAAGAAAATTATAAAAAAAATCATGAATAAATAACTTAATTAAAATTTATTACATAATCTATATAGAAATAAATGAGTTTTCATATATAATATGTAATACAACAAATGATACATATGCCCTTTTAGGCGATTTTTAAGAAAAATTTTATTGAAAATATTATTTCATGAAATGATTTGCTCAGAATTATTCTTTTAAATAGGTATTATTCTCGTATGAACCCGACTCTCTCTCTCTCTCTCTCTCTCTATATATATATATATATACACACACACACAGGGGTAGGTTATTATGCAACATTTTACATGGTGCAACTCATGCAATCCCTCTATCCGCCACTCATTTTATTTTCACATTTTTAATTAAAAAAATGAAAATAAAATGAGTGGTGGAAAGAGGGGTTGCATGGGGTTGCACCATGTAAAAGGGTTGCATGGGGTTGCACCATGTAAAAGGGTTGCATTTGAACACCCCTCTCTCTATATATATATATAGAAAGAGAGAGAGGGCTCTTCAAATACAAATGGTGCACCCCTTACAAACACATCTTAACCATTAATTATTTAATCTAAGGGTCAAGATTAAATTGGGTAGAAAATGTAAATATGACAAAGTAGGTTTCCATAACTGAAATTCACATAAGCATGGTAAGGGTAATATAGAAATCTTGCATAATTGGATCATTAAACTAGGTTTCCTTAACTGAAATTCACATATGTTATTAATATTCTGTTCACATATGCATGCACATGAATTTCATAAACAATATCATATATGAATAATCATATATGACTCTGTGCATATATGAATGTTCATATATGTACAGGTGCATATATGAATGGTGATAGATTATGGTGCCCATATATGCATGATCTATCAAATCTAGACTTTTTTACATGTATGAAGCTTAGCATATGTGCATGATCTTCCATAACCAACAACATATGTGCATGTTCATTCGTGATTTAGTGCATATATGAATGTTCATATATGCATGACTTTACTAATTCAAATATCAACTTGGCTACAATATCCACCGAAATATAAAATAGCAAATTATACATATATCGAATGTTTTGATTAATCAACAATGAATCATTACATATAACAAATAACTTTGTTCCCCGATATGTTCTTCTACAATGCATATATGCAATACCTAAAAAGACAATAAAAAACACTATCTTCATCCACATTAGCTTCATCAATAACATCTTTGACGATGGTGGTTTCCTCCTCATGCATCTCACGGGAAGTAAAATATGCATTATTATCCTCGAGTGTGATATCTTCGTCAACTATGTGATTTCCTCTACGATGTTCATCAATTTGATCACTTTCACACGCCATGGTTTCGTAATCTATAAAGAACAACCGCTGTGATAAGGAAAATTATTTGCTTCAATCGAAATCTGTGAAGAATGTATGCAACTTGAATCTCGATTTGCTTCAATCGAAATATGTGAAGAATGTATGCAACTTGAATCTCGATTTGATGTAGATTAAAAATCAAAAATTTTAGAATCTTATAATATCCTAAACAATTTTGTATCATAAAAGAAATCTTCTATATTTTAGGAATCAATTAATTACTTTCCTTATTATAAAATAACATTAATCTATTAATTTAATAAAATTATTTTGTAAATTACATTTGTATCCCTGGATATTAAAAAAATTAAAAAAAAGGAAATTAATCTTGATGAGATCAATGGCCAAGATTGGTTTGCAAGGGGTGTAGGAATTGTATGGTTTGCATTTGATTTGCCCCCCCCCCCCCCCCCCCCCTCTCTCTCTCTCTCTATATATATATAGGTTATTTTGTTAACCAAAAAAATCTTACTAACCTTGTTAACCACCATTGACCAATAAGAAAGGTTCAAAATCTTTGGTTAATTAAACCCATTAATTAAATGATTAAGAGTATAGTTGGTATTCCATGTAGTTATTTTTTTTAGCCTCATTAATGAGGAGTTACAAAATTTATCATCCATGATTATAGCTCTTATGTTTAGATTCAATGTGTAATCGATTGTCTTCTTGGTGTTTCTTACATTATGTTACATTCCAGAACCATAACGTGTGCAAAACATCCTTCATTCCATATTCATCCTTGAACGATTACATGAATTCCGAGAGTTTGAATGACGTCGGTGGAAGAGCCGACGTTCTTCATTCTTCGTCACTAATAACTACATCATTGGATCTTTGTAATGGAACGCAACGCAATTACATTGAAGAATGTAGTACGCAGAATACCAGCACGGTTGATTGCAGATCGAACATAGTCGAACCCAATAAGAAAATCTGTATTGATTAGTACATTTTTGTTATTGTTATGATCATTATTGAACATGCATGAACAACCATTATTGCAAACATATATGCATGGAACCGTCCCCTAAATGTAAATTTGTTCATAAAGTTTACACATCCTTTGTTTTCAAGATGTGGGCATCGATTTTTTTTCCTAAGTGTTATTGGTTTTATGACAATGCACCTTTATGAACACAAAATTGCTCCAACATGTTCACTGTTCCCTTATTACTTATTACTGAAAAAACATGCCTTGTGTTCATCATATGGCAGTGAACATGGATGATCAAAAACTTCTCTATCATGTTCACATTTCCCTATCACAAAAATAACATAACTTGTGTTGAACATATGGCCATGAACATGATTATACATCTCAATGCAAAGTTTACTGTGTTTTTGTAAGGTGTAGACATGTGTTTCTTGTTCTTCATGTTATTGTTTTTTTTTTTTTTTTTTTTTTGCATTTTGTTTAAAATATGACACCCCTTGATTATCATGAACATGATTGTGTTTTTTTATGTGTTTTAAAATAATGAAATGTATGAACCTGAAAAGAGGCTACTTACTGTGAAGAAACGAGGATATATGAACAGTTGTGAACAATATTCTTAGTGTGGTTGATTTGGGATGGAACAATGGCGAGTTGGTGTTAGGAGAGAGTATGGTCGATTTGTGTTGGTATGGTGTAGAATAGAGTGGATTTATAGATTGGAAAAACAAATGCAAGGAATCATTTTTTTAATTTGCTTTTTGTGTGATATGACAACCCCCCCCCCCCCCCATTCATCCGCATATATGCTTCCCTTTTGCATATAATTTTTGTCTTCCCATGTATCATCACCCTAGGTTCAGGCTCCATAAAGATTATATCCATAGGGTCGTTGATGGGTTCAATATTCTAGGTTTATCTAGTACTATATCTAAAAACTATTTTTGCCTAGAAACCTTGATATATATACTCCATTACTCATCTTCCACATACTATTTTGATTATTCCACCCGCGTGAATTTTATTTTTGTGTTAGAATATAGTACATTTCTCGTTATTAGTTAAGAAAACTCATACCTATTTAAAACAATTACCAAACTATATGAGACGACCCAACTTATATTTATATTTAGTATGTCAAAACTATCTTCTTCTTTTCTTCATACATTATTGACTTCTTATTACGTAATATTGAGTGTATGAATTTTAAGTACTCTACTATCTCTAAAACAATAATAAATATCTCAAACTATAACCAACATTGACTTTTGATTCTAAGATTGATGGTTAAAAGTTTGTTTCAACCTCCAATCCTAAAAGTTTAAAATGGTGATGAAAAACATTAACATCATGTAGCATGTGGAAGCTCAACTGTTTTTATGTTGATTTACTTAAAGTTTTACTCCGAAATGGTCAACATGGTAGCCTCAAATAATTTCATTCTATATATTAAATTTATATCATAAGATGTCTTTGATGGAGGAACAAATTGACAAAATTATGTAAAAATGACATGGTAGATAATATTAGTTTAGAAATATTCATTGATTGGCCTTGCATTAGGAATACCGGGAAAAACGTTATTGTATAAATTATGTGTGTTTCGTGAATTCAATGTTATTTTTGATGATATAAACAATATATTGAAAATAATTTCGTAGTTATCGATTGCCCATTTTTACATCTCGCCCAGGGCCTATAAAATGTCAAGAATCGGTCTGTCTTGGACTATACTCAAAGGTTGATGTCATCGTAAGTCATGCTCGGAACAACAAGTCATTACTTGATAAGTTGGACGAGATTCTTGATAGTTTCAAAACCGATATTGAAAGAGAACTCCCATACGAAGATCCTTCACAGCAAAAGATTGATGCCATAAAAGAGCATCTGGGTGTTGATGTCCTCGATGATGTCAATATATTGCCCCTACTGGAATACGGAACAAAGGTTGTAAAAGGCTTGTCAGTGTGTCTGAGAAGTTGCAGTTAAAAAGCAAAAAACCAAAGCGTAAATGCGCCAAATGTGGTCAGTCAACCGGACATGATTCCCGAAATTTTCCCAACGTTTGAGGTGAGCGAAGTTATGTAGGGATCTACAAAGTAATTCTTAATTTTAAAATATTTGTTGATTCTGTTGGAACATATAGTATTTATCACTTGTTGTTGTCCCACATAGGAAGAGTGAAAATAGTTTTCTTTGTTTAAAAGGTGAAAGCTCTTTGAAACATTTGAATGAGATTTGGAGGGAACTATAATTATAATTATTTGAATGAGATTTGGTCTTATAATTAACGGTCCGTTAACTTTTTCGTTAACTCCGTTAGTTAGTTAAATTCGGTTATTTTTGGAGGAAACCGAATCATTGCATCTCTTCATGAAAGATTGCACCTTTTCATGAAAGGTTGCAACTCTTCATGAAAGGTTGCACCTTTTTCGTTTTTCTGCTATATATATACAATAGTTTCCTTCAAAACGATTATCTTTTTCTTTTGTTTTCACTCTCCTTCACAAACACAATAATCATGATCATGAAAAGAACATGTAGGATCGTTGCCTACTGTTCTTAGAATCGAGGAGGTCCTGGGAGGAGTTAGCCTAGATCCATCAACGACTTAGTGGGGGGCTAATATTCCTTAAGGATAGTGATTTAATCACATCCTCGTTTTAGTCTAAAATTGATCATTTTATTTTCTGTTAAATTCCCTATATCTAACAAACTTAAGGAATATTATCATGGATGCTTCAACTACGATGCTAAGGATGGTCTGTCAAGATTCCCTCAAACTTGACAGAATGGATGGAATGAACTTCACTCGTTGGAAGGAGAAAATGAAGTTTCTATTAACTGCTGCTAAAGTTTATTACACACCGGAGACGCCACGAATTGATGTGTTTAATGAAGAGGAACAAAGACAAAGGGAACACGATGACATGCTGTGTAGAGGATACATTCTGAGTACCCTCACTGATCGCTTGTATGATCTCTACACACCGATGACTTCTGCAAAGGAAATCTGGAACGCTTTGGAGGAAAAGTACAACGCTGAAAAGGAAGAAGCAGAAAAGTCATTACTTTTAAACTTTTTGAATTTTCTATGAAAGATAATATTTTTATTATGGATCAAGTCCACGAATTTCTAATTCTTGTCTCAAAGTTCAAGAATCTCAACATTGTAATTCTTGATAAAATGGTGGTTGGGGCTATCATTACTAAATTACCCCCATTATGGAGGAATTACAGAAAAAGGTTGATGCACACTTCCGAAAATTTCACTTTGGATCAAATTCAAAAACATTTACGAATTGAAGAGGAAACTCATATTCGTGAAAAGAATTTGGATGGTGCATCTACTTCTAAAGTCAACTATGTTGAATCTGGAAAGAATCAAGGCAAGAAAAGGAAGGCAGATTTATCCTCTTATACAAACGTCGAGCAGGGACGAAAGTCGGCCTTAGTGATCCGACGGTGCCGAGTGGAAGGGCCGTCGCTCAACGGATAAAAGTTACTCTAGGGATAACAGGCCGATCTTCCCCAAGAGCTCACATCGACGGGAAGGTTTGGCACCTCGATGTCGGCTCTTCGCCACCTGGGGCTGTAGTATGTTCCAAGGGTTGGGCTGTTCGCCCATTAAAGCGGTACGTGAGCTGGGTTCAGAACGTCGTGAGACAGTTCGGTCCATATCCGGTGTGGGCGTTAGAGCATTGAGAGGACCTTTCCCTAGTACGAGAGGACCGGGAAGGACGCACCTCTGGTGTACCAGTTATCGTGCCCACGCTTCAAAAGAAAGGCAAGAGGCCTTTATCCGAAATCACTTGTTATAAGTGTGGTGAAAAAGGTCATGTGAAGATATTCTGCAAGAATCCTAAGAAGAAGATTGATTTGGGAAATAAGAAAAATGGAAGTGGTGATGCAAACATGGTCGAAATTGCAGAACCTACAACTGAAATTATTGCCATGGTTTCTGAATTGAATATCTCTATGATTCAAGAAATGCATGTTGCAAGCTTTAACATTTCTGATAATTGGTGGTACGATTCTGGTGCGACAACACATATTTGTAACAACAAATCATTGTTCAATGACTACAAGGAATCGCAAGAAGGACATGAAGTATTGATGGGCGATAATCATACTTCAAAAGTGTTTGGAATGGGTTCTGTTGAATTGAATTTCACTTTTGGAAAAAAGGTTGTACTCAAGGATGTTCTTCACGTTCCTAGCATTAGGAAGAATTTGGTTTCTGGTTATAAGCTATGTAAAAATGGAATAAAGGTTGTGCTAGAATCTGATAAAGTGATTCTATCTAAAGCCGGTGTGTTTGTAGGCAAAGGCTATGTTGCCGATGGGATGTTCAAACTAAGTATAAATAAAATTACTACTTCTACTTACATCGTTGATTGTTTATTTGCTTCAAATTTTAGCATTGAATGTTCATCTTTTAGTTTATGGCATCATCGACTAGGACATATAAATTATAGAACAATGAAATGCATGTCTAAACAAGGAATTATTTCTTATAATAATTATCATAATGAAAAATGTGAAATTTGTGTTCAAGAAAAAGATGAAAAGGAAACATTTTCCAAAGATTGATAGGAACACAACAATCCTTGAGTTAGTTCATTTGGATATATGTGAATTGAATGGGCAACTAACTAGAGGAGGAAATAGATATTTCATAACTTTCATTGATGATTGTCCTAAATATACTTATGTATATTTGCTAAAATCTAAGGACCAAGCTTTTGATGCATTCAAAAGATATAAGGCTGAAGTAGAAACTCAAAAAGGTTAAAATATACAAATACTTAGAAGCGATAGAGGTGGAGAATATTTTCCCACGGAATTTTCTTCTTTTTGTGAAAGTCATGGTTTGATTCATCAAATGACGGCTCCATATACACCACAACAGAATGGTGTAGCGGAAAGGAAGAATGGGGTTTTGCAAAACATGTTTAATGCTATGTTAGTAAATGCAAATTTACCAAACAATTTGTGGGGTGAAGCATTACTCACGGCTTGTCATGTAAGCAATAGAGTAATCTCAAAGAAACTCAAAGTAGCTCCTTATGAAATCTGGAAAGGTAGAAAACCAAATATAAGTTATTTCAAGGTTTGGGGATGTTTGGCTTACTATAAGATTCCTTTGCCTAAATTGTCCAAACTTGGACCCAAAGCCTTGAAGAGCGTATTCGTGGGATATGCAGAAAATTCAAAGGCATATCACCTTTTGGATTTAGATACAAATGTTATATATAGTTGAATAAAGGGATGTTAAATTTTTTGAGAACAAATTTCGACGTGATTCAACAAACATGGATCTAGTCACTTCTGATATGCCACAAGGTACTCACTCTCCAGAAATTGGCACTAGTAATAAAAGACAAATGCCTGAGACTTTTGTTCCACCTAGAAGAAGTGAAAGAGCCAGAAAAGATAAAAATCTAAGTCCAGACTTTATTAACTCTCAAGCCATTATATTTCTAGTTGAAGGAGATAGGAATAATAAATTATTGAATAAAATACCTATTCTTCTTCATGTAGAAGATGCCCCAAGGACTTATCAAGAAGTTGTTACCTCTAGGAATGCTGCTTTTTGGAAGGAGGCAATTAATGACGAAATGGATTCCCTTGTATCTAATAATACTTGGGAAATCACAGAATTGCCTCCTGGATCCAAGGCTATTGGGTGCAAATGGGTCTTTAGAGTTAAATTGAATACAGATGGCTCAGTTCAAACCTTCAAAGCTAGATTGGTGATACAGGGTTTTAGTCAAAGACAAGGAGTAGATTACTTTGATACATATGCCCCAGTAGCTAGAATTACGTCAATTAGAATACTCTTTGCTTTAGCTTCTATAAACAATTTACTCATACATCAAATGGATGTAAAAACAACCTTTTTAAATGGGGACTTGGATGAGGAAGTTTACATGTGACAACCTGAGGGATTTGTATTTCCTGGAAATGAAAATAAAGTATGTAAACTTAAAAGATCCTTGTATGGTTTGAAACAGACACCTAAGAAATGGCATGAGAAATTTGATGTTGCTATACTTTCAAATGGTTTTTCTCACAATTCAGCGGATAGATGCATTTATTCTAAGTTTACTCAAGAATATGGTGTTATATTATGCCTTTATGTGGATGATATACTTATAGTTGGAACCAATATGCAAGGTATAATTGAAACTAAGAAGTTTCTTTGTTCATGTTTTCAAATGAAGGATTTGAATGAAGTAGATACTATATTGGGCATTAAAGTGCAAAGGCATAGTAGGGGTTATATGTTAAATCAATGTCATTACATTGATAAAATACTTGATAAGTTTCAACACTTAGATATTAAGGAGGCAAAATACCCCGTATGAAACATCATGTAAGTTAAATGAGAATAGTGGTAGAGCTATTGCTCAACTTGAGTATGCAAGTGCCATTGGTTGCCTTATGTATGCTACCCATTGTACAAGACCGGACATTGCATTTGCAGTTTATAAATTTTCGAGGTTTACTAGCAATCCGAATAAAGACCATTGGTAGGCTATTGGTCGGGTTCTAGGATATCTAAAAAGAACCAGAAATCTTGGTTTACATTATGGAGGTTTTCTAGAAGTACTTGAAGGTTACTCGAATGCTTGTTGGATTACTGGTGGAAGTGATAACAAATCCACAACTGGATGGATTTTCACCCTAGGTGGGGGTGTTGTTTCTTGGGCTTCAAAGAAACAAACATGTATTACTCATTCCACCATGGAGGCTGAATTTATGGCCTTGGTTGCCGCAGGTAAGGAAGCAGAATGGCTAAGAAATATGTTGTTGGATATAGAGTTGTGGCCACAACTAATGTCATCCATCTCCTTAAACTATGACAGTGAGGCTACTTTAGCTAGGGCTTATAATAATATATACAATGGTAAATCTAGGCATATTAGCCTGAGGATGCTTATGTGAAACAACTAATTTCTGATGGAATTATTACTATTGTTTATGTACGCTCTTGTAGAAATTTAGCGGATCCGTTTACAAAAGGTCTTCCTAGAAACTTGATTTATGGAACTACAAGAGATATGGGTTTGAAACCCATTGATTGAAGTTGGCAATAACAAAAACCCAACCTATACTTAGACTAAAATCTACTTATAGGTTCAATGTGGTAAAAACAAGTTATTGATCACCAACTTGGACATTAGTTTACTAAACTAATGAGTAATTATTTGAGGGTGAGTTTTATACTCTTAATGAAGTATTCCTTTGGTGATTAAAGGGACTTCACCTATGTAGACACAAAGGGAGGTGCCGCTCTAGCTTAGGGAAATATTTTGCTTTTGTAGGTGTCTATGAAACTGGGACGAACGCATGACCATAATAGTGCTCCCTTATTCATGAACATGGTATGACTGATCATGTGTGTTATCTCTTCGAGTCTGACTTATGGAATCATGGCTCAAATGCTTAAAGTCACCTATGATTCTGTTGGGCTTCTTGAGAGGTATACACTATATCAAGGTTCAAAGCGAAAGCTACCATGATTTAAGCATGAAGGTCAGATGATTGTGATAAATCCTAAGTGGGGGATTGTTGGAACATATAGTATTTATCACTTGTTGTTGTCCCACATAGGAAGAGTGAAAATAGTTTTCTTTGTTTAAAAGGTGAAAGCTATTTGAAACATTTGAATGAGATTTGGAGGGAACTATAATTATAATTATTTGAATGAGATTTGGTCCTTATAATTAACGGTCCGTTAACTTTTTCGTTAACTCCGTTAGTTAGTTAAATTCGGTTATTTTTTGAGGGAAACCGAATCATTGCATCTCTTCATGAAAGATTGCACCTTTTCATGAAAGGTTGCAACTCTTCATGAAATGTTGCACCTTTTTCGTTTTTCTGCTATATATATACAATAGTTTCCTTCAAAACGATTATGTTTTTCTTTTGTTTTCACTCTCCTTCACAAACACAATAATCATGATCATGAGAAGAACATGTAGGATCGTTGCCTACTATTCTTAGAATCGAGGAGGTCTTGGGAGGAGTTAGCCTAGATCCATCAACGACTTAGTGGGGGCTAATATTCCTTAAGGATAGTGATTTAATCACGTCCTCGTTTTAGTCTAAAATTGATCATTTTATTCTCTGTCAAATTCCCTATATCTAACAGATTCTGGTTTAGAGAGATTTTAGTATTAATGAAATTGATCATGAACGTCTTAGAATTGGAACATGCACGGTCTTTTACTTGCCTTTCTCGTAAGGATTATATATTGTCATTTGTGGTTTAATTAATAATAAAACATTGTTTTGAATGGGATATCGGGTTCAAATAGTTTAATATCGTCCATGTATGAAGATCCGTTCCATCAAACATTATCAAAACTCAAGAGGAGGGAGTCCATTTCACAAAGGTTGATAGTCGACTAATATTCAAACAATTTAATATCGCCCGTTTTGATTTCATATATGTTCATGACACCATCACATCTTACTATGTTGAAAATAAAAAAATATGCGAACACATACGAAGCTAGCTAACTAACTAGGTTGCATATGGAATGTGTAGAATTATTTCAGCATACAAAGGAAATATTTGTATTGTGATGTCAGTTGGTATCTATAACTATTGTTTTGTCTTGCCTAGGTTTCATATTTAGCATACCCCATCTAATTTGGCATTGAAGGCCTGTTGATACTGAAGATTATATTGTATAAAATGATCTTCTCCGTTTAAATAAAATGCCATATAAGAAAATGTATTGGTTTAGCCATCAGTGTCATAGCCAGATCACATTTGGTGAGTTTCTTTCAATAATGTAAAAAGTAAATGACAGAATTGGAATGCTCAAAGGAATAATGGTTGTTTCTTTTCTCCTTTCAAGTGTGATAACTCAGAGCTATGTTTAAATTAATTAATAATTTTTTTAAATTAATTAATAATTAATGAGAATAAGCATGAACATCTTGTGGGCTGATGGCAAATATTAATTAATCTAATTATAAAACACATCAACACGTTGAGATTGGAGCATACAAAGATATAACATACAAGGAACCAATGAAAACAGAAAGCTTAACCAAAAGAAATCAGCAGTAGCAGATGAAGATGGTAGAAATAACGCTATTACTGATCATGTGGACCAACAATGCAAAAACACATCTACCTTGATGTCATCATAATATCATGATCATTTGGCTAGATGCTGGGTATGATTAACTAAACAAGTTGGGTTGTAAATTACCCAAAAACCTTGTAACTCTGATAATCGAAAGGACTGCCATCAATATAGATAGTCAATCACAATTTCCAAAACATCAAACCAAAATGTCAACCCATGTTAAACGCAAGAGAATATTCCAAAGCAAATAACGAAAAACAGGTTCACATTGACCATAAATTAAACGCCTAAAAGGTTAACGACGATGTTTGAAATTGTAAGACATTGTTTCCATTGCTTCATATCTTCGCCTTACCAGGTCAGAGATTTCCGAATTTTTTTCCTCGCTGCATACGTGGTCTCCATTGTGATGAATTTCTGCACATCATCAATAACTGACAGTTTCCGTATGTTAACATCACTCAATAGCATCTTCGACACGTACTTTGCACGTAAGTCCTTTAACTGCTTTGTTTGTTTAGTGCTTTCTTTGTACAGCCCGCTATCCCCCTTCCGGGCATCACCCCCCCATGTATGTCTCCATGTTGCGCATTAACACTACACCACCATCAATCCGGTTATCCTTCAACTGCCATTTCACCTTTACCTGTTCTTGGTCCAATTCCGAGAATACCTCCCACACTGGGTCCCTTCAGGTGCATGACCATCATGTCTTGCTGTTTCAGATATTAACATTTGAATTCAAATATATTCAGTCAAAAACAGATTGCATGTTGATGATAATCCCAATAAACCTAAATAAAGTCCAAGGAAATAGAATAAACATTTTAAAGCCCAGAATATCCATTAAAGCCCAAGACTAAATAAGGCCTAATATAATCGAATAAACCCCAATAGAACCTAATAAATCCCAATAAACTCAAATAAAGTCCAACGAAAATGAATAAAGCCCAATAAATCCGAATAAAACCCATAAAGCCCAAAATATCCGTTAAACCCCAATAAGACTGAGTAAGGCCCAATTATATCGATTAAAGCCCAATAAATCGAATAGAGCCCAATAGAACCCAATAAATCCCAATAAAACCGAAAAAACTCATTAAAGCCCAAAACATCTGTGAAAGCCCAATAAGATAGAATAAGGCCCGATATAGTCGATTAAAGCCCAATATAACTCATTATAATAAAACCGA
This sequence comes from Arctium minus, assembly GCA_954870635.1. NCBI lineage: Eukaryota > Viridiplantae > Streptophyta > Magnoliopsida > Asterales > Asteraceae > Arctium > Arctium minus. The sequence goes on along the minus strand of OX941083.1, from coordinate 6,570,908 downwards.
TTATAGCATAATGAAACCGAATAAAGCCTAATGAAATCATTTAAAGTCCAATAGATCCATTAAAGCTCAATAGGAACCCATTAAAGTCCACTAAGATCTACTAAAGCCCAATAAGACTCATTTATGATCATTGTTGACTTATTACATGATTGTATGCAAGTGTGTGCTGCATATTACATGTGTTGTCCATTGGGGCTGACAACACCATTAAGACCAAATATAGCTTAATATGACCCCCTAAGATCCATTATAGCACAACAAGACTACTAAGATTACGAGTGATTTTGAAGTGATAAACAACAATGGTCACTTATTACTTATATTGATATACATGGCTACATACACACTTATACGCCTTATTTATACATCTACAACATATAGTGTGTGGTTTATTAACACATGCATATTTACATCATATGTGGTTACCAATAAACAACACATAAACATATATTATTATTACATTCACATATACACATGGGTGTAAACACACACACACACATAGATATACAACACGACATATAAACGAATAGATTCAATCGTGATTAGCAACCAATACGGACCGAGAAATACATAAAATGCAAACACATGCACAAATATAATACATACAAATAAACATGTAACACATGTGAATAAGAAAAACAGAAAAATATGTTTTCCGTCGCTAATCCGTCACTAATTAGCAACGGATTCTAAATTTCGTCACTAATCCGTCTATAATTAGTGACGAAAACATATTTTTCTGTTTAAAAAATAATTAAAAATGAAAATCCACGTGTTCGTCTCTAACCCGTCACTAATTAGCGATGGATTAGCGACGAACACGTAAATTTTCATTTTTTATTTATTTTTTAAATAGAAAATCATGTATTGTGTTGCTAATCCGTCACTAATTAGCGACGTAATGTTTTCCGTCACTAATCTGTCGCTAATCCGTCACTGATTAGTGTCCGTCAATACCCTTTTTCTAGTAGTGATTGGATGATACAAACTTCATTGTCTTTAAGGGAACTTTGTATTTTTTTGGTTATTTTGTAAAATTAAATCTTTTAGAAAAGACTATAGAGTAATTTTCCATTTTGTAAACCGGTATTTATAATCCATCACTACAAGAAATAGCGGTTTTAGAGACGACACTTATAGAAACGACTTTGGGTTGGTTGCTATAAATCGCAATAGCGACGACTTGTCGTCGCTCAAAGATGGGAAAAATCCCAGATTTTTTTTGACTTTTTGCGACGACAAGGTCGTCTCTGTAGATGAAAATTGTGATAAAATTTTTGGTGGGAAAAAGTGGCGGGTTGATGTAATTTTTGGAAGGTTATAGCAACTAATTATTAATGTATTTTTAAAATAAAAGAAAATTATGTTTTTTCTTTTAAAAAATTTGATACCTTATACAGACCACATGTCGTCGCTGTAGATATTTAATAAATTAAAAAAACTATGATTTACTAGCTTAAAAAATTAAAAGTTTTTATTAAATCTTTAATAATATAGTATAGAGTAATAAAGTTGGTTAAAAATATTATACATCAAAATTCAAAATGATATATATTGTATTAATTACCAACTAAAAAAATAAATTTAAAAATGAATCTTATAAAAGATAAATTTTGAAAAGAAAAAAAAAAGATGTTTACTTTTTAGTTAAACCATGAGAGGATAAGTTTTAAAAATTATATATTCTTATCATTTTAGGATAATTACGTAAATGATATATATTGTATTAATTACCAATTAAAAAATTAAATTTAAATATGAATATTATAAAAGATAAATTTTGGAAAAAAAAAGGTTTACTTTTTAGTTAAACCATGAGAGGATAAGTTTTAAAAATTATATATTTCTATGATGGTTAAGATAAATACGTGATTCAAAGATATTTATTTATTTTTTATTTTCAAAAACGGAAAAACCCATCCCTCGATATTAGAAACAGGAAACAAAGAGAAAGGGTCAAACCCATTAAAAAAATTTCCCTAACCTCCTCTTCTTATTCATTAGCAGTTCAATAACTCACCTAAATCCATAAACCTCCCCTAAAACACATTATATTCTCTCGTTATCACTCTCATTGCTCACTGTGGCTTGCGGTATATTGATTGCTCTCATCGTCACCCCTGATCTCCCATTATACAGGTTTGCATTTTCTATTTCTTCCTTTTGTTGAAAGTTATTACATGATATTGCTTTTTAGCTATGGTTTTGATCAGTTTCTTTGATTTAATTATGATTAGTTTGCTTGATTTTATGGTATGTTCTGATTAATTTGTTTATTTTAACAACTTACCGCCATTAGAATGCATCAACCTTGTTTTTCTCTTCTTTAATGGATGCTTGTTGAAGTTTCTTAAAAATTATCTTATTTACTTGGTTTTAGTAGGTGATCTTAATTTGCACACTGCTTAGCTTAAATTCAGAATGTTGTTTATTAATCAAAAATGTTATGGCCTTAAAAATTGTCTTATTTACTTGGTTTTAGTAGTTTTTGACTCTCAAACCCAACTTACAACCAATAAATAGCAAGCAGCCTATTGAGTTATAGTAAAGCGAGTCCCATTCTTTTCTAATGTTTCAATCTCTTTATGCATTCTATCTTCTGCTTCTTGATTCATCCCCAGATTCAACATGTGTTCTTTAACTTCAAAGGAGAAACATTATTTGATCATATCAAAACAGTGATGCTGGATATAATTAGGATGGAAATAGGGTTGTGCAATTCCTTAAATTCCTTATGGGGTTGTACCAATTGACATCATTCTAACTGCTGATAACACCTCTAGCTCTCTGACAGGCCAAGTTTCCAAATTCTATGATTTAAACCCAATAGGAATTCATTTATCTTTGGAACATGCTACTAAATTTTTAGATAGTATGCAATAGGTGATGCATTTGTTGTAAAGGTAAGGGCTTCATACACCCCGAAAAAATTAAATGCAAAGACTAGAAAAAAAAATCTCATTGCACTAATTATCGTGTTGGGCCTCATTGGGATCAAATTTCCAAAGGCATTGAGCGACTGTGTAGAGATCGATACAAGGATCGAAAAGCAAAACAGAAGAAACATTTCGTGGATAATGGTGGTTATGATGATGTCGAGAAAGCAAGAAAATATCCTCCACCTTCTGTTAAGAAAGATGCCTGGGATGAGACAGTAGATTACTTTCTCGATCCCAAAAATAAAAACCGTGCCCAAACAAATGCAAAAAATAGGGCTAAAGCATGATTCCCAAGTCTTCACGGCTTATCATCGTATGTTTCCACACGATATAAGCAGGTAAATAGATTTAATTTTGGAATATTTTGGTATATTATTGATGGTTCCATAATTTTACTAAAGTAATCATATATGTTTTTATTTTTTCACAGAAAAATCCGGTGACACGGGAATTGCAAAGTTGGATTGATAATTGGCGTAGAATGCACACTCAATCAGGGGAATGGGTCAACGACACTGCTCAGTCATATCATGTAAGTAATTATTTAACTTTAATTAATAAATTGTTGCATTTGCAATAATATTATTCATTATTATTTTTACAAAATTACACAGGAGAGGATGATTGCAGAAAAAGAATCGCTAACGCAACAGCACGGGTCTGACTCCTCAACACCAATAAACGAGTCACAGATATTATCCAAAGTACTAGGAGAACATCGTGGACACAAAACGGGGCGAGGACGCAAGTTGAAGGGTGATTCTTCATCCTCTATATTTGACACCACGCCACCTCAGCGATCGTTTACCGATGACCAGGTACGAGATATGGTCTCGAACTTCAGTGCATTCGTTAGTCATAGCAATGAGACTCACACAGCTCTGGTTCAAGCAATTAGAAACATTAGCCCGGATGCCGTTGTTCCAGATATTCCTACTTTCTCTTTTACCATGCCAGTAGTGCCGCCACCACCATCATCATCTCAACAAACCACCGATGAGGATTTAGGGAATGATTAGATATTTATTATCATATTTATATTTGTAGGTCTTATTTTTAAACAATTAGAACTTTTTCGTGTTTATTATTGGTACTTTTATGCTTCAATGTTGATTTTTAGTACTTAAAATTGTGTTTTGTTTCCTTAAAAATCGTGTTTAGTATTGGCGTTTGGATGTTTCATTGTTGATTTTTCTTACTATTACGATCGTGTTTTTTTATAAATGTGCAAAAAATACCCGGAAAATACTAAAAATGACCTTTATAGCGACGACATTTAGTTGCTAATAGTACTATTGAAAAAATTAATTAATTAACTTATAGCAACGACATGTCGTTGATAATAGTAATTTTTTTAAAAATTAATAATTACTTATAAGGACGATATGTGGTTGCTAAAAGTCATTTTTAAAAAAATAATAAATTTACTTTTAGCGACGATATATGGTTGCTAATAGTAATTTTTAAATAATTAGTTATTTTACTTATAGCGACGACATAAGGTCTCTATTAACTTAATTACGCAATTTAACTAAAATCACTTGTAGCGACTAGGTTACGTCGCAATAAAACTCCAAGTCGTCGCAATAAATCATCGTCGCTATAGCCAACCCTTGTGGTCGCTATTGGTTTTTTTAGCAACCAACTTCTAGCTACCAGACTTTTAGCAACGACCGTCGTTGCTATATGTTTTCAGCGACGACAATTTGACATGTAGCGACGACAAAAGTCGTATCTAAAACCGCTATTTCTTGTAGTGCATAATTATGACAAAATTCCATTTTCTATTAATTAAGTTTTGGCTTCTATTACCGTTTTCATCATAACTTTCACTTTGAGTTGTTACGTAGATCCTTCGGATGCAGGTGTGTGATTAACAAAAATGCTTACCTATTTATGTATCCAAATGCAAATATACTAAAACACCACAGTTAAATCTCGTAAAGGTAAGAGGGAGCCCAACCCAATTAAGTAAGGGGATGTTTGGTTCGCATAATGGAACTTGATGGAATTGGAATCCATTAAATGAATTTGACTTTAAAGGATTGGAATTGAATTTGATGGAACTTGACCACGTGTTTGGTTGGTAGAAATTGAATGAAATTCAATTCTTTCACTTTAGCCAATTAATGTTCAATTCATTGATTTGTGGAATTCAATGGAATTGAAATGATCCCATCATGATCAATATGTAAACCAAACAAAAGAATTATTCATTTCAATTCCTTCAAAATCCATGAATCAAACACCCCCTAAATTATTGGGTCCATTATTTTGTAAAAATAGCTTATTACTATATATATAAAAAAAGGTTTATTCTATCCCTACCCGTGCAACTTTTCATACCCACTACCCTCCCCTCACATTCATTATTTTTTATTTTTTTTATTTGAAATTAAATTTCACACCCTTATACTTATTTACTTAATTACTTTATACAATTTAGTTTTCTATTTTTCATTTTATACTTTCATCATATTAACACATATAATCGTATATTAATTAAAATACGTTAAAAATACTTTTTAATTTTAACAAGTTACAACATTATAATCGTCTCGTCGATACCTTCGAAATGAGCACAATTTTGAATATTTTTTGATTTAATTATATTATTATATGTCATACACTGTACCTTGTTGATATATAATAAAATCATTAAATCCAATTATACATATTGATTATATATGTTAATTTGATATATTAAGAAATATTTTTTTTTATATTTTGAACGATTAAGTCCTTAGACATTTTCTGGAAAAACGAACAAAAAACTTTATATAGGCCGCTATAACGTATTGGTTAATTGATTTTTTTTTTTTTTGAAAAAAGACAAAATGCATCACTTGTAAGTTTTTAACATAAAGATAATAAATATATTGGATATTTTTTTATTCCAACAAATTCCAAATTTGATACATTTTCTTGATGCATGAAAACAAATGTTATTGATAACGCCAATTTCGGCATTATTTTAGAGCCACTTTTCGAGTAATTATGTTTGTTTCTCCAAACAAACGAAACGCCTTTTCACATTTATTCGCGAGTTTTTCAGGTATTTATCTTTCGGGAATAAATTAAGAAAATGGGTCCAAAAGAAGCTAATTATAGACGAGAATGACACACCCGATGAGTTTAATGGCAAAGCAAAGCTCGTGCAAGTCAAATCTTGGGTCAAGGCTCAGAAAATGCATCAAAGTGCAATTTTGGAGAAAAAGTGTTCACCGAGACTTTGGCCGATAGTCAAGTCTCGGTGTAACTAGCATCAACCTGATTTTGGAGAAAATTTGCTCACCGAGAGTTATACCGAGACTTTAGTCTCGGTACAACTAGCACCAGTGCAATTTATAAGAATCAGAGCCCACCGAGACTTTGACCGAGAGTTAAGTCTCGGTGTAAGTACCGGTAGTGTGCTGATGCGTTTTTAAGCCTTATCTCTTAGGGTTTTGAAGCACCTATCATTCTATTCTCAATTTTGGCGACGGGAGGAAGCAAGGAGGCGAGTTGGGGCGATTTTTGCAAGAGGAGAACACCAAATTGAAACTAGGAAACATCTTGGAGACGCGATTCTTACAGAGATTCTTCCAATTCTTCGTCGGTATTACATAATCAAAAGGGAGTTTTTCAATCTTTGATGTTTTAGAGAACCTTCTTTAGATATATGATTTCTTCTATTATTTTTCTTGTTTAATACCCCCAACATGAACTAATCTTTAGATGTTGGGGGTTGGTTTGACTTTGGTTTAAGCTTGTGAACATGTGATTTGGAGTTTTTATCAGTTTTTCTTAACTAATGAAGCATATGATTTGGGTTTTAATGCTTTTGTGAGTTTGGCCAACTTTCATCTGATTTGTTCGTTATAAATTTAATTCGAGAGAATTAATTGTTAACAAGAATTGAAATTATATGCATAGAGTGAGAAATTGGATAAAGATATACCAACTAAACCCTAGTATCATAATAATCTGGAGCTTAATGTGTTTTGAACTCATGTGTTAAGATCGAGAGATGAGACTTGTGTTTTCAAAATAAAATCTGTTGTTGCTTGATAAAGAACAATGGTGATTTTATAGATTTGATTTTCATTAAAGGGTTTAACTGATAATTATTTTCAAGTCTATTGTTCATTAGTGAAAACCCTAGGATTTCCAACCCTCAACTATTAATCTCCATAAAAGTTTCCAAAGTCGTTATTTTGAATAGTGTGTTAATTTAATTTATTGTTATCAGTACTCAGTTAATCTTTCATAAAAATTCAACCTTTTGGATCGTTCAGTTAATAGTTAATATAGTCATTGTGATACTCAGTTCCTAGTTCCCTTGGTTCGATACTCGTACTTCCAAGTACATACTACTTGATTCGACCTGTACACTTGCGGTTAGATTAGGGGGGTGTAAACCTCAAACCGAGTGTTGCTTGTCCCCAAGCAAATTAGCAACAAAGGTAAAATAAGAAAAGATCAAAAGCAAGCTGATTCTGCAACAGTAGCCTACGGGTATACTTATCATGAAGTTTGAACCATTATTGTGCCAACTAGTCGTGATAAATAACGAGAAGACGATAAGAATTCAATTATAGCCCAATTGACAACAAACTAAACATTGAAAATTGAACTGAAAACAACGACACCATACTGAATTACAACTATTCAATTACACTTTCGAAGAGGATTTCGCCTCGACCCTACCTCACGGGATGCACTCGATTCACTCGAATCCTAGGCTATCACACATATATTTCATGCAGGTGGAGTTTATAGACAACGAAAATCAATTAATAACTGCATGACGTATAAGTTGAAAAACACACAGATGTACTCAAGGTGATCTCGGAAGGGAATCAAGTAACAAGACAAGGAATATTAGTAAGAGAGTTAATCTACCTTTATCACATTTTCCAGAAGATCATTCAAGTCTTTCAACGAGTTGTAATGGGGCTAGGGTTGTGGCTAAGAAATGATGGGTAAAGGAACAAAAGCCCAGATATGTCAATAATTTGTGCGATCCTTTGACTTTTCACCTTACTTACCCCTTTTCTTTTCTCTCTCTTTTTTTATTATTCACTTCCTTCTTCCACCATTACACCCTTTGGGTGTATTTCTCTATCATGCTACTCTTCTTCTTCTTTTTTTTTTCTTTTTTTTGCTCGGGTAACTACCCGTTCTTTTTTATTTATTTATGGGGCACCATTGGCCCTCTTTTATTAGCAGCTCTATAATCTGATTGACTCTGATTTCTTTTTCCCAATCTTTTTTTTTCTACTCATTCCTTTCTATCTATCATCACCATGATTACTAACCGCTTGTGATTGACACATCTTAGGACAAGGGTAGGCTAGTGTTTAGGCTAGGGTTAAAAGTGGGTTCAGAAACGAGTATTTAAACAGTACAAGGTTGCAAAAGGGGTTGGGTGCACACAATTAAAACAAATGAACGATAGCCAAAAGAATTAAATCATAAAATTCACACACAATGCCTGAAATCATGTCTTAAGGTCCACACGAATAAGTGACTAAACCCTTACTCAATATCCTGATGGACGTCTTTGCTACTTGATGCAATTTATAGTGAGATCAAGCTATAACCACAATGAAAGAGTAACAGATAAGTGTATAGACTATTTTGCATTATATCTTTCAGAATCGAATCGATGTTCATTAGGCTCAACATCTCACGGGTGGTCTCCACTAATGTCTCCTAATCATGCAATCTCCTAATTGTTGATCCAGACTATATCATCGTTCTCAGATTCGCAAGACAATATAAATTTTGTGAATATTGTGCTTTTCATAGAATCCCGTGTCCTCGTCCAAAAAGAAAATTTTAAAATGTTGGCCCAAAATAGTGTAATGCAATTATACAATAATGAGTATACCCGTGCCTACAACCCCAAACCTTACCAACACATTGTTCCCAATGTGTCGGCTTGGTTTTGATTAAAGACAATAAGATGTGCAGAATTTAACAAAAGACAACAGTTCATATCAGAGCATGGCATAAGTGCGAGTGGCGACAGAAGTATTAGTTAGGTACAGTTATCCATACGAATGAAGAGTAACAAGTACGATGAATCAAAAGGGTAAGAAGTAACAAAAGTCTCACTGAGATGTGCCAGCATGCCTCTTGTGCGCTTGGCCAGTGAGGTAGCTTCGACCATAGCCGCGATCTTCTAAACTCTCTTCTATATGTCGAACCCTCGTCTGCAATTCTCCAATCTTCGTTAGTGCTTCATCTAATTTGCCCTCCATCTGGGTCATCTGACCACACAGTTGGGCCCAAGGTGGTGATCTGTGGCTTGTTGATGCTCGTGAAGGGCGGGAACTGGATCCCCCCTCGTGGGTTGGCTCGTAGTCTTCATCATCGTCATCAGATTGTGATTGTGCTTCAACCTGGTCTGCCTCATCCAGCCCTACCGGTACACGTACATCTTCCCGCTCCCACGCTTCTTTTGTCTCATGCTTCCTTGAGTAAGTGACTTGGTAAGTATAGGTGCACTCATCCAAGTCCCGAGGTGGTCGGCTTGATAGTTGAGATTCGATACCTGCCTGAATGCAGAAAGCAAAGATTAGACACGGAAATGGAAAGATACTTGTGTCGTTGTCCGAGGCGGCATCGATGATTTCAAGGTGGATGATGCGAGCCAGTTCGATGATCATCGAACTTTGAATGCAATATAGAACTCTCGCTACACTAGAATTGGCTTCATGTTTGTGTGTGGATGGTTTTAAGCCGCGAGTCAGGAAGACCATCCAAAAGGTCGTGTCAATGTGCATTTGACTCTTTTTGAGTCCATGCTCCTTATTCCAAAAAGAATGTATGTTCCTTCTCAGTGCACCTGCAATCATGCTACTATGCTCCTCTCTCTCTCCTACTCCGGGGATAGGGGGCACACCACCAATAAATCTGGTCGTGTCTATCCGTGGAAGGTCATAGTAGTGGTGGATGTCGGATACCTTCATCGTGACCTTATGTCCTCGAACCATGACCTCGCCAAACTCGTTAAAGATACCTTCGTGTAAAGAGGCGTAGAAGTCGCGAACAAGCTCAATGTCATAAGCCCCTCAAATCTCGCAGAAGTGATGCCACTCATAATGATCGATCGTGTCTGCGATCAACGAGGATTTCGGGAGCCCTTGAAGTCTGATCCCGCGCTCATGGAATACTTGTCTCTTTTCCATTAAGTCTCTTCGTCTTGTGAAATATGCAAAATGTCTTGTTGGTTGATGTTACACCAACTATCTCAATAAGAGGCATATCGTACCTGGATAATAAACAAAATAATAATTTAAACAAAATAATGATAGTAACATTAATATAATACACATGCATATTCCGGTACCTATTTGTTTTATATATTGCATCGATGACCAACACTTGTGGAAATGCACGCCAAAGCTCCAATAATTTTGGATGAATGAAGAATAAATCTTCGAACTCATTTATTTCTTCATTTACACGAGTCTCAAAATCATAACTTTTTTCAACAAAAAAAATTCACAACAACCTGCATTTTTGGTCTTCCTGCATTGTTTCTTGTCTTAATCTTTTGAACTTCATTGTATATTGTTTTTGACGTACATGCATTTTCCACATATCTACCTTTTAACATGGATAAAATATATTGTGGCTTGACATGTTGGGCTGATAGATCTTCAACTAGTTGAAATTCAGGTTCGTTCAGTCACATTGCATATGCAAGACCCTCCATATATTGTGCAAGGGCATGATTATGTGTATCACATACAACCCTGAACATCCACCAATTATGCTTAGCCGAATATAGCGCTATCAACTCAAATGGGCAGTCAAACTTTCTTGTTCCAATAAAAGTGTAAATCGAAAATTGAAAAAGTAAAGGATATACCATAAATTAAATAATTAACTATAAGGGTTTGAATTGTAAATATTAAAAATATTTTTATGTAGTATATATGATGTATAATACAATAATTAAATCCAAAAATATTAAATATTAGGCTCATTTCGAAGGTAAAGAAGAGATGATTATAATGGTGTAACTTGTTAAAATTAAAACGTATTTTTTAACGTATTTTAGTTAATATATGATTATACGTGTTATAATATGATGAAGGTGTAAAATGAAAATTAGAAAAGTAAAAGGTATAAATTAAATTAACTAAATAATTATAGGGGTATGAAATATATATATATATATATATATATATATATATAATCAATTAAACTAAAGTGAATTACGGGAGAAGATAGTTGTGTACGTAAAAAAAACTTTTAATTTATATGAGTTGGCCGACAAATGATAGAAGACAGACAGTATGGCATTCACAGGAGGTAGTTGTCACACCCCGCTAAAGCGGAAACACGGAATATGACAGATATATAAACATAGCACTTAGGAAATGATAAAATACCACCATACATTTCAACCAAAAATTACATCAAGTTCTCAAAAAAATAAACGAACTTAATACATCCAAAAGCTTGATTACAAAGTCACTACTAAGTATTAATGTACGCAGTAGCATAATTCAAAAATCTTAATCATTTCCCGTAACCTTCTTGTTCCCTGAAAAGCATGTTTAAATAAAAAGGGGTCAACTACGAGAGTTGGTGAGTTCACAGGTTTAAATTATGCACAACACCATTTTATATGCAAGTTGTCAAACGTAAAACAAATGTTAAATTCAAACTTCAAAACCATTAATTAACGAGTAATAAACTTCAAATTATATGACATAAATTATGCCTTCATAAATAACCAATAACTTTTGTATGTTGGACCTCTACTAGACCATCCCTGACCTTATACATGCCCCAAAAAGGACTACCGACGTGGTCATGAATCACATGGATAGACCCTACTTCTCTAGAATTAGTGCATCCTTACTCGTCAGTATAAGGTGGGCTTGTCACACCAAATAGCGCTATCCACTAAAACTATAGGCTCCTTTATGAGTTAACTATTAGAGTCAGCCGGGGACTTAAAAAACCAACCCAACATACCATTTTCGCATATATGTCATATAATATTCAAAAACCAAACGCTTTATAATCAAAGCTACCAAAATTATTCATAACAATCGCATTTAAGAAAACCTCGTGAATAATTAAAATAAATACTTTAACATGATTTCCTCCCCAAATTCAAGTAAACGGTAAAATAGGGGCTGTGAATACTCACCTCAAATGATGATGATGCTAAATAACACAACAACGCAAATCTCTAATCCAGAGCCTTTACTTCCTTATAGAGTAATTTGCATAAATGAATACCAATTGTCAACAACCATCTATAATCCTGACTTAACCATTCCTACATCTCAATATATGCCTTTATGTTTATTTTGTTGTCTAAAATAGAAATTTAGGATTAAAATATCAATAATGATCACCAAAACATAACCTTTAAGGTTTTAAGATCAATCTTCTGGATGCAGCACTTGTTGTCCAGAATTTGTGATCACAAAATGAGCTTCAAAATGACACTTCCCAAATACCAAAAATAACCAAATTTTTATGGAAACTAATATACTGAGTTAAAAACATCAAGTCAAATTTTTATGCATTTTGGAGATGTTTTGATGTCCCAAAGAATTCTCACAAATCAGTAGGTCACTTATTTTGTTATCAGTTGCACACTTCTTTTGTAGCATGCATTTGGGATACCAAAACTCAAACTACTCAGTGAGCCATATATGGTTGCAAAGCTAACTCAAAAGTCTAACATATGGAAAACGATTCACTCAATTTGGATGATTTATGAAGGAGTTATGGCCTTTAGAAGTTGAGTGTACCAATCTGTCAACTCAGGACAGATTGCACTACTTTCTTCTAAAATACAAATGGATGACCAAAACTTCATAATTTCGAGTGATTCTTGATTCTTTGAATAGCTAACACCTTAAACTGAAGTTTGGTAGCAAAAAGCCCAATTTTTATCAAGTAAGAAATGATTTATGAAGCTTGAAAGTGGATGCTAATTCCATGACAGCAAGCTGTGATAAAATGAAACTTTGTATAATGTAATAAGATGATCATTTAGCATGGTTTTTAATAATACCATATGATTTTACATCTTTAATCAATATACAATGATTCTAATGAAACAAGTATACATCATGGATTCATAGCTACTACATGTGCTCATCCAATCCCATGCATGATAACCAAAATCACTAATTAGGTGATATTTCACCACTTAGAAACTCTTTAATCATATGAGATTTGAGTAATCTCATCCTAAGAGTTTCCTTATACTCTAACTTGTTGAAATAACATAAATTTCAATCCAAAATTATCAAAATTTAATGGACCTTAGAACCATTCTTCATAAAATTGACATTTTTGATAAAATCTCAAAATTTTCACTTAAAAACTCAAATTTTTTTGGAAGATCATTCAATGGTTCATTTGCAAATGTATTATTTACCAAATGCATCACATTTCACTTCCAAAACTAAGATTATACAACTCCTACATGCAATGATGTGAAACATTCATATTTTTGAATAAAAAAAACTTGAAAAATGAAGATATAAAGTGATTACCTTCACAAATGAAGATACAAACTTGATTTCTTGAAGCAAATTGTTGTTTAAATCTTGATTTCTCCTTTGGAATTTTCTGAAAATCGGTGATGGTAGTGGTGGTGTGTGGTGGCCGGCGTGAGAAAGAAGAGAGAAGAGGGAGATGAGAGGTTTTTCTTGAGAATTTGAAAATGAGACAATTATTCCCTTAATTTGGTTTTTAATTAAGACAAACGAGAGAGAGGTCATAAAATTTCGGCCAAGTGGCCTCGTGACTCATCAAATTACATTTTAAATAAAATAAGAGTTATAATTATGATATAAGTTTAGTTGATTTATCAGATAAATTTGAGAATTGTAACCCTCAATTCTCAGTTCATGCTAAAAATAAATATATTATAATTAGATAAATATATATTATTTTGAAAATAATAAAATCCCATTATTTTATGTATTTTAGACTTCCAACATAATTTTTGGCATTTCTGAGATGTAATGGTCAGTTACCGGTCTGTACCGGGTATTCTACGCGATTACTGAAATTTTTCGGGTAAAAATTTCTAATCTAATCAATCAAGTTAAATACTAAAGAATTTAACTTTATAATTAGATTCTAAAAGATCAAAGATAGCTAACCTTTAAAATTCTGGTTATTGGACGGTTGTCACAGTTTCCCTGTTAAAGGAATTTCGTCCAGAAATTAATAGTCTGCTTTCCTCAGATGATTTCTTTGTAGCAAATGATGATATTTATTTTTTATATAATCTTCCCGCTCCCAGGTGCATTCCGGCCCATGCCTTGAGTTCATCCGAACCTTTAAAATCGGAATTTTACTGCGTCTTAACCGCTTGACATCTCGGTCAAGTACTTCGATCGGTTCTTCTGTGAAATGCAAGCGTTCGTCAATTTGAATTTCCTCTGGTGATATAACTAGTGATTCGTCGGTTAAACATTTCTTCAGATTCGACACATGGAAAGTGTTGTGGATGGCACTCAACTCTTGAGGTAATTGAAGTTTGTATGCGACTAGTCCAATTCTTTCTAGTACTTCAAATGGACCAATATACCTTGGACTTAACTTACCTCGCTTCCCAAAGCGTATGATTCCTTTCCAAGGCGATACTTTCAACAGTACTTTGTCACCCACTTGAAATTCCAATGGCTTCCTTCGGTTATCAGCATAACTCTTTTGGCGATCCCTTGCTGCCTTAAGCCTATCCCGAATAGTTGATAATTTGTCGGTGGTTTCCTGAACGATGTCGGGTCCGATCAATTTACTCTCCCCTATTTATATCCATCCCAGTGGTGATCTGCACTTTCGTCCATAAAGAGCTTCCTACGGTGCACATTGTATGCTGGTGTGATAGCTATTGTTGTAAGAAAATTTAACCAATGGTAAGTGTTGATCCCAACTACCGCCAAAATCTATTGCACATGCACGCAACATATCCTCCAAAGTCTGAATGGTCCTTTCTGTTTGGCCATATGTTTGAGGATGATAAGTTGTACTTAAATCCAATCTAGTGCCCAACATCCTTTGAAATTTCTGCCAAAATCTGGAGGTAAAGCGACTATCTCTATCGGATATGATAGAAATGGGTACTCCATGTCGAGAAACGATCTCATCAATATACAATTGCGCTAGTTTTTCCATTTTATAATCTTCTCGGATTGGTAGAAAATGCGCAGACTTCGTAAGTCGATCTACTATTACCCAAATAGCATCATGACCTTTCTTAGTTCTGGGTAATTTGGTTACAAAGTCCATTGAAATCTGATCCCATTTCCATTGGGGTATTTCGGGTTGTTGAAGTAGACCCGAAGGTTTTTGGTGCTCTACTTTCACTTTTGCGCATGTCAAACACTTACTTACGTACGTGGCGATGTCTCGTTTCATTCCTGGCCACCAATAATGTTCTCTTAAATCTTGATACATTTTGTCCGCTTCTGGATGGATTGAGTACCTTGATTTATGTGTTTCTTCCAAAATTTTGGACCGCAGGTTGTCAGCCTTCGGTATCCATACCTTATCCTTAAAATAGCGTACTCCATCCAATCTCATCTTAAATCCCTTCTCCAGATGATGTAGAGTTTCATTGCTTAAATTATCTGGCTTCAATGCTTTCTCCTGAGCTTCAAGAATTTGCGCCTTAAGACTTGTCTGTACTATTACTCCCATAGCTCGCGTCCTTAAGGGCTTTACTCTTTCTTTTCTACTTAACGCATCCGCTACTACATTAGCTTTTCCTGGATGGTATTTTATTTCACAATCATAATCGTTAAGCAATTCCACCCATCTTCGCTGCCTCATATTAAGTATTTTCTGATCAAGGATGTGTTGAAGACTCTTGTGATCAGTAAAGATTATACATTTCGTCCCGTAAAGATAATGTCTCCAAATCTTCAGTGTGAATATTATAGCTCCCAACTCCAAATCATGAGTGGTATAATTTCTCTCATGAATTTTTAGCTGTCTAGATGCATATGCGATGACTTTATCCTTTTGCATTAATACACACCCCAATCCTTGGCGTGATGCATCGCAATAAACCACAAAGTTGTCAGTACCCTCAGGCAACGCTAAAACTAGAGCATTGCAAAGCTTTTGCTTGAGTGTCTGAAAAGCTTCTTCCTGTTTATCTCCCCAGATAAACTTTTCATCCTTTCGAGTTAAAGCTGTTAAAGGTTGCGCAATCTTGGAAAAGTTAGAAATAAATCGTCGATAATATCCCGCTAAACTAAGAAATTGTCGAATCTCCGTGGGTGTCTTCGGAATTTCCCACTTTTTGATGGCTTCCACCTTTGCTGGATCGACTTGAATTCCTTTCTGATTGACTCCAAGAAAATGTACTTCACGAATCCAAAATTCGCATTTGGAAAATTTGGCATACAATTTCTGGTCCTTGAGTAATTCGAGCATCAGCTTCAGATGATACTCATGATCCTCTTTGCTTCGGGAGTAGATGAGTATGTCGTCAATGAACACGATTACAAACTTGTCTAAATACGGTCTGCAAACTCTGTTCATCAGGTCCATGAAAACTGCTGGTGCATTTGTTAACCCGAAAGGCATAACTAGAAACTCGTAATGTCCATATCGAGTTTTGAATGCTGTTTTGGGAATATCCTCTTAGCAAACTCTCATCTGATGATAACCGGATCGGAGATCGATCTTCGAGAAATACATAGCTCCTTGCAACTGATCAAACAGGTCATCAATTCGAGGAAGTGGATATCGATTCTTGAGAGTTAGTTTATTAAGCTCTCTATAATCAATACACATTCGAAAGGTTCCATCCTTCTTCTTGACAAAGAGAACTGGAGCTCCCCATGGCGAAGAACTTGGTCTGATAAATCCTTTGTCGAGAAGTTCTTGAAGTTGTTCGGACAATTCTTTCATTTCCGATGGTGCTAAACGGTACGGAGATTTTGCTACTGGTGCAGCTCCAGGAATTAGATCAATGCGAAATTCAACTTGTCTTGGTGGGGGTAATCCGGGTAATTCATCGGGAAATACTTCCAGAAAATCTCGGACTATTGGGATGTCCTGAATTTGCTTCCCTTTTATCTCTTTATCTACTACATGCGCCAGATATGCAACACCTTCCTTCCTTAGATACTTCCGCATCTTCATACACGATACTATCTTTAAGCCTCTCCTTGACTTTTCTCCATGAACTAGATGCATTCCTCCTTCCGGTAGTGGAATTCGATGTATCTTTTCAGAACAACAATTTTTGCTCGGTTTTTGGATAACCAATCCATACCCACTACTATGTCAAAGCTTCTTAATTTAATTGGAATCAGATCTATGCTAAACTCCTTTTCAGCCAATTCTAAAGTGCAGTTAGGAATTACGTCTCTAGCTCTAACTTCTTGACCGTTAGCAAATTCAACAACATAATCTTCCTTTAATTTTTGAGACTTTAGACAAATTTTAGATTTGAATTCTAGTGATACGAAACTCTTATCTGCTCCAAAATCAAATAATATGGATGCATAGTGTTTGTTTAAGAGAAACGTACCTATAATCACGTCTGGGTTTTGTCTTGCCTCTTCTGCCCCAATTTCAAAAACTCAACCCCGTGTCGGCCTTCCTGGGTTCCCTTGATTAATTTGTCGGTCTTGATTTGCAGGCATCCTTCTGTTATATCTGGGACAAGCACTCCTTATATGATCCAAACTTCCACATTCGAAACATACTCTCTTTTGCGTGCTCTTACAATCCTTCGCAAAATGACCCACTTTGTTGCACTTATAACATACCATACATCGCCCATGATGGTAATAATTGCACTTATCACATTTTGAAACCATCCCCTTTTCTTTCTCTGTGGCCTGTGCCTGGATTCCAAAATTTCCTGTTATTCTTTGTTCCTTACCTTTCCTTCCATCAAACTGCCTCCTCCTGGGCTCCTCCATTTTTCTCTTACCTTTGGCTCTTTCATTCAAAAACAATCCTGAACGAGTTGCGTTATCCGTGAGTTTGGTTTCTAAGCTTAATGCTTCCTGCATTGTTTTCGGTCTTCCCGAAGTCACATCTCCCCTTATCTCAGGAGCTAATCCCCAAATATACCTATCGATCATGTTCTCTTCCGGCGTCACCAAATGAGGAACTAACTTTGCCAATTCGTGGAATCGAGCAGTGTAAGTATCTACATCATTCCCTTTCATCTCATGGTTCCAAAATTCCGTTTGGAGCTTCTGTATTTCACTCCTTGGACAATACTCTTCCTTGAGCATTTCTTTGAACTCATCCCACTTAAGTCTGTTAGCTGCTTCTCGGCCTCGAGTTTGCACCTGTGTGTTCCACAAAGTCAATGCTCGTCCTTGCAGTAGACAAGCGGCAAATTCCACCTTATTAGCTTCAGTGCATTTGCTAATATGGAGAACGGACTCCATACCCTCGATCCAAGATAATAGTCCGACGGCTCCCTCAGTTCCATGAAATTCTTTAGGATTACAAGTCCTGAAAGCCTTATAGGTGCACTCTCTGTCCCTATTTGTACCGGTTTCTGGATTGTTTTCCTGATTAGCATTTAGGCCTGCAGCTATTTGGCTAACTATATTTGGGAGAGCTGCCATGATTTGCTCAGATACAAGTCGTGCGATTTCGGGATCTTCTCTTCTAGGAGGCATAACTCTACTACAAAATTCCAAATCGGTATCTAATTATTTACCTAAACCGGCAATATATCTATGCGTCGCGTATTAACAATACCCATCTAATAATTAAATCATGCATTCGACGTAATATACAATGATAATATACATTTTAATCATACAAAATACTAATAATTGCAATTAGAACTTTATCATAATCATCAAACTTTATAATTTCAAAATATTAACTATCAAACAGAAAATATTTTTAAATTCATGGGTTACATCCCCTCAAAAGAAACAAGTTTTAAAGTTACCAAATATCATCCAATAGTCAACATCTAACGCATGAAAAACAGAATAAACCATCCCATAATGACTACTAATGCTCCTAACACTAAGGGGGCGTTTGGTTCGCTGGATTCCGCCGGAATCTGGTGGAATTGGAATGGTCAATTCCATTGACCGAATTCCGTCGTGCTGTTTGGTTGCCAAGGGAATGGAATTGAATTCCATGAAATCCTTAGATTAGATTAAGGAATTGGTCATTCCATTTGAAAATGGATGGAATTGAATTCCATTCCATCATGGTTTTTCAAAAACACAAAAATACCCTCCAAACATTTTCTAACAAAATTAAAACCCATCAGATGTGCATTTGGTTTCCTCTCTCTCCTCTCTCTCTCTCTCTCTCTCGACATTAAAAAAATAATAATAATAAATAAAAATAAAAGAAAGGGTATTTTTGTCATTTTTCAGAATTCCATTCCAATTCCTTTGTAAACCAAACAGACATATTCCAATTCATTTGACTGATTACATTCCATTCCTGCCAACCAAACAGTTGGTCAAACCTGAAAACATTACATTCCAATTCCTTCCAGATTCCAATTCCATGGACAGATTCCATTCCATCAGAAATCATTCTGCAAACCAAACGCCCCCTAAGGCTAAACCCGCGCATAGCCTCTGAATAGCCATTCTAGTGTCCATAAGCATGGTCAAAACTCCATTCATGGTCTGATCTTGAGTGTTCAAAATCCCCATCACCCTGTCGAGAGATCGACCATGATGGTCCAGTCTAGCCCTAAATATTTCCGCGTCTCGGGACAAGCCTGTGACCCATAAGCTCTCAAGTGGAGTCATTCCGGTCGGCTGTTCTGTCGGCTCCGCGACCCGAGGTGGTGATGGCTTATCATATCTAACCCTCAGCCGAGAGGGCCCTGCCTCATCCCTAGGTGGAATGATAAAGGTCTCTCTGACTGGTGTCGGAACACTAATCCGTGCGGTCGCTCGGACTCTGGATCGGGGCGCCGACTGTGGTAGGGGTGCAGACACAGAAGTAGACGATCTCGCTGGTGAAGATCCGGTTCCCGAGTAACTATGCTCGGACGGATCATAATCCTCACTCACTCGTGCCCTCCTAGGTCGACCAGTGACGTATCCAGACTCGTCAGGGGACGACTCAGAGTGTGATGATGAGTGAGACATGATAACTGCAATTAATGACAAACTTTAAACCATTAGAATGCTAAAATAAATATTGAAATCACAACATGCTTATGCGAACTCACATATTAACCATGCTTTTTATTTTTGAAACAAAAAGTTTCTATATTTAGCAACTCATAATAAAACCATTTCAAGTCCCTTCTTATGCATACCAAATTAGACATAGGTGATCAAGCTTTGCCTAATTGTAATATGCTAAGCCGCCACTCGTCTTAGTTATACTAGTAGTGTGCTCAAGCTCAAGATTTGTTTGCGAAAATAATTTTTGAAAATAGTGGTTATAGTGTATGGTTTTATAATAAAACTCGGTATTCTCTATAACCTATGGCTCTGATACCAAGTCTGTCACACCCCGCTAAAGCAGAAACACGGAATATGACAGTTCGATAAACATAGCATTTAGGAAATGATAAAATACCACCATACATTTCAACCAAAAATTACATCAAGTTCTCAAAAAAAAATAAACGAACTTAATACATCCAAAAGTTTGATTACAAAGTCACTACTAAGTATTAATGTACGCAGTAACATAATTCTAAAATCTTAATCATTTCCCGTAACCTTCTTGTTCCCTGAAAAGCATTTTTAAATAAAAAGGGGTCAACTACGAGAGTTGGTGAGTTCACAGGTTTAAATTATGCACAACACCATTTTATATGTAAGTTGTCAAACGTAAACCAAATGTTAAATTCACACTTCAAAACCATTAATTCACGAGTAATAAACTTCAAACTATATGACAGAAATTATGCCTTCATAAATAACCAATAACTTTTGTATGTTGGACCTCTACTAGACCATCCCTGACCTTATACATGCCCCAAAAAGGACTACCGACGTGGTCATGAATCACATGGATAGCCCCTACTTCTCTAGAATTAGTGCACCCTTACTCGTCAGTATAAGGTGGGCTTGTCACACCAAATAGCGCTATCCACTAAAATTATAGGCTCCTTTATGAGTTAATTATTAGAGTCAGCCGGGGACTTAAAGAACCAACCCAACATACCATTTTCGCATATATACCAAAATTATTCATAACAATCGCATTTAAGAAAACCTCGTGAATAATTAAAATAAGGTACTTTAACATGCTTTCCACCCCAAATTCAAGTAAACGGTAAAATAGGGGTTGTAAATACTCACCTCAAATGACGATGATGCTAAATAACACAACAACGCAAATCTCTAATCCAGAGCCTTTACTTACCTATAGAGTAATTTGCATAAATGAATACCAATTGTCAACAACCATCTATAATCCTAACTTAACCATTCCTACATCTCAATATATGCCTTTATGTTTATTTTGGTTGTCTAAAATAGAAATTTAGGATTAAAATATCAATAATGATCACCAAAACATAACCTTTAAGGTTTTAAGATCAATCTTCTGGATTCAGCACTTGTTGTCCAGAATTTGTGATCACAAAATGAGCTTCAAAATGACACTTCCCAAATACCAAAAATAACCAAATTTTTATGGAAACTAATATACTGAGTTAAAAACATCAAGTCAAATTTTTATGCATTTTGGAGATGTTTTGATGTCCCAAAGAATTCTCACAAATCAGTAGGTCACTGATTTTTGTATCAGTTGCACACTTCTTTTGTAGCATGCATTTGGGATACCAAAACTCAAACTACTCAGTGAGTCATATATGGTTGCAAAGCTAACTCAAAAATCTAACATATGGAAAAAGATTCACTCAATTTGGATGATTTATGAAGGAGTTATGGCCTTTAGAAGTTGAGTGTACAAATCTGTCAACTCAGGACAGATTGCACTACTTTCTTCTAAAATGCAAATGGATGACCAAAACTTCATAATTTCGAGTGATTCTTGATTCTTTGAATAGCTAACACCTTAAACTGAAGTTTGGTAGCAAAAAGCCCAATTTTTATCAAGTAAGAAATTATTTATGAAGCTTGAAAGTGGATGCTAATTCCATGACAGCAAGCTGTGATAAAATGAAACTTTGTATAATGTAATAAGATGATCATTTAGCATGGTTTTTAATAATACCATATGATTTTACATCTTTAATCAATATACAATCATTCTAATGAAACAAGTATACATCATGGATTCATAGCTACTACATGTGCTCATCCAACCCCATGCATGATAACCAAAATCACTAATTAGGTGATATTTCACCACTTAGAAACTCTTTAATCATATGAGATTTGAGTAATCTCATCCTAAGAGTTTCCTTATACTCTAATTTGTTGAAATAACATAAATTTCAATCCAAAATTATCAAAATTTAATGGACCTTAGAACCATTCTTCATAAAATTGACATTTTTGATAAAATCTCAAAAATTTCACTTAAAAACTCAAATTTTATTGGAAGATCATTCAATGGTTCATTTGCAAATGTATTATTTACCAAATGCATCCCATTTCACTTCTAAAACTAAGATTATACAACTCCTACATGCAATGATGTGAAACATTCATATTTTTGAATAAAAAAAACTTGAAAAATGAAGATATAAAGTGATTACCTTCACAAATGAAGATACAAACTTGATTTCTTGAAGCAAATTGTTGTTTAAATCTTGATTTCTCCTTTGGAATTTTCTGAAAATCGGTGATGGTAGTGGTGGTGTGTGGTGGACGGCGTGAGAAAGAAGAGAGGAGAGGGAGATGAGAGGTTTTTCTTGAGAATTTGAAAATGAGACAATTATTCCCTTAATTTGGTTTTTAATTAAGACAAACGAGAGAGGGGTCATAAAATTTCGGCCAAGTGGCCTTGTGACTCATCAAATTACATTTTAAATAAAATAAGAGTTATAATTGTGATATAAGTTTAGTTGATTTATCAGATAAATTTGAGAATTGTAACCCTCAATTCTCAGTTCATGTTAAAAATAAATATATTATAATTAGATAAATATATATTATTTTGAAAATAATAAAATCCCATTATTTTATGTATTTTAGACTTCCAACATAATTTTTTGGCATTTCTGAGATGTAAAGGTTAGTTATCAGTCTGTACCGGGTATTCTACGCGATTACTGAAATTTTTCGGGTAAAAATTTCTAATATAATCAATCAAGTTAAATACTAAAGAATTTAACTTTATAATTAGATTCTAAAAGATCAAAGATAGCTAATCTGGTTATTGGACGGTTGTCACAGTAGCAATAGTATTACCCAAAAAAATCGAGAGGGAGACATTGCACTCTAGTTCCTTACTTGCTCCGCCATTGTATGTGTGCGTGTGAGCCATATATGTATCCATTTGCAACTATATAAAAAAAATACTCAACCTCTTTTAACTACCATGTAATATTTTAGAAGTAGACTTTTGGACACAAGAACAATATGTTGTGTTTTATTCATTAGATCTCATAAAACTTTTAAATACCAGTCTAATTTGTATAAAGCAAAGCCGTATCATGATGTTGTGACATGAACACTCATTATGAATATGAAGTAAATGGAAAAATAAATAGAAGAAATCAGATTTTACCTTATTATAATTTGAAATTATATTCCGAGACCACCGATTCCAACAATGAGAGCAAGATCATCGCCATGGACAATTGAAAACAAACCAATTAATTTCTTAGACTTTTGAAAACCTGTCAAATATATCATTATTTACTTAAAATGTAACTTGCAACCTACATAACAAGTAAAACTACCAATTAAAAAAAATGTCACCTAATTTAACCGTCTACAAATAAAAAATGGGAAAACTAACTAAATAGTTAATTTCATCAATCAAATTCATTTTTTAGGCTTTTTTTAAAGTCTCTTTTTAAGATAGTTAAACTTTACGCATATTTTTTTTTACATTAAAAACTGTTTTTGTCAAAAAATAAATAAATTAGAAAGCATTTTTTTAAGAAAAAATTTACAGTGTGCATCTTTATGATTTATTATTTAATTTACTTTATATCTTCTATTTTTTTATTTTCATTTGACTCGTTTATTATATTAACATACATAATCGTATATTAATTAAAATACATAAAAAATACGTTTTTTTTACAATTTACATTATTATAATTGTCTCGTCAATACGTTTAAAATGTGTATAATATTGAATTTTTTGGATTTAATCTCATATTATTAAATATCATAAATACGTACGAATTATATATATTTACACTTTGTATCCTTTAATGTTATTTATTTAATAATATAAGATTAATCTGTAACTATAAGGTATAAAGTGTAAGTATTAAAAATATTTTCTACGTATTTATGATATAATATTAATCCAAAAACATGAGTTATTCAACGTATTAACGAGACGATTATAATGGTGTAATTTGTAAAAAACAAAATTTGATATATTTTAGTTAATGTACGATTATGTTTGTTAATATAATAAAAATGAAAAATAAAAAGGTAATAGATATAAAATAAATTAAAGAGTAAATTACGAATTTCATCCATGTGGTTATTGAGAATTTTGGATTTGGGTCCCTCAAATGAAATAATTACATGCATGGTTACTGTGGTTTTATTTTTATTATGGATTGGGTCCCTTTTCCTAACTTCACTAACTTTTTCTCTATTAACCAAGGGGTATTCTAGTCATTTTAACTTTAAAAAAATATAATATAACATTTATATTTATGACATATTAATATAATATTTGTTATATGTATTAATTGAAAATAAATAAACCTAAAAAACAGAACCTATTCCCCTTTTCCTTCACGTTGTTTCGTTCACCGTCAACAAAGAAAGGTAACTCCCCCATTTCTTCACGTGTTCATCTTCCCCATCCCTATTTGGATAGCCCTAACACGAGAAGCACACGATTTGGGGAGGCGGAGAGGCTAAGGTTTCGGTGGTGCTTTATCGGAGAAGGGTAGTTTGTGGATTTCGACCAAAGATACATGGTTCCAGTGGTGGTTTGATCGGAGAAGAGTGTTTTGCAGGTTCGGTGGAGGTTTGATCGGAGAAGACTGTCGTTCACATGAGCTGGAATTCTAAATTGATCTCTATTCTTGCCATCTTGATATTATTCAGCGACGTCTTTCCTAGTAGTTTTGGTAGGACTGGATCCCTCCATGATTTTAGTTTGACTGGTTTATGAACACAGTAATATGTAGGTTGTAGGTTGCTTGCTGCCAGTAAATATGGTATGATTGGTTTGTGGACTGATGAACGGGAAGGGAGCGGATACATGACGTATTTCTTCTTCCAGATCGAAGAGGAGTGGACTGATGAACGAGAAGGGAGCAGATACATGATATATTTCCCCATAGATTCTTATGTACTAAGCTCGGACATAACAGAGCTTAAATCCAAATATGTAAGGTTCAAATTGATGACCAATACAGGGCAACCTTGTGTCTCACACTTTTTCAGCACCACATCTGATACAACAACAACACCGCAAAAATTAAAAACCAATGGCAACTTCCATCGAAAACTGCCAGTTCCGCCACGAACCCGATCTATCCACCGCCGGCGTTGTTTGTTCCTTCAGCCTCAACTACCAACGTTCCAGTTCACCCATACGCAGCTGCAACTAACCCTCCGGCACTCGAGATTTCACAACGTGTAATCAGTACGATTCCGATGATGATGACGAAGATGAAGTTGACTATCGTGACGCCATTAAAAAGGCCAACTCCGAATTGGAAAGCTTCGTTTTTTATCCCAGAGATCTTGGCACATCAGACCAATGGATCGAGCGTAACCCATCTATGGTTCGACTCACCGGAAAACACCCTTTCAACTTCGAGCCACCATTGATGAAACTCATGCAGTATGGGTTCATCACACCTTCCCCAATTCATTACATCCGTAACCATGGATCGATTTCTAACTCTACCTGGAGGATTGGACCGTGGAGATATGTGGTTTGGTCAAACGACCGGCTCGTTTCACCATGACCCAGTTCGTGAACAAGTTTCCGAGCAGGGAATTTCCGGTGAAGTTAGTGGAACAGGGAATTTATTGTAATTAATTTATTGTCATTTGTAATCAATTTAAAAAGGAAAATAAAATAAATTCTAAAAAGACAATATTACCCCTGTCTTAACAAAGCATTAGTTAGTGGAGTTAAGGAAATGGACCCAATTCAAAACAAAAATAAAACCACGGTGACCATAGATGTAATTACTTTGTTTGAGGGACCCAATCCAAATTTTTGAATAACCACAGGGACCAAATTTGTAATTTACTCTAAATTAAATAACTAATTATAACTTTACAAGAATGCAAAGTATAACATTTTTCTAAAACTCTAAGTAGAAAGTGAATCTTTACACATAATATTTTCTACGTAAGTATGCTTTTTAATTTTTTTTTTGGAAAAAAACAATACTTACGCAAGGAAAAAAAGAACATTATACGCATACTTTGGCTATTTTTGGAATAATCTTTGAAAGATAGTTAAAAAATTAATTTGATTGATGAGATTGACTATTTTAGTTAATTTCTCACATTTTAATTTGTAGGAGGATAAAGTAGGTGTCATTTTTTTTAAATTTGTAGTTTTACTAGGTTGTAAGTTACATTTTTATGTACTAAGAATGTCCAAGGATTTATTGAACAGGTTTTGAAATGTTCAAGGATTTATTTGTTCCAAAAATTTGTCGAGAGACTTAATCACTCCAAACACTAAAGTTGATTGGGCTTTTTTGAACTTTTCCCTTTACTTATTTTACATTTTCTTTTTTCTTTTTCTTTTTTCTTTCTTTATTGATATTGTGATACTTTTTCGTTCTAAAATAAGTGTCTACATTTCTATTTTAATTTGCCCTAAAATAATTGTCAACTTTTGAAAAATAAGTGCATACTTTCCCATTCCGCCCTTAATTATGAGATGGAGAAATTAATTATTTTCTTTATTATTAAGGGTAAAACAGTCATTTAGTTCATTAAAAGTGTAATAATTATATTTTTCTAAAAAAAATTCATTGTGGAAATTTATTTTAAGATGGGGGAGTACTACATATTATATATATATATATATATATATATATATATATATAGGGAGAATCAAACGAAATGCTAATTATTTAAGCCAATCATTTCATTAAATAATATCTTAAATAATTAATTCTAAAAATAAATCAATGAGGGTATAAAAGTAATTTAGTTATATAAAAGTTATTTTAGATTTTTATTTTAAGATTCTACTTTTACCATATTTGTGAATTTAATATGATTTAATTTTTATTAAATAATTTTTTATTTAATTCATTTAAAATAGGCGTATTTAATTTTCATTTAAAGAATTCATTTTTTTATTTAAAGCAATATTTAAAAAAATTACAATTTTCATAAAAATCACATGTGATTCATAATGAATTGATTTTTTTTTCAAAATGTTTTCCTAATCATATGTGATTTAAAATTGAAAAACAATAATTCAAATTAAACATTGAAAAACAAAATCATATGTGATGTGTAGCAAAACACAATTAAATTAATGTATAAGATCACATGTATTTCAAAACGCAATTCATACTTTTTCATGAAAATCACATGTGATTCACAATGAATTAATTTTTTTCAAAATGTTTTTCTAATCATATGTGATTTAAATTTTGAAAAACAATGATTCAAAATAAACATTGAAAAAGAAAAAAAAATGAGAACATAATCATATGTGATGTTAGGGGTGCTCACGGGTTGGGTTGATCGGGTTGAAGGTTTTTTAACAACTCAACCCAATATAGGCGGTTTGAAAACTTTACAACCCAACCCAACCCAATCAAAAGTACAACTCAACCCAACCCAAACCGTTCGGGTTGTGTTTAAACAAGATGAAATCAAATTTAGAAATATAAACATAAATGAAACATTTCTTTGAAATACAACCGAATGACCGATAATTCATGAGAGTATATAAGTCCATAAAAAATATTACGATATTACACATAAAAATGTCTAAACCAAACGATAATATGTCAATCAACAACAATCGTTTTAGACGTCTCCGACCCCGATGTTTTCGCTTTCTTGGCCTTGAGGTTAGTCGTGTCATCATCAACCATTTGGTACAACTTATCCATACTTCTTAAATCTTAAATATATCACATTTAGTTAATTTTTAAGTTTGCATATATATATATATATAGAAGGAGGATCAAACGAGAACAATAACTATTTAAAAGAACACGAGAACTAACAAAATCATTAGTGAATTTACATTAACGTGAAAAAAAGCCAGGCGAACTTGAAGCCGCGACCAAAGTCCTTTTTTCGTGTGTTAATGTAAAATCACTAATGATTTTGTTAGTTCTCGGGTTCTTTTAAATAGGTATTGTTCTCGTTTGAACCCGACTCTCTCTCTATATATATATATATATGTGTGTGTGTGTGTGTGTGTTTTTACATTTATTAAACGTATATACAAAGGAGTTATATAGAGATGAATAATAGATTGAAAATATATGTAAATGAAGAGGGTACAAAATAGTGTAATTGTCTAATTTACATATTAATAGAGACTTAATAATAATATTAAATCCACAAAATAAAATGTTCGGGTTCATCGGGTTGGGTTGGGTTCAAATAAAAGTAACCCGATATCAACCCAATACCTACGGTTTGAAAATTTTACAACTCGATTAGACATCGGGTTGCTTCGGTTTGAGTTATTTCGCATTGGGTTGGGTTAGGTTGATCGGGTTGGTCGGGTTTTTGAGCACCCCTATGTGATGTGCAGCAAAACACATTTAAAACGTATAAGATCATATAATGATATTTTGACGAAAATTATCGAGTCTTTTTAGGAAAAAAATGTCGATTAATTGTAGATATCACATGTGATTTTTGACAAAAATTGTAATTTTTTTAAAAATAAACTAATTCAATAAAAATAAATATTTAAAATGAAAAACTAAATCACGCTTATTTTAATGTTGTAAAATAAATAAATAATCATGCTTAAATCAAGAAAATTATAAAAAAAATCATGAATAAATAACTTAATTAAATTTATTATATAATCTATATAGAAATAAATGAGTTTCCATATATAACATGTATACAACAAATGACACATATGCCCTTTTAGGCGATTTTTAAGAAAAATATATTTAAGATATTATTTCATGAAATGATTGGCTTAGAATTATTCTCTTATTCATTTAAATGAGTATTATTCTCGTATGAACGTGACTCTCTCTCTCTCTCTCTCTCTCTCTCTCTCTATATATATATATATATATATATATAGAGAGAGAGAGAGAGAGAGAGAGAGGGCCCTTCAAATACAAACCATACAAATGGTGCACCCCTTGCAAACTCATCTTGACAATTAATTATTTAATCTAAGGGTCAAGATTAAATTGGGTAGAAAATGTAAATATGACAAAATAGGTTTCCATAACTGAAATTCACATAAGCATGGTAAGGGTAATATAGGAATCTTGCATAGTTGGATCATTAAACTAGGTTTCCTTAACTGAAATTCACATATGTTATTAATATTCTGTTCATATATGCATGGGTATGAATTTCATAAACAATATCATATATGAATGATCATATATGACTCTGTGCATATATGAATATTCATATATGTACAGGTGCATATATGAATGGTGATAGATTATATGCATGATATGATCTATCAAATCTAGATTTTTTTACATATATGAAGCTTAGCATATGT
Organism: Arctium minus; assembly: GCA_954870635.1. Lineage (NCBI taxonomy): Eukaryota > Viridiplantae > Streptophyta > Magnoliopsida > Asterales > Asteraceae > Arctium > Arctium minus. The sequence continues at coordinate 6,541,233 of OX941083.1, read as the reverse complement.
GTATGATCTTCCATAGCCAACAACATATGTGCATGTTCATTCGTGATTCAGTGCATATATGAATGTTCATATATGCATGACTTTACTAATTCAAATATCAACTTGGCTACAATATCCACCGAAATATAAAATAGCAAATTACATATATTAAATGTTTTGATTAATCTACAATGAATCATTACATATAACAAATAACTTTGTTCCCCGATATGTTCTTCTATAATGCATATATGCAATACCTAAAAAGACAATAAAAAATACTATCTTCATCCACGTTAGCTTCATCAATAACATCTTTGACGATGGTGGTGTCCTCCTCATGCATCTCACAGGAAGTAAAATCTGCATTATTATCCTCGAGTGTGATATCTTCGTCAACTACGTGATTTCCTCTACGATGTTCATCGATTTGATCACTTTCACACGACATGGTTTCGTAATCTATGAAGAACAACCGTTGTGATAAGGAAAATTATTTGCTTCAATAGAAATCTGTGAATAATGTACGCAACTTGAATCTCGATTTGTTTCAATCGAAATCTGTGAAGAATATATGCAACTTGAATCTCGATTTGATGGAGATTAAAAATCAAAAAATTTAGAATCGTATAATATCCTAAACGATTTTGTTGATGTTTATCAAAAAAGAAATCTTCTATATTTTAGGAATCAATTAATTACTTTCCTTATTATAAAATAACATTAATCTATTATTTAAATAAAATTATTTTGTAAATTACATTTGTATCCCTGGATATTAAAAAATTAAAAAAAATGAAATTAATCCTGATGAGATCAACGGCCAAGATTGGTTTGCAAGGGGTGTAGGAATTGTATGGTTTGCATTTGATTTGCCCTCTCTCTCTCTCTCTCTCTCTCTCTCTCTCTCTCCTCTCTCTCTCTCTCTCTGTGTGTGTATATATATATAGAGAGTGAATTGTGGATTTGGTCCTCGTGCTTTGTTAATTTCTTTGACTACGGTCCCTATAGTATGTTTATTGTGAATTTGGTCCCTGTGGTATTTAATTTATCTTCGTCATGGTCCCTCTGACTAACGCATCCGTTAACTTCATTAAATCAGAGACCATTTTAGTTATTTTGCCTAATTTGTGTCTTATTATGATAAGAAAAATAAAAAATATATTTTTAACACACACACACACACACACATATATATATATATATATCAAAATAAATAAAATATGATTTTATTGTATGACTTGATTCTTTAAATTTTTAAAAAAATTAATTATATTAAATATGATTTAATTTTATTATTTTATTGTAATGATGAAAAAAAAATATGGTTTTATTGTTTTAATGTAATTAAAATTTTAATTTAAACAAACTAGATCATAAAATTATATCTTATTTTATTTAGAACGAATAAAATAAGATATGTTTTTATGATTTGATTTATTAAATTAAAACTTTAATTATGTTAAATACGATATAATTTTATTGTTCTTTTACTATCATCACAACAAACAAACTTATTATCGATATTTTGACACCAAAATCATTGAAAATCTGATAAATGAACTCTAATTTTATCATCTTAAAATTAGAAGTTCCAATTTTCATATTGTTTTTCAGTCAAAAATTAAAAATCAACTGTTTAGATTTTAACGAAATAAAATATTTAAGTTACGAATATTTTAACCCACAATAAAATTAACAAGTGTAATAAACTAATAATTACACATTTCTAAAACCGTGTGCCTTTTTTATTATGAACATTTATTTTGGGATGGAAGGAGTACCGAATAATGATAAGACCATGTCGTATCTTTCTATTGATGGATGTTGTAGCTGATATGTTTTGTCTTGTGATTGTGAGTTAAAATATTCGTAAATTAAATATTTTATTTCGTTAAAATCTAAATGGTTTGTTTTGAGTTTTTTTGTTGAAAAACAATATGAAAATTGGAACCTCTAATTTTAAGATGATAAAATTAGAGTTCATTTCTCAATGGTTTTAATGATTTTGGTGTCAAAATATCGATAATAAGCTTGTTTGTTGTAATTATGGTAAAGAACAATAAAATTGTATCGCATTTAACATAATTAAAGTTTTAATTTAATAAATCAAATCATAAAAACATATCTTATTTTATTCGCTCTAAATAAAATAAGATATAATTTTATGATCTAGTTTGTTTAAATTAAAATTTAATTACATTAAAACAATAAATCCATAATTTTTTCCACCATTACATAAAATAATAAAATTAAATCATATTTAATATAATTAATTTTTTTTAAATTTTAAAGAATCAAGTCATACAATAACATCCTATTTTATTTATTTTGATATATATATATGTGTGTGTGTGTGTGTGTTAAAAATATATTTTTTATTTTTCTTATCATAAAAGAACACAAATTAGACAAAATGACTAAAATGGTCCTTGATTTAATGGAGTTAACGGATGCGTTAGTCAGAGGGACCATGACCAAGATAAATTGAATACCACAGGGACCAAATCCACAATAAACATACTATAGGGACCGTAGTCAAAGAAATTAACAAAGCACGGGGACCAAATCCACAATTCACTCATATATATATATATATATATATATATATATATATATATATATATAGCTAGGTTATTTTGTTAACAAAAAACAATCTTACTAACCTTGTTAACCATCATTGACCAATAAGAAATGTTCAAAATCTTTGGTTAATTAAACCCATTAATTAAATGATTAAGAGTATAGTTAGTATTCCATGTAGTTATTATTTTAGCCTCATTAGTGAGGAGTTACAAAATTTATCATCTATGATTATAGCTCTTATTGGTGTTTCTTACATTATGTTACATTCCAGGAACATAAGGTGTGCAAAACATCCTTCAATCCACATTCATCCTTGAACGATTACATTAATTCCGAGAGTTTGAATGACGTCGGTGGAAGAGCCGACATTCTTCATTCTTCGTCACTAATAACTACGTCATCGGATCTTTGTAATGGAACGCAACGCAATTACATTGAAGAATGTAGTACGCAGAATAACAGCACGGTTGATTGTAGATCGAACATAGTTGAACCCAATAAGAAAATCTGTATTGGTTAGTACATTTTTGTTATTGTTATGATCATTGTTGAACATGCATGAACAACCATTATTGCAAACATATATGCATGGAACCATCCCCTAAATGCAAATTTGCTCATAAAGTTTCATTATACCCCTAAATGCAAATTTGCTCATAAAGTTTCATTATACACATCCTTTGTTTTCAAGATGTGGGCATCGATTTTTTTTCCTAAGTGTTATTGGTTTTATGACAATGCACCTTTATGAACACAAAATTGCTCCAACATGTTCATTGTTCCCTTATTACTGAAAAAAACTTGCCTTGTGTTCATCATATGGCAATGAACATGGATGATCAAAAACTTCTCTATCAGGTTCACATTTCCCTATCACAAAAATAACATAACTTGTGTTGAACATATGGCCATGAACATGATTATACATCTCAATTCCAAAGTTTACTGTGTTTTGTAAGGTGTAGACATACGTTTCTTGTTCTTCATGTTATTGGGGTTTTTTTTTTTTTTTTTTTGCATTTTGTTTAAAATATGACACCCCTTGATTATCATGAACATGATTGTGTTTTTTATGTGTTTTAAAATAATGAAATGTATGAACCTGATAAGAGGCTACTTACTGTGAAGAAACGAGGATATATGAACAGTTGTGAACAATATTCTTAGTGTGGTTGATTTGGGATGGAACAATGGCGAGTTGGTGTAAGGAGAGAGTATGGTCGATTTGTGTTGCTATGGTGTAGAATAGAGTGGATCTATAGATTGGAAAAACAAATGCAAGGAATCATTTTTTTTAATTTGCTTTTTGTGTGATATGACACCCCCCCCCCTAATTCATCGTCATATATGCTTCCCTTTTGCATATAATTTGTCTTCCCATGTATCATCACCCTAGGTTCAGGCTCCATAAAGATTATATCCATAGGGTCATTGATGGTTTCAATATTCTAGGTGATGATATCGAATATCACCTTTATCTAGTACTATATCTAAAAACTATTTTTAACTAGAAACCTTGATATATAGTCCATTACTCATCTTTCACATACTATTTTGATCATTCCATCCGCGTGAATTTTATTTTTGTGTTAGAATATAGTACATTTCTCGTTATTAGTTAAGAAACCTCATACCTATTTAAAACAATTACCAAACTATATGAGACGACCCAACTTATATTTATATTTAGTATGTCAAAACTATCTTCTTCTTTTCTTCATACATTATTGACTTCTTATTACGTAATATTGAGTGTATGAATTTTAAGTACTCTCCTATCTCTAAAACAATAATAAATATCTCAAACTATAGCCAACATTGACTTTTGATTCTAAGATTGATGGTTAAAAGTTTGTTTCAACCTCCAATCCTAAAAGTTTAAAATGGTGATGAAAAACATTAACATCATGTAGCATGTGGAAGCTCAACTGTTTTTATGTTGATTTACTTAAAGTTTTACTCCGAAATGGTCAACATGGTGACCTCAAATAATTTCATTCTATATATTAAATGTATATCATAAGATGTCTTTGATGGAGGAACAAATTGACGAAATTATGTAAAAATGACATGGTAGATAATATTAGTTTAGAAATATGCATTGATTGGCCTTGCATTAGGAATACCGGGAAAACGGTATTGTATAAATTATTTGTATTGTGTGAATTCAGTGTTATTTTTGATGATATAAACAATATATTGAAAATAATTTCATAGTTGAAAATAAAAAGATATGCGAACACATACGAAAATAATTTCATATATGTTCATGACACCATCACATCTTACTATGTTGAAAATAAAAAGATATGCGAACACATACGAAGCTAGCCAACTAACTAGGTTGTATATGGAATGTGTAGAATTATTTTAGCATACAAAGGAAATATTTGTATTGTGATGTGCAACAGGGTGTTCCAAGCGGTGTCGCCGTACAGGGCCTCCGATTTTTAATCTTTTTTTATATATATAATAATTAGAATATAAGAAAAAAAAAGCGAAAAAACTAAACAAGTTGCCTTTTAGCCTAACTGGTAAGTGCATGCTATTTTTTAGTGTAAGTCTTGGGTTCAAATCCAACAATGCACGTTTTAGTTTTCAATTTTTTTAATTAAAAAAAACACAACTTAATCATATAAAAACTTTGTGATTTTTATAATAATTAAACTATATGAATATTTTTAATTATTCGTCTAATTTTTTTTAATTTTTATTTATTTGTCGATACCAAAACATCAAGTTTCCTTATTTGTTTTTATTTTTATTTTTATATTTAAATAGTCAAATCATGCTTCCTTATTTCTTTGTTTTTGTCATTTATTTTTTGTATATAATGTTTCTTATTAATATGAAATCTCTAGTTAAAACCTTATAATCAAAACCTCATATCTATACTCGACTTCATTTTCTAAATTATCCTCTAGAATGCCAAAATCCCATTTTTTTCGTTTTTATTTTATTGTCGTCACCATAAATTTATAATATTTGTCTTCGGTTCTTTTCTTTTCAAGGTATATATGTCACTCTATAATTTAGTGACATTCTTTATTTTTTTTATTTTTCAATTATTTTCTTCTATTAACTTTGTTTGATTATTTAATGAATATCAAAACTTTCATTGACCATTATTGATTATTTTTATATTTCTTTAATCATTTTTCAAAACTTTTGAAATCTTATCGATAATCGATTATATCTCAAAAGAGATTAAATGTTTTGCTTTGATATAGATTGAAAATAAATTTCTAGCAAATCTATAAAAGTATGATTAGATGATTTTGTTTCAAAAAGTGTTAGGAGATCTATGTTAGAAAATATTAATGCCTAATTGTTTGTCTTCTTCTCGAAATATGTATATTGTAGTGTTAGTTTATTATTGAAGAATGAATAACTTTTTATGTTCGCTACTAATAAACTGTACATTATACTTATTATGAGATTGTTTTTAATTTTCTTACTAATTAATTTTAATTTATTCTTATCAACAAATTAGTCAAATAAGAATTGCGATCATTAAGTTTAAGATATAAATATTAGTTTGATTTCTATTTGAATCTTGTTTATGATTATTTGTACTTCAACATATATTTTAATATAAGCAAAATTATTTTTGAATTAAATAATAAATTTTAATAAATAATATAACTATAAAAATATAGAATCACATTTAGATTTTTGCACAGGGCCTCCCAAATGCCAGCCCTGTCTATAACTATTGTTTTGTCTTGCCTAGGTTTCATATTTAGCATACTATACCCCATCTAATTTGGCATTGAAGACCTGTTGATACTAAGATTATATTGTATAAAATGATCACATTTGGTGAGTTTCTTTCAATAATGTAAAAAGTAGATGACAGAATTGGAATGCTCAAAGGAATACTGGTTGTTTATTTTCTCCTTTCAAGTGTGATAACTCAGAGCTAGGTTTAAATCAATTAATAGTTAATGAGAATAAGCATGAACATCTTGTGGGCTGATGGCAAATATTAATTATTCTAATTATAAAACACATCAACACGTTGAGATTGAAGCATACAGAGACAAAACATACAAGAAGCCAACGAAAACATAGAGCTTAACCAAAAGAAATCAACAGTAGCAGATGAAGATGATAGGAATAACGATATTACTGATCATGTGGACCAACAATGCAAAAACCCATCTACCTTGATGTCATCATCATATCATGATCATTTGCAGGGCCGTTCCTGATATTTTGGGGGCCCTGTACGAAAAATTATATGTGCTTTTTTTCATATATTCTTTATTAAATTATGTTTTATTATATTTGACTTATAATAAATCTACCAATAATTTATTTTTGAATTTGATTAAATTGTCCATCTTTATTCTCTTTTGACACTAAATTTTAATTTTTAATGTTATTATGTTAATGTGCATTCAAAATTTGTAATTGATTCTTTAACTTTTAATTAATGTTAGTGTTTTAACTTTTATAACTCCTCCAATAGGGAGTCTCTAAGGAGGTAGGAGATAACATGGTATGTAAGTGGAAAGGAGATATGAAGAACAATGGTCTTTATATAGAATTGATCAACCATTATTGGTAATTACAAAACCATATCAACAATAACGTATCATTAAAAATCAATATATTAAAAATTAAAAGTGTGCCAAAAACATACGGAAAAAATCGACAAATACTAAAAAATCTAAATCTATTAAATATTCAAAGAAAAATATAAGATATATTATTAAAAAAAAACTAAACAACTAACATTATTCAGAGTATCTCTATCAACTATTTTATAATTTTTTCTAAAATATACAATCTAAATTTAATGTCTCTAAAAAAATTACATTTATCTCCGACAACTATTTTGTTTTTACAATTTGAATATTATTTATATTATTAAAATATTTTATAAGTTTATTATCTCAAAATATTTTAGAAAAACAATACAAAATTAAAAGTTAAGATATAAATTAAGAATTTTAGATTTGAATCTTGCAGAATATATCGTATAGAAATCATTAAGCAATAAGCACTTTATGTACCAAAAAAATATATAATAAAACAAAGCTACTTTTTTAATAAAAACAAGATTAATTAAAAATGTAAATTGCAAACCAAGGGATTCGAACCCTAGTTTAGGCGATGCACCATGACACAACATGCTTACCACTATGCTAGAGCTATCTGTTGGAAAATTTTGCATTAAATAATTTATATAGTACTTTTTATTATAAGTAAAAAAATTAAAAAAATATTCCGAGGCCCCCCGACGATTGGAGGCCCTGTGCGGTATAACCACTCCGCACACCCTAATGCACGACCCTGATCATTTGGCTAGATGTTGGGTATGATTAACTAAACATGGCTAGATGTTGGGTATGATTAACTAAACAGGTTGAGTTGTAAATTACCCAAAAACCTTGCAACTCTGATAATCGAAAGGACTGCTATCAATATAGATAGTCAATCACAATTTCCAAAACATCAAACCAAAATGTCAACCCATGTTAAACACAAGAGAATATTCCAAAGAAAATAACAAAAAACAGGTTCACATTGACCATAAATTAAATGCCTAAAAGGTTAAAGACGATGTTTGAAATTGTAAGACATTGTTTCCATTGTTTCATATCTTCACCTTACCCGGTCTGAGATTTCCACCCCATTTTTTTCCTCGCTGCATACGTGGTCTCCATTGCGATGAATTTCTGCACATCATCAATAACTGACATTTTCCGTATGTTAACATCACTCAATATCATCTTCAACACGTACTTTGCACATAAGTTCTTTAACTAGTTTGTCTGTTTAGTGCTTTCTTTGTACAACCTGCTATCCCACTTTCGGGCATCGCCCCCCATGTATGTCTCCATGTTGGCATTAACACTACACCACCATCAATCCGGTTATCCTTCAACTACCATTTCACCTTTACCTGTTCTTGGTCCAATTTCGAGAATACCTTCTACACTGTTCCCTTTAGGTGCATGACCATCATGTCTTGCTGTTTCAGATATTAACATTTGAATTCAGATATATTCAGTCAAAAACAGATTGCATGTTGATGATAATCTCAATAAACCCAAATAAAGTCCAATGAAATCGAATAAACATATTAAAGCCCAGAATATCCGTTAAAGCCCAAGACCAAATAAGGCCCAATATAATCGAATAAAACCCAATAGAACCCAATAAATCCCAATAAACTCAAATAAAGTCCAACGAAACCGAATAAAGCCTAATAAATCCGAATAAAACCCATAAATTCCAAAATATCCGTTAAACCCCAATAAGACTGAATAAGGCCCAATTATATCGATTAAAGCCCAATAAATCGAATAGAGCCCAATAGAACCCAATAAATCCCAATAAAATCGAATAAACTCATTAAATTCCTAAAGATCCGTGAAAGCCCAATAAGATAGAATAAGGCCCAATATAGTCGATTAAAGCCCAATATAATTGAATAAAGCCCAATAGAACCCATTATAGCCTAATAAACCCAAATAAAACCCAATGGAACCCATTATAATAAAACCGATTATAGCATAATGAAACCGAATAAAGCCTAATGGACCCATAAAAGCCCAATGGAATCGTTTAAAATCCAATAGATCCATTAAAGCTCAATAGAAACATATTAAAGTCCACTAAGATCTACTAAATCCCAATAAGACTCATTTATGATCCTTGTTGACTTATTACATGATTGTATGCAAGTGTGTGTTGCATATTACATGTGTTGTCCATTGGGGCTGACAACACCACTAAGACCAACTATAGCTTAATATGACCCCCTAAGATCCATTATAGCACAACAAAGACCACTAAGATTACGAGTGATTTTGAAGTGATAAACAACAATGATCACTTATTACTTATATTGATATACATGGTTACATACACAACTATACACCTTATTTATACATCTACAACATATAGTGTGTGGTTTATTAACACATGCATATTTACATCATATGTGGTTACCAATAAACAACACATAAACATATATTATTATTACATTCACATATACACATGGGTGTAACACACACACACACACACATATATATACAACACAACATATAAACAAATAGATTCAATTGTGGTTAGCAACGAACACGAACCGAGAAATACATAAAATACAAACACATGTACAAATATAACACATCCAAATAAACATGTAACACATGCGAATAAGAAAAACAGAAAAATATGTTTTTCGTCACTAATTCGTCACTAATTAGCAACGGATTCTAAATTCCATCACTAATCCGTCGCTAATTAATGACGGAAAACATATTTTTCTGTTTAAAAAATAACTCAAAATGAAAATCCACGTGTTCGTCTCTAACCCATCACTAATTAGCGACGGATTAGCGACGAACACATGAATTTTCATTTTTTATATATTTTTTAAATAGAAAATCATGTATTGTGTTGCAAATCCGTCACTAATTAGCGACGGAATGTTTTCCGTCAGTATCTGTCGCTAATTAGTCACAGACTTCTTTCTGTCGCTAATCTGTCACTAATCCGTCGCTGATTAGTGTCCATCAATACCCTTTTTCTAGTAGTGATTGGATGACACGAATTTCATTGTCTTTAAGGGAACTTTGTATTTTTTTGGTTATTTTGTAAAATTAAATCTTTTAGAAAAGACTAAAGAGTAATTTTCCATTTTGTAAACCGATATTTATAAACCATTATTATGACAAAATTCCATTTTCTATTAATTAAGTTTTGGCTTCTATTACCGTTTTCATCATAACTTTCACTTTTAGTTGTTACGAAGATCCTTCGCATGCATGTGTGTGATTAACAAAAATGCTTACCTATTTATGTATCCAAATTTACTTTTTGGTTTGATTTAAAAAGAAATAAATATTTATAAATATAAATATTACTAATTTTTTATAATTATAAAAATAAAACATAAATATTGTGATTTAACATATAAATAGAACATAAATAATCTATATTACATTCGATTATTCTAAAATAACATTATCCGTAGTACAATTAACACGTAAAAGCTGCATGTAATTATGTATTCGCTCTGAATACGGAGTAGCCCATCCAACAACACACGGATAACTGTAATGGAAAAAATGTCCTACAATTTGCGGAAAAGAGTATCCTTCTGCCATATCTAATTTCACATAATGATTACCATTAACATACCTAATTGTAAAAGCAACATGTTCAGGCCACGTTGGCGGAGTGGACCTAAGCGGCAAGTACATCCCCCTGCTGGTCATACTTAGAACATGTAATATCACATTATATTTTGAAGCAATCAAGACACCTATTTCAGGCATTGTCATCCAGTGTTCAAATGGTGCACATTGATCTGATCGAAAGAAGTTTAAAGTGTTGTAAGTAATATCCTAATGTTCACCTCCAAAAGCGTTGATGTACTCTGTCTTGTATGTATCTAACTCTTCCATCAATTTATATCGAATTGTGGGTCATGCATCTTCATGAAGACCTGGAGAGACAACTATTGCTCGAAATCCGCAATTTCCATCACCTATCACATCATGTACCTGCTTGATGTAAGGGTGAAACAATGCTGGAAATTGATTGATGTATGGATGTGCATTATAATTTTTGAACATGAAAGAACTGTGTCTCGCTGGTTCTTGGTAGCTCATTTTTTCCAAGTCAACAAATCTAGATGCGTTTGAACTAAGGGGTCTTTCACTTGTAAAAGACGGGTCAACATGAGTTGCAACAGACGGATCAACATGAGTTGCAAATGAGGGATCAACATGAGTTTTTCTGAAAAGCTTATCCTTCAACGAGGGCCGTCCACGAGTAGTCTTGTTAACAACAGGTTCACGAACCCATGTTTTTTATGCACTGGCTATCTCTTTTATCTTCCTCAGAAAACTGAACTTACCAGATCTCGATTGCTTGTTAAATTCCTCAATAAACATTTGGACTTCAGCTTCACAACCTACGTCATCATCTTGTAATGATTTGCACGGTGATAAATCAAGTGTCGTCCAAAATACATCAACTGAATCAATTGGGATAGGATGACCTTTGCTCAAGTATTACATTTGTTCGTGCGCACATGGCAACCCATAACTTGTATGTAGTAGACAACTACAATTTTCAGAAAATAAGCCAACAGATTGAGCTCGCTCATACTCTTGGAATATTATGTGTAATGCATAATGTGAAACAAAACCACACAATTGTTGGAAGTTTGGTATGCGATGACGATGTTTCGTGACACTTTTGCTCTCTTGAATACTTTTTTTAATTTATGTATATTGTGACTGAATGAGTTGATTGATTTTGCTCATAAATGTCGGTAGACTTGATTACGCTGAATCCAAGTAAGTTTTCAACTTGGAATGTTGACTCTCCACTCTGTTACTTGTCTGATTTCCAAAGTGGAGAAATTTATCAGTCCAAACAGATACAAACATTTCTTTATATGGTTTCAACCATGTGTCATTCAGATAAGCAAGAACACCTGAAAATTAGAACAATTTAACGTTTTTAGTAATTGTTAAACTTACATGTAACATTTTACTTATAATAATATATTAAGGCGTACCTGGATAGCTTCGTAATACTGCTTCAAGTTGTGAGAAATTAACCATGTATGTTTCATCCGTTACCGAGTCGACTAATGTCACCCATGCATTGTAAAAGGAACCCAGTCATGATTTGATGTTATTACTGGTCTACAATTTCTCATAATACTTTGGAAGATGTGCCATCTACAAAGTAATATTTTAGCATCAGGAAATACAATACTGCATGCTTTCACCAGTGCTAACTCTTTGTCTGTGATGATCACACGTGGATAAATATATCCATCCATCAATGACTGTAGACAATTCAATGCCCAAGTATAATTGGATTCCTTTTCCCTGTGCATAAAGACAAATGCTACACAGAATGTCTTATTAGTTGAAGTTACACCAACAATTTCAAGAAGAGGCATCTCAAACATGTTCGTTTTATAGGTGGCATCCATCAACAACACGTGTGGAAATGCACGCCATATCTCCAGTGATCTTGGACGAGCAAAGAATAAATCTTCCAACTAATTAGTCGAGTTGTTTGCACGATCATAAAAATGTAGTCTTCTTCCTGTAAAAATGACATCACAACTTGCATTGGAGTTCTACCTGCATAATACAAATAAATAAAAATATATAATACAAATAAATAAAATAGAAAAAAAAGACAACAAAAAGACAAAAAAACAAATAAAAAATCATTGGAGTTCTACCTGCATTCTTCTGAAGTCGAATTTTCTGGCATTGATTGTATATAGTTTTATTTGTAGATACGTTATCTGGATATTGTTGCTTTATTGTTGATAAAATATCTTTAGGTTTCACATTGTTTGTTAACAAATCTTCCACCAATCGAGCTTCATTTTCAGGCAATCGTCTCGCATATGCATGTCCCTCCAAATGTAATGCAATATCATGATTATGTGCATCAGATATCATAGCTAAAGTCCAACAATCATTACCCAAATGATACCCTACCAAGTTAAATGGACAATTTATTTTTCTTGTGCCAATATGTTTACTAGAGGTTTTGTTACTCTTATGTGTGCCATCACAATTACATTAAATTTCTACTTTATAATTGCTCCTACTTGCATCACTATTGCTTCTTTTAATAACAATAACGAAACCAAGTGAATATCCCATATTGCGTACCCAATCAATTAGATCTTTACGAGAATTAAACACCTGAAATTGACTTTTTTTTTGTTACAAAATACTAACTTTACCATATAATTTAACAAGATAAAATGAAACATAAAGATACCATATCAGTAGAAAATCCGGATGGTTTAGGGATTTCACAAGCTTCAGTTGATTTGTTTGAATTAACATTATCATCCTACACAAACACATAAAAATATGAAACGGGATAACATAATATATATATATATATATATATAAAGTAGTGGATAAAATACCTCATTATTAGAATTATGATACCATTAAAAATCTTCACCCTAATTCGCCATTTTTAAACCGATAAATTGAAATATCACGACGTGCATAGTAACATGAATAGTGACGTGCATAGTGACATGAATAGTGACGCGCATAGTGACGTGAATAGTGCATATTAATTGTAAATGTTCTCTCTATATATTTTTACAATTGTGAAGCATATATATCAATTATATGATTTTATCATTTTTTTATACTATTTTATCATATTGTATAACCCGGTTTTCAAAGTCGCCATACTTTTTTATACTATCTTATCATATTGTATATGTAACTACCCGGTTTAACTACACTAACTTACCAACTTAAATAACATAAGAAGAAGTTTATACCTCTAGGAAGGATTCGAAGCGTAGATTCCGAATATGTAATTATTTCGTCGATTACTTCAACGGATTGAGAGCAAATCTAGAGAGAATTTGAAGAGATTTTTAAAGAGAGAGAGATATGAAAAAAGAAGAAGAAGGCGGTGATGGTTATGAACTAAGGGACGATATGTAGTAATTTACTCTAATCACATATATATTTATTACTTTTTTTTATATTTATAACGAGTTTACTTAATTGGCAGGTTTAACCCTCCGATTATCTTTGGTTGTTATTTTTAATTACGGTTCAATTCGGGTAAGAAATAATTACACGTTTTTAAAACCGAGTCTTACAAGAGAATTTTAGAATGTGACTAACATAAAGAAAAATACATTTTACAAAGTTATAATAAAATAAAAAGTTACAAATTTATAAAATAAAATAAAATCAAAAGTTACAAATTTTATAAATTTATAAACAAATTTAATAAATTTATAAAATCAAAACACACACACATATATATATCATATATATATATATATATATATTTATAAAGATAATGTGTATATATATAAACAAAAATAATATATATATATATATGTAAAGTGAAATGACATATGTTTCATTAAAAATGACTGGGACGGAAAACAATGCATTCAACACTCATTCAATTTGGTGCAAATAGCATTGCCCAAGAATTATTCATTCTAATTCTTCAAAATCCATGAACCAAACACACCCTAAATTATTGGGTCTACTACTTTGTGAAAATAGCTTATTACTATATATAAAAAAAGACTTATTCTATCTCTACCCCTGCAACTTTTCATACCCCCTCCCCTCACATTCATTATTTTTTGTTTTTTTATTTGAAATTACATTTCACATCCATATACTTATTTACGTAATTACTTTATACCTTTTAGTTTTCTATTTTTCATTTTACACTTTCATTATATTAACACATATAATTGTATATTAACTAAAATACGTTAAAAATACTTTTTAATTTTAACAAGTTACACCATTATAATCGTCTCGCTGATACCTTCGAAGTGAACCCTTCGAAGTGAACCCAATATTAAATATTTTTTTATTTAATTATATTATTATATGTCATATACTGTACCTTGTTGATATATAATAAAATAATTAAATCCAATGATACGTATTGATTATATATGTCAATTTGATATATTAAGACGTATCCTTTTATATTTTGAACGATTAAGTACTTAGACATTTTTTGAAAAAAAAAAACTACATATAGGCCACTATAACGTATTGGTTAATTGATTTTTTTTTGAAAAAAGAGAAAATGCATCACTCGTAAGTTTTTAACATAAAGATAATAAATATATTGGGTATTCTTTTATTCCAACAAATTCCAAATTTTATACATTTTCTTGATGCATGAAAACAAATGTTATGCAAAATGTCTTGTTGGTTGATGTTACACCAACTATCTCAAGAAAAGACATATCGTACCTGGATAATAAACAAAATAATAATAGTAACATTAATATAATACACATGCATATTCCAGTACCTATTTGTTTTATATGTGGCATCGATGGCCGAACACATGTGGGAATGCACGTCAAAGCTCCAATAATTTTGGATGAATGAAGAATAAATCTTCCAACTCGTTTGTTTCTTCATTTACACGAGTTTCAAAATCATAACTTTTTTTCAACAAAAAAATCCACAACAACCTGCATTTTTGGTCTTTCTGCATTGTTTTTTGTCTTAATCTTTTGAACTTTATTGTATACTGTTTTTGACGTACATGCATTTTCCACATATCTACCCTTTAACATGGATAAAATGTATTATGGCTTGACATGTTGGGCTGATAGATCTTCAACTAGTTGAAATTCAGGTTCGTTCAGCCACATTGCATATGCACGACCTTCCATATATTGTGCAAGGGCATGATTATGTGTATCACATACAACCCTGAACGTCCACCAATTATGCTTAGCCGAATATAACGCTATCAACTCAAATGAGCAGTCAAACTTTCTTGTTCCAGTAACAGTGTAAAACGAAAATTGAAAAAGTAAGAAATGTACCATAAATTAAATAATTAACTATAAGGGTATAAAATATAAATATTAAAAATATTTTTATGTAGTATATATGATGTATAATAAAATAATTAAATAAAAAAATATTCAATATTGGACTTATTTCCATGATTATAATGGTGTAACTTGTTAAAATTAAAGCGTATTTTTTAACGTATTTGAGTTAATATACGATTATATGTGTTAATATGATGAAGTTGTAAAATGAAAATTAGAAAAGTAAAATATATAAATTAAATTAACTAAATAATTATAGGGGAATGAAATACAAGTATATATATATATATATAATCAATTAAACTAAAGTGAATTGCGGGAGAAAATAGCTACGTACGTAAAAAAATCTTCTAAATTATGTAAGTTGGCCGACAAATGATAGGAGGTTGTATGGAATTCACAGGGGGTAGCGATAGTATTACCAAAAAAAATCGAGAGGGAGCCATTGCACCCTCTAATTCCTTACTAGCTCCGCCATTGTATGTGTGTATGTGTGAGCCATATATGTATCATTTGCAAATATATGAAAAACACACCAAAATTTATGGTATCCACCAGCAACTATATAAAAAAAATACCCAACATCTTTTAACTACCCTGTAATATTTTAGAAGTAAATTTTTGGACACAAGAACAAATTGTTGTGTTTTATTGATTATATCTCATAACACTTTTAGATACCAGTCTAATTTGTCCAAAACAAAGCCATAACATGATGTTGTAACATGAACTCTCGTTATGAATATGAAGTAAATTGAAAAATAAATTCGAATAAATCAGATTTTACCTTATTATAATTTGAAATTGTATTCCGAGACCACCGATTCCAACAACGAGAGCAAGATCATCACCATGGGATTTTATCTTTTCTAGGTTTGTGACAGAAAAACGAATCTGCAGAAACAGATGGATCTTCCATGGCATAAATTCATATGTTGCCAGGTGGATCAAAATACTTGGAAAGTAAGTGGATACGAAGATCGGAAAAAGTAGAGATATTGAAGAAAGAAATACAAGAAATTTGGGTAAAATTGAAGGCGTGGTTCTTTTAAACAAGAGAATGAAACGAGAAGGATGGAAGAAGGCTATAGAGATAGAGAAGATGGAAGAGTGGCGGCTGAATTCTTTAGGGTAAACCTCAAATATTTTATTTTTATATTTTAATAGAAGTGTACTCGCGCAATGCAGCTAGATACTTCACGATTTTAATGTTTTATTTTATTTTCTGTTTTTTGTCGATTTACATTACGATTTTGGATGGTTGTGAGAGAGTGATAATGTTTTTTTATATAAATTTGTTTAATTTAGACTTAATAATATAATATAATTTATTTTGGTTTCATAATATAATTTTTTTTATAAAATATTATGTTAGATTTTTTTAATTATATTTTATATATTTTATATTTAAAATTTGATATTTTTTATATTTAATTATGCTGAGAGTTATTTTAGGGAAGTTAAAGTGGGAAATGATTTTAGGGGAGTTAAAATGGTTAGAGATAATGATTGAAAATTAATAAATAACATTAAATGTAGTACATATAGCTTTAATGGTTGTTTTTTAAGTAATTAGCATTAAATGACAGTACATTAAGCTTTAAGACTTGTTTTTAAGAGTTTTTTATGTCTTTTTTATAATATAGTATAGATATTTTTATTTTTAGAGTAAACTACAATTTGACCTCGTGGTTTATGGAGAATAACACTTTTTATTTATGTAGTTTTGAAATTATGGGATGCTCAACGTGATTTGTAAAAATGTTTGGTTTTGGTGCTTCTTTTAACGTTATTACAAAATTATGTTTATTTTATATTTTAACTAGGTAAGTGTATTGTACGTTGTGTAGTGTATACAAATGCGAAAAAAAAAATTTAATTTATGAATTTATTATATTTGAATTTATCTATTATGTAGCAGTAGAACTAAATGTTGGTCGAATTTAAAAGTAATCAAACCAACAAATTATATTTTTTTTAAATTCAAAAAAATATTGTAAATCAAGCATAGATATTTGGAGGTTTGTTGTTGAAGCTCTTTATAAACATATCTTGTACTTAGTTTAAAGTGGTCGGTAATTGTCTTTACTCTCAATAATCTCAAACTTTTTAGACAACATAGAACACATTCGCTTAATTAGTGATGGCCAAAATCGGGCTCGGGCCGAGCCGTGCCGGGCCAAAACGGGCTTCGGGCCCAAACAGTGAAAGCAAAAACCGGGTCAATCGGGCTTCGGGCCGGTCCGGGCCGAGTTTCACCTGAAAATGTGTGGCCCGGTTAAGCTTGGGTTAAATCGGTTTAAAAAAAACCGGGCTGGGTCGGGCCCAAAATCGGGCCAAGATCGGGCCTCGTATATATATATATATTTAATAATTTCTTTATATAATAATTAATTACTAAACTTTAAAAAATAAAAAATGGATTGGATCACTAAAATACACTTTAAAATACGTTTTATTTATAATAAATCTCTAAAATACACTTTTCGTCCATGCTCGGCAATAAATTGGTAATTTTGTTCGGCCATTTTCAGAGTAGAGATTTGAGAGTAGAGGCTAGAGAGTAGAGAACTAGAGATATTAGACTAGAACTTGCGAGAAACGAATATAGCGAGAGCCGATAAATGAGAATTGTATGCGTTTTTTGCGTTTTGTAAGTTGGTGTCACTATCCATTGTAATATATGGGTTCGAAAATTTTATATAATTTTGGGAGTTGGGTGAAAAGTTAAGCAAGACCCAAAGTTCAGGGGGGGGGGGGGGTCAATTGAAATTTGGGTTGTATATAAAGGTTTTAACCCTAAAAGATATTTATCTCATTCTCATTCCTGATATTTGTGTGAGCGACTGAAGGAGAACGAGAGCAGGGAGAAAGGGGGGCTAGGTCTCGAAGGATCGATCGGTTCTCTTCAAATGAAGGTATGATTCTTGCCTAATACTCCCATCTAAGTGTTATAGTCGGTAAATAATCTCGTTGTTAAGCTTTTTAACCATGTCATTGGGCGATTTGAGGATCTGAGGGTTTTTCTTCGAAGTTTTGAAATCGCCTTGGGCGAGTTTTTTTGAATGTCGACCGGACCCGGGGGGAGACCGGTGACCGGTGTGGTGTTGACCGGACCCGGGGAGACCTGTGACCGGGGTGTCGACCGGGTGGTCTCGACTGGGGTGGTCCAGTGTGTCGCTTTTATATGTTTTAGTCAGAGAGAGAGAGAGAGAGAGAGTGTGTTATCTGCGTTTTGGCTTACCGACTTATCGGATATGTCATAGGTAGTGAATCGTTAGAAAGCGGACTTTAAGCAAGAAGGATTTGAGGCGAGTCTTTCAAACTAAATCTGTTTACGATTTTGAAAGCTTTTGATACATGTGAGATTTCTGAATAGCTCGCTTTTATAATCAAAAGTTTTGAAGGTTTAAATTAAACGTTGATTTAATTATGTTATCATGTTCATGCTATGTTTATATAAACGCGCTTTATATATATTGTTGATAATTAGATGTATGTATACATTTAATTCGGAAGTTGTGACCTAAGTCAGGGAGTGTGGCCCGCCTGATCGTACCGGAGAGTGTGGCCCGTTAATGCCATTGGGTGTGTCCCAAAATAAGGCAGTTCGAGTCAAACACGCCGTCTTTGATGGTAGTGTTGGTCAGTAGTGTGAGTTACGCTCGTGAGGCGTAAAGATCTGTTAATGTTTTACATATTGTTTGTATTGTTGCTTTAGCACTTGGAGGAGACTCACTAGACCATTGGTCTAACCCTCGCTCTTTCAAAACTATAACCCCTTTCACGTTATCGCAAGGTAGTAGGTACCGGTAAGGGTAAGGAGAAGATGTGAGCTATTTCTAGGAGCTAGAAGACTCCTAGTAGTAGTTTTCTTTTTGACTCAGTTGTGTAATAGGTTGTCGTGGCAAACCTTATTCTTTTGAATTGTAGGCTTGGGGCCGTTTTTGGCTGGAAATGTTATTTTGATGTAATTAAATTGTGTGGGTTGTTACATCCATAACCAACACAAGTATTTATAGGGGTTTGGAGGGGTAAAAAATACAAAAAACGGTAAAAAAATGGTCACAAACGGTAATAAACGATAACATAACGACTAGTTTTTTGAATTATTGAGAATCGGGCCGGGCCGGGCCAAAAGCCGGGCCGTGAACCGGTTTCGGGCCGAGCCGGGCCGACAAATCCTCCAAATACCCAGCCCGGTTCATGTTTTCGGGCTTCAAACCGGTTTTCCACCGGGCCGGGCCAAGCCGCGCTTCAGGCGGGCCGGGCCGAGATGGCCATCACTACGCTCAATAGTTGACGAAACATTGGGACCTAGTTCTTATACACAGTCGCACAGATGCATGCATTGTGGACAACAAATTAGACAAATGAGAATACATATGTCATGGACTCGACAATTTCATAATACCTTCTCATCGATTAGAACTCCCCTTTCTTCGTGTTTAGACATTCTCACATTATACATATCTGAATTTTTATAACGTAGTTATCGCGATCATTTTTCAAGTCTGTTAGCAAAGAATACTTCATGACGTTAAAATCAAATAACAAAATAATGGTTCAAGCAATGGAAGTAGTTGGTTTTCTACAACCTTTATATAGAGAAAAACTGAAATACAATTATAAGGTAAATAAATAATAAAGTGGTATTAAATCATAATTGTTATTTAATTGTCATAAATATTTCATTTTACGTTATAAAAAGTTTTTTTCATTAAGAATTTTAACTATTTAATATTAATTTTTTATAAATAATATGCAATATTGGTGTTATGTAAATAATAATATGTGTAATCACTATCATGTCATTAATATTATGTATAATGGTTGTCGTGAGTATTTTGTAAATAATAATTTTACTAAATAAATCGGAACAATGATTCCATCATCAAAAATTTGGTATAATATATAACGTAACAAATGATTCCGATGCAAAAGAAATAATCATATAAAATGTTATTAAGATCATTTAGTAAGATAAAATATTATTTAAATAATATGTATAATGAGTTTTGTATCATTGTTAATCTTTTTTTACCACTCATTTAATCTTTATGTAGTTATTGTTATTGTTTTTTCTTATAGATTGTTGTCTTCTTGTTGTAATATAACTATAGTGACATATCATTAATTATAATTAATGATAATGGTTATTTAGTTATCATTAATTGTCTTAGGTATTTTTTTTCATTTCATTAAGTAAAATAAGGATATTTTCTATTTAAAAATAAAGTAAAAAATTTATATGATAGCTAATATCGAATGGTAATGAAAATTTTGTTATATCACATTTATATGTAGACTAAATATTATTATATTAACATAATTGTTTGTCATCAATATTGATAATAATATAATTTATTATTGTAATAACTGGTATTTATCAAAATATATATATATATATTATAAAAATGGACTCATTTAAAAAATAAAATGTAAATAAATATCAAAACATACATGAAAATGAAAAATAAATAATAAAAAAACATTGTTATTTTACTAAAATAATAAAAAGACTAAATAAAAAAATATATTGTATTTAAAAAAATGTAAATAAACATGAAAATATATGTGAAAATAAAAAATAAAATAATAAAAAACATTTTGTTTTCTAAATAATAGTTTTTATTTATAATCATTGTTACAATACTAAAATAAAATAAAACAAAAACTAAATAAAAAGTAAATATATTTATTTAATAAAGTTTTGATTTATAAGCATTGTGTTATATTACTAAGAAAAAAAAATAGAAACATTAAATAAAAAAGAATAAAATTTAAATAAACATATATGTTTTTAATAAAAGTTTTGAATTATAAACGTTACCAAGAAAATAAAAATATTAAATAAGAAGGGAAAAAATTCAAATAGGCATATATATATATTTGAAAATTAATAAAGAAGTAAATAAAAAAATTATAATTTTAAAAAATGTTAAATAAACTTTTAGTTATGTAAAAAAGGTTTGATTAAAAAAATCAATTTAGTAAGAACAATAAAAAAAAGTAATAAAGAACATGGGTGTATTCATTAATACAACATTTTAAATATATCTATGGGTTTATTCATGATTATAATGAATAAACTTAACATTTTTCATATATATCACAATCATTATTAATGAATCATAATCATTATCCATAAATATATCTTTTGTTTCCTAATATAGTGGTTTGCATAGTTTGTACAAATTGTTTGGGTTGCAAAAGAAACGCACCATATATATATATATATATATATATATTCTTTTTGATTTGTCCTTTTACTTTTTTCTTTCTTTATTGATATTGTAATATCCCTTTCGTTCCAAAATAAGTGTCTAAATTTTTATTTTAATTTATTCCAAAATAAGTGTTAACTTTTGAAAAATAAGTGCATACTTTCTCATTCTATGCTTAATTATGAGATTAAGAAATTAATTACTTCCTCAATTATTAAGGTAAAACTGTTATTTAGTTAATTAAAAGTGTAATAATTGCACTTATCTAAAATTGTGTTTTTTCATTGTAGACATTTATTTTGAGACGAAGGGAGTACTACTACACACACACACACACACATATATATATATAGCTGGGTTCTGGTGAAGAGCGTGAGAAGTGGTTATCGACCATTGTATGAGAAGGGGACACACATTAGGATGTGATGCACCAGATTAATTCTCTTCTAAGCCGCAATTCATGGGAGGGCCAACGATTAAAAGAGATCAACGATTAAGATCCATTTCTCATGCTTCTCACCATTAACTCAACTTCTTACACGATCTTTCGCCTATATATATATATAGAGTCCCATTCATTTGCTAACCACCGCATTGGTGCTAACCGTGCTAACCAATCTCACCCGTAGATTGATTAGATCAATGGTCCATAATTAATTGATTCTCTATTAAATTAAAATATGAAAAATGCTTTATAAAAATAATATGCATGTATGTAAAAGGGTAATTTTGTCCGACTACATTTATTGTTAATTTGGTAACACGCGCTGCAAACTAAATAGACCAAAAATTTAGGGATTTTATCCCCCCCAAATCAGCTTCATCGAACAGAACCCTTCATTCGACACTTTCTTGATGAAATTAACATCATCGACATCGCGATTAATCAAGAGGAGATCAGGAAAAATATGTGCCATATACATGATAATCGTAAAGCTCGGAATCAACATCTCAATCGTGGTTTGAAGGCGCGAAGATGAATGTTGAAGGCGGGAATCGATTACAAAGAGGTAAATTTTTTGAAAAACTAGGGTTTATATAAAGGGGGGGGGGGGGACATTGAGATTTTTAACACATTGTTGCAGTTCGCAAACCCAATGAGCGAATATTCAAGAAGTGTGGACTATCGAGGTTTAACACAATGTTTATGTATATTTTCTATGGTGATGCCTTTTGAAAATTTGGTATGTAAACATATGGACATACTTGCAAACAACTAGCGAACACGAAAAATAGTGCATATGTGCATGTGGGTTGTAGAAAAATATTATATGTATATATGTGCATACTTGCACATAGGATTTATGTATATTGACTATGGTTGTGCATCTCGAATTTTTGGGATGTGCATAATGCATGTATACACTTTTTATTGGCATATGTGCATGTTTGAATTGTGAGTATGTACATGTCTTATGTGTGCACATGTGCATTGATGATTTGCTAATTTTATAGTAACTTCTGGTCAATTTAGATAGTGCACATATGCATATGTGCATACATGTGCACAGTGTTTCTGTATATTGTCTATAGTTGTTCATTTTGAATTTTAGTAAAAAAACAACCAAATTGGTGAAATTGGCTATGGCGTGAGAAATATATCAAATGCTAAAATTAAGGAAAAAGATAACTTCCATTTATAAACACATGCAAATCAAACTTTAATTTTGAATTAATACATTTATTGTTTAGATAAATATCAAATTTAAAACCTCCTTAAAATATGGTATGCATTAAATTGGGCGATTTTATAGAATTCCAATTATGCCTTTCGATATTTAATAGCCTTGATCGATTAACATAAACAAATGAAAGCTTCTGATTGGTCGAAATTTGGTTAGCACGGTTAGCACCAATGTGGTGGTTAGCAAATGAAGGGGACCATATATATATATGTGTGTGTGTGTGTGTGTGTGTGTGTGTGTATGTGTGTGTGTGTGTTGGGGGGGGGGGTTGAGTTCATTTGTTAACCCTATATTTCATGCTAACTTTGCTAACCAAAATATTAGTCATTGATGTTAAAACTGACGGATGAGATCAAGTGTAGCACATTAATTATAAATTGGGCCATGTGTAATATTTAATAAGTTCATTTGATGTTAACACATTGGTTAACATTGATTAACGATGAACAACACATGTTCAAATGTTCAATTTATCTACACATAAACAATTTATCCACACATGAACTATAAACCCACGCATGAACACACATGAACTATAAACTTATACCACAAGATTAGATGAAGATGTAACAACCTAAAAATAGGGATAACAAAATTTTCGGAGAATGGAAATATGGTATATAAAATTTGCCAAGGCAATCGAGCCTCCCAAAAAGGGGAAAGTATAAACACCCGTTTAAGTATGAATTACAATTCTAACAATGGGAAAATAACAACCTAATAATCTAATTTCATTAGAAATAAGATTACAATTCAGGTGTTATCTAGATTTCCCCAAAAGAGTGTCTTCTATACATGAATGGTGTCCCAAAAGTCTTCCCCAAGATCACTCTATCCGGCTAGACCTTTTTAACACCGGCTCCACTAGAACCTGAGATACACATCGACACCAAACAAGTGTTAGGCCAAAAAGCCTAGTGAGTTTGCACAAGTAATAACATTCTAATTAAAGACACAATTCTTATCAGCAGTTAACAATAAGTTCAATAAATGTGGAGTCAATGGGGGCGACCCATAGAACCAATCAAGTTCCACCCAAAGAGTCGATACACCTTGATGCCAACTACCATGAGTGACATCCAAAAGGCCCAACACATCCGAGGACTACAACCATGGCATTACCCCGAATGGTGGGGGTCTAGGCACATACAATCACAGTGGCACCCAAGACTATATCCTCCTAGTGTCTACCGACTTGGTTCATCCAACATCATTATTAGTAGGTCTCAAGGCACGTAATGCACATGAACAATCTCAATACCAACCATGGGTCCCATATAAATCATACTATTCAAAACGTACACATTGTCCATAATAAGACTAATATGAACATAATATCAATCAGGTGATTAAAATCCCACCTCCTTGTGATCCAAGTAATAAATCATCCCCATATCGTGACATGTACTCCATCAAGCCATAACAAGCCATTTATTATCATGTAAGTATCAAATGGTCCAACTTCTCAAAATTAGGTCAAACCCTTTATAGAGACTATTATCCAAGATTAACACATACAAGCATGCTTCCTTCTATTTAAGGTTGAGGAGACTCAACGCCATGGTAGGGATGCTCACCCATAAAGATAATGGGGCATCCTTCTTTATATGGCCCGATTCTCTACACTCGAAACACACCGGCCCTCGGATAGGGCAATCTCGGATGACATGACCCTTCTTCCCACACTTGGCACACTCGACGGGACCCGAGTGTGGTTTTGGATTACATGGGCCAAAATGTTTAGTCTTGCATTTGTGGAACCACCTTGATTCCCGACGGTTGTCTCCAAATCTTCCGCCCACAAACGGTTTATTCTGACGAACGAGCCCCGATGGCCCTTCCCACTTTCTTTTCTCTACAGCTTGACCCTTCCCTTCCTTTCCTTGAGAAATGTCATCCTCTACCAAGAATGATTCTTCGATCTCTTCTTCTATCATTGACACCTTTTCATTCCTCAGCGCCGTCTTCATCTCGACCGGTAAGCCCAACAAATAGGCCTTAATCTTCGCTCTATCATCGGAAGCCAGATGCTCCACCAAACTCAATTTTTCTAGAAATTACTTGGAGTAGTCGAAGATTGACATGTTACCTTTCTTGAGTCTATGGAATTCTTGTTCAATCTTGTCCAAGGCTCTCTCACTGCAATATTTGTTTAGGATTTTCTTCTTAAATGTTGGCCACAAGAGTTTGGCCAACACTTCGGGGGTAAGAGGTGACTGGGTGAGATTCCACCAAGTCAGAGCCTCGCCCTGAAGTAGATGGGAAACAAACTTGACCTTCTGCGATTCATCACATTCACTTGCCTCGAACGTCATCTCTATCTCCCGGATCCAATAGATGCAACTGATAGGATCTTTAGCACCTGCAAATTCGGGCGGCCTACACCCCAGAAAAGCCGTGTAGGTGCATCCCTTCCCCTTTTGCCTCTCCCGAATGATAACATGTTATTCTGTCCCCACGACGGTCGGTCCACCGCCCGACCCCATTACAACATTTTCCGCCACCATCTCGTGCCGTCGGTGGCTGGTGTCGCGATCTTCCAAAAGTTTCATGAAGAACTCTTGTTGTTGCGCCATGGCAGAGTTCATGGCTAGCATCATACTGTCCCTGATTCTCGTTTCCATAGTCACTTCCTCCATGATCGGGTTGTTACCGATAAGGTTCGTGCGAGGGATATGTTTGGGTCCCCCGACCAAGATGGTAGGTATGGGAGGTCCCACAGAGGTCTCGACCAAAGGAGGTTGGTCGGCAGTAGATTCCACTTCCACACGACCCTCTTGAGGGTTCGGTTGCTTGCTCCGAGTGTTTACCATGGTTATCTGCCATACATGTACGAGGAGGAGGTTGAGAAAAGACTAAGTGAGTTAAACTCATGGTACATACTACTACACATTTCAATCATCATAATAATAGTAATTCAATCATGCTCACATAACAACACATTCATAATAGTAGTAAATTATGAAAGAATTATACATAAGAATTCTTGTCACCACCATTACAACTCTCAAATAGTGTAATTTCGTAAGTCCTAACGCTCTCTCTTGATCGCCTTTCCCACGTCTCAATAAGCCAATGCTTACGATTCAACCAGCTCTTAAGAGGTGTCGCTTCATACACGTTTTTTGCACGTCTCGCCCTAAGGCGCCTTAAGGCGTACATCTCTTACGGTTTTAAAAACCATGGATACATCTCATTCGTCCCTTTCCAATATATTATTTAACAACTTCCACATCCACAGGTGCTGACAACTGGTGGGTTCGCAAGTCACAAAGGTGCCACTTGTGAACCTGGGTATAAAATGTAATTTCTTTTTATCTTTTAGTTGGGTCTTCAAGTCACGGATGTGTCACTTGTAGACCTGGGTAGAAAGTGATATTTTTCTATTTTAGTTACCTCCGTAATTCAGGGATATGTCACTTGTGGAGGTAGTGATATTTTAGGGAAGTGGGGAGAGAAATGGCTATGAAACGAACTCTTGGATCACTACCTCAAAGTACCACTTAGACAACAAATCAAAAATGTTTCCTAAACAGGGTTTATGTGTTGCCTAAGGCTTAGGCAACATGCCTATGTTTCCTAAGCAGTGTTGCCTTCTCAATGTTGCATAAGAACCTACACAACATAGGCAGACATCGTATGTTGCCTAAGCGGACTCCTTAAGCAACACACAATTGCATATGAAAAAAACATATGTTGCACCAAACAAACACTAAGGCAACATTAGATTTATGCATGTGTCGCCTAAGATATTAACTTAGACAACATTCTCTATTTACGTATGTTGGCTTTGAGCTGTAATTAAAATAATATAATATTTCTCTTAGGCAACAATGATAGATAAGTTGCCTAAGATGTTTTATATAAAAAAAATATTACTGCGCAGTTTGTGCACCATGATATAGTTTTATACTTGCATATTTTCTACAAACTCTCATAAACAAACAAACTTGAGTGAATTGGCAAACAACTCCAGTAACCAAATATAACTAATAAATTCAATAATTGAAAGATAACAATTTTCCTTAATAAGTAAAAAAGTAGGCAACAATGTAACAACCCAAACTTCCAATCAATAAGCATAAACAACGTAACAAAAATCATGACAAAATAACCCAAGATAACAATGAAATCTTAAGGTTTGCGAAGAGCAACCTATTACACAACTGAGATAAAGAAGATGAACAAAAGTGACGGTCTTCTATCCACTCCCGCTATGCCTTCTCTATACCTTTACCGGCCCCTCCTAGATCACGCTTGCCTGAAAAGGTTTTTTAAAATTTTAAGAAGTGAGGGTTAGACCAACGGTCTAGTGAGTCCCCTCTTACAACAGTTTTTAACTCAACATACATTCAAGGATTTATCACAAAATAAACCATTTTCAGCTTCAAGGAA
Organism: Arctium minus; assembly: GCA_954870635.1. Classification (NCBI taxonomy): domain Eukaryota; kingdom Viridiplantae; phylum Streptophyta; class Magnoliopsida; order Asterales; family Asteraceae; genus Arctium; species Arctium minus. Next base: position 6,512,983 of record OX941083.1, on the reverse strand, counting down.
AACCTTTAACTTTCAGCAAACTTCTCAGCTCACACCACCGCCACCCTAAGGTGACAGCGTGTTTGTGACTCACGCTGCCTTTGTTGGGACACACCCTAACGGCATAAACGAAACACCCCCCCCCGGTATGAGCACAGGCGGTCCACCCCCCCCCCCCCCCCCCGAATTTGAGCCTACACACTTAGAACCATGTATGCATACATTACCACAAAACAACAATAATAGAATCATCTTTAACATTTAAATAAATCTCGCAAGTAAGTATTAAAGTAATCATCATTTCAATGCTTGCATATAAATTCACGTACATAAAGCATAACTTAATCGTCATAAGAGACTTCAGTTCAGAAAACTCACCTGATGTCCTTGCTTAAGCCTTTGCGCCTACTTGAACGAAACCTATAAGAAAAGACGTTGACCGGTAAACCCCCGATACTTTTCTAATTTATAACGGAGACTGTCCCTAGCACACAAAAACTTAAGCGGTTGAATCCTAAATAAATCCGATGATCTAGGCTCATAAAATAATTAATTACCGAACGTATTCCCATGATCGAAATATTCTATAAGAAACTCAACCCACTAGATGAACAACCCAAATCGGATAAAACAGGCCTAACCTAGAAATACTAGATGGGCTTGTCCTTACCGATGGAACCCAACTACAAATAAATAGAAACCCAAAAGAATGGGTTGCGACCCACACTTAAACTCGCCCGGGGTCCAAAAGGATCGATCGGGGCTTCTGTTTACCCGACGACCGGGGCCTGACCGAGGTGGTTGCCCGGATCCCCCTTGACTGGGTCAGCGTCGATCGGGGTATAACCTACCGGTATGGACCGGAGACCCCCTCCCACCGGTGCCAACCTAGCCCGGTATCGAATGGGTCCTCCTTCCCCGGGGTCGCCCGAAACTTCTGTGACCGGGGTCCCCCGGTCCCCGAACCCGGGTCCTCTGCGACGATTTCATGTCGACCCCCCCGACTCGACTCTTTAAGGTCACAATAATCCAGTATTCTCTCCCTGGATTGAATTAGATTCTAAAAATTTAAACATCAACTTCAACAACCCTTAAACCTCATCACGCAGGTTAAATACCTAAACCCCAACTTTTCCAAAAACCAAAAATCCATCAGATTACTTCCAACTCCCAAACCCAAAGATTTCCAACTGAAACTAAAGCCTCTAACACCGAAGATATTGATTAGAGAGAAGATTACCTGGAAGAAGGAAAGATGAACTTGAAATCTCGATCAATGCCCTCTTCCTTATGCTCGACGCCGTAATCGCCCCTTGACTCTCTCTCTTTCTTTCTCAGCCGCCTCTTGCTAAAAATGGGAGATGTTAGGGTAAAAATCCCTTTTTAATTAAATGTTACATCCTACCCCTTCATCTTGGAACCTGGATCAAGTAAACCCCCAACTTTAAATTTTTAGATTTTATACCTGGTTATTACAATATTCCCCCCTCAAAAGAATTCCGTCCCCGGAATTCCTTCGTTGAACAATTGGGATAATGGGCCTTCATATTCAACTCTAACTCTCAAGTCGCTGCTTGTCCTTTGTGAAATTTCCACCGAACTTTCACAAGTTGGATTTTCTTATTCCTCCATTTCTCCCCCTTACGGTCCAAAATGGCCATCGTTTCCTCAACATAGTTTAGTTTCTCATCCATTCGAATATTGTCCAAAGGCACCACCACATCTGCTTTCACAAAACACTCCTTCAGATTAGACACATGGAATGTGGGGTGAATTCCTCGTAAATCCAATGGTAATTCCAGCTTGTACGCCACCTCTCCAACGCGTTCTAGGATGGAAAAAGGGTCCAACGAATCTCGATCGCAACTTACCTTTATTCCCAAAACGGAATACTCCCATCCAAGGCGAGACCTCTAACATTGTCTTGCCCCCCACTTGGAATTCAATGGTTTCCTTCGCTTACTTGCGTTCATCTACCGACGGTCACCTAGATCGTCTTTCATAAGGTGTTAGATCACAGATTTATTGGATTCAAGATCATCCAATCTGAAGCTAATGCCGGAAAGTCGACTCTTAAATATTAGTCTAATGTCATTTGTAATAAAATGTCAAAGTTAATTATAGTTTAGTTTTAGATATTATGTTTAGATAATATCTTGTTAGATATTATGTTTTAGATAATATCTTGTTAGATATTATATTAGTTTATTTTAGATATTAGTTTTTGTTATCAAGTTGGTGTTAGTGTGTTAGACAAGTTAGACATCAATCAGAACACATACAACACACACAACTAACGGTGAAAAACAGAGAGAGAACATCGAGAGCTAAAAACCGAACATCCATCCTTGTAATCGATTGATTATTAATCAAACAGGTTGGTAATCATATTGTTGTTGTTGTTGTTGTTGTTGTTGTTGTGTCGATAAGAACTTGATATATATTTTGGACCGACAATTGGTATCAGAGCTTTGGAAAACAGATTCAAATCAAGTTTCAAAACACGACTCTGTGTTCTTCATTTCAAAATCATTCTCGATTTTTTAGTGTGTTTTAGGTGTTGTAATCGATCAGGTTGTGATCGATTTGTTTGCTAGATCGAGTTGTTAGTGTTTAATTTCATAATAGCACTTCAATCGATTCAAATTTTGGGTTTAAGTTGCAAAACAGTACACGAGTTCATCATCACTGTTCCATCGATCTTACTTTCAAAAAGTGATTTTTATTGAGTTCAAAGGCTAGAAATCTGTTCTAGATTGATTAGTGGTCAATTTGTTAGAATTTGGGACTGTTAATCGTTGACAAACAAATTAATATTAAGAAAAACAGATCGTTTTTTCGAGAACAGGGACGAACTCGCGCAAACACAGGGACGAACTCGCGCAAAGTTTGATTTTGCGCCAACATCATCATCAAGAACTCGCGAAGTGACTTTTGTGCCACCTCCTTGTAGTGCGAAGTCAGTTTTGCGCCATCAACTTCTCGCGCAAAACTTCAGTTCGCGCGACCCTCCTATTTCACGAGAAACTAACTTTCGCGCCAACCTCATCTCGCGCGAAGTTGTGATTTGCGTCAGACACTGTTCGCGCAAGTTACCTTTTGTGCCACCCTCAGTTCGCGCAAACCTGAACTTTGTGCCACTGCCTTCTAGCGCAAACTTGGACTTTTACTTCAATTCTTGACTTAGTCATTTCTGAATCTAACTTTCAATATCTTTCTATATTCATTTGATTATTTTGGATTAACGATCATATCTGTCAAGTTCTCTTAACAAACAGGATGTCATCCAGAGAAATTCTAACTATCGGAACTAAAACAAAGCCACCAGTACTCTTCAGGGGAGAGTATGAGCAGTGGAAAGATCAGTTCATGGTCTTCATAGATAAACAAAGATTAAAGGATTTTATTAGAAAATCTCTATACCAAGGGAATATGACAGCCCCAAAGAAAGTGTGTACAATAAAATTGGATGGAGTAATAGTAGATAAAGAGCTTCCAGTACCTCTTGATATGTACTCAGACGAGCAAAGAAAGAGATATGATGCTGACAGCTTAGCTCGATCTTTCCTATTGGAAGGAATTTCAGAAGAAATTTCTATTCAAATAAATATCAAAGAGGATACAGCAAAACTGTTGTGGGATTAGCATGAAAATAAATCAAGTGCTAAGAATTGGGCAGCTGAGAACTCTGCGCTAAAAAGAATAATTTCTGATTTGGAAGCTCAAATACAGAAGCAAGAGTCTGTTGAGGTGAATGAGAAGAAACCAAAGGACTTGGAGAGTACAAATGCTGAGCTTCAAAAGAAAATATCTGAGTTTGAGAAGAAGTTCTCAGATCTTTCCAAGAAGAGTGTTGATGAGAAGAAGGTGATTGAGCTTAAAGGTATAAAGCTTTCTCAACAAGTTAGTAACTTTGAGAAAGTAATCATTTTGGAAAGAGATCAGTTTGCCAAGGAGAAGAAGGCATTTGATCAGAAGAACGTTGGATTCTTAAAAGAAATATCAGATGGAATAAAGGATGCAAAGAAGGACTTTAAAGAAGAGAGAAGCATATTTGAAGCAGCAATTAGAAAGCTTAATGCAAAGCTATCTGAACTTTCTAAGTGTGCACAGAAAGAGAAGAAAAAAAATGTGAGCTTGAGATGAAGATTGACCTTCTTGTCAAAGAAAGAAACGTTTATTCTTCAAAGGTTAACGAGCTTGAAAAGATTATTTCAATGGTGGTGGTGACTGAGCACAAGACTCCAGAGTCAATTGTCCACTCACCTAGAGATGATTCAGCTGATTCAGAATGCTCTTTCGATTCAGCTACAAGTTCAACATTCAAACCCGTTTCTTTAAAAAGGTCAGTTAAATCTTCTAATCAAATTCGTAATTCTAACCTTTTCTATGATAGAAATATAGATGGTTCAGGTACACATCAAAGAGGGAGAAGATGCTACAAAGAAGAAGAACTGGTCTGGAACAGGAAACCAGTTGTAGCAAAGAGAAAAGATGAGCAGAAAAGTAAGAAGTCATGTGTATATACGCAGAATGTCAAGAAGAACAATGCGCATAAAGGTAAACCTGATTTTGTTTACCCGAGAGATAAATTAATCAGTTTGTCAGGTAAGAAATTCTATTGTTCTTATTGTCGTACACATGATCCAGTTCATAAGACTAATGATCATTACTGGTATGGTTCTTACTCAGTTACCCCCATAAGAACTGCAACTAACACTCATGGACCCAAATACCAGTGGGTACCAAAGAAAAGGGATGATTCTGTGTTGCAGGCACCAACTGTCAAGGGGGAGTAGGAGAACATAGGCTTTTGAACAAATCAGTTCAAAACCCGGACTTAAATGTCAAGATGGTGGATTCTAAGTAAATCAGCTTAGAACCTGGACTGCAACGAAGTTTGACTTCTAAACACAACAGTTTAAGACTCGCACTTCAATGATCAAAAGACCTTACTTCCGAGCTGAAAAAGAGATTGTACTCCAATACTCGAATGAGGAAATCAACCATCAAGGGGGAGTACATATTTGTCTGAAAGTTTATGCATATTTTCTACATTGATAATTTTCTAATGCATAATTTCAGGGGGAGTAAAGGTGATGAGTTCTAATTATTTCTGATCAGAACTCGTACTTTCGTTGTTTTATTGCTTTTTGTCTTTTTAATTTAAGTGAATAAATTTGCTTTGACTTGACATAAGACTTTTACAGAACTTTTGAGAGAAGCTTACAAGATCATATCTTTATGACTTTAAGCTTAGCTTCATGAGATGTAAGATCGCACGTTAAGGTATAATCCTTTATCTTAATCTCATATATGGTTGAAAGAAGGACAACTTTCAATCATAGAAAACATTGTTCTTAAAAGTTCAAACCACTTCCCAATTCTCAAACTGATTTCATGAATTGGAAGTGTGATTTTAAATGTTTTCAAGAACTACTTTGTGCTTTAACTGAAATAGTTAAACCAATTTGAGCATCATATGCATCATAAGAAAACAAGGATTTCATTGTGCTAGGAATTAACACAACTTCTATGGAATCACGTTAACCAATGATTTCTACCCACGAAGTTAATCCATAGTGATTGAGTGTGAGAAGTCGAAAAGATTGAGTGATGAGTTATACATGAAAAAGAGTGTTTGGTTAGAGTAATCTAAATGTTTAAAAGAAAGAGGGTATGAGAACAGAGTTAAAAGAATATCACAACTTTGCACCAACTACTTTCTGAGCCGGGCAGCCACAATTCTAATGTTTCACAACTCTTTAGTGATCATTATTGAAACAGGCAACTAGCCCATGCCAACTCTTGATCAAACCTCACCAACTACTCATTTTCTACTCAAATAGAAAGTGTTTCACATTTTCAAAAGGGATGCAGCACATTTGCTATCTGATTTTCATTTGGAAAATCTGGATATTGAAAAGAAGGAAGTCTGCCCCACCTTCGCACTTCACTCATGCACATTGAGTCTGTGTTTAACTTACTGTTGTCTCAGTGGTTTACACAATATTGAGCCTTATAAGCAATCATCAAGTGCTTAATTCTTTCTATCACATGCACGCATACACAAGGAATTTGTTTCTTTGTCATAACGTTTATAGAAATTACCTTTGTGGTGTTTCGATGATTGAATGGAAGCCCTGGGGGAGTGAACATCACAAAAGCTCCTTTCCAAAGTGTATTTGTTACACACGGTGACTTAGTGTTACTGACAGACATTTTAACTGATACATTTGTTGATTCAGGTTTTACACGATTATTTTGTCTGGATTTGCAAAGATCTGGATGAATATCTTTTGAGTTGACGGATCAGAGGCTCCTGATGAAATACATTTCTTGTTATATGTTTTGATGAAGTCGTTGCACTTTTCATCAAAAAGGGGGAGAAGAGCGTACCAAGAAATGTGAAAGATCAAAGGTTTAGAGAATTCTTCCAAGATAGAATGGAGAAGAGCTAACAAAGAAAAGATTCTTCAAAGTATTCTAAAGACATACTGATCTGAGAGAAATTTTCTTTGAAGATAATTTGCCTGGAGATTATTACAAATTGAAGACTAAGAGAAAGAGATTGCATCTTCTGAGCTGAAAGAGAAGACCAAATTGCTAAATCATTTTAGTAATGATCTTGATCCAAAGGGGGAGATTGTTAGATCACAGATTTATTGGATTCAAGATCATCCAATCTGAAGTTTGCAATCTTAAACTAATGCCGGAAAGTCGACTCTTAAATATTAGTCTAATGTCGTTTGTAATAAAATGTCAAAGTGAATTATAGTTTAGTTTTAGATATTATGTTTTAGATAATATCTTGTTAGATATTATATTAGTTTATTTTAGATATTAGTTTTTGTTATCAAGTTGGTGTTAGTGTGTTAGACAAGTTAGACATCAATCAGAACACATACAACACACACAACTAACGGTGAAAAACAGAGAGAGAACATCGAGAGATAAAAACCGAACATCCATCCTTGTAATCGATTGATTATTAATCAAACAGGTTGGTAATCATATTGTTGTTGTTGTGTCGATAAGAACTTGATATATATTGTGGACCGACATAAGGCTTGCATTCTTTCAATCATATCATCTTAACTTCTCTCAAACACCCAAAACATACCGACCCAAAACCAAAGTTGTACCCTCTGAAAACCAACCGTACCAGATATTGTCTGTTTTGTCCACACACCCGGACTCACGGCTTTAAAACGTGCCTCCCTAAGATTTTCACATATAACTTTACTTCTTTAGAAGGACGAACTCTATCAGAAATGGCATCACAACGCCATGAATCCCTGACTAAAAAAATAACCCTTCGATTCACCAACAAAACACGATGTCAACCTTAAGCATCACCATGAACCCACTGTTATGAATCTTCCTCATCGAGTACCCTGCCATAGCAAAATATCTTCCTACAACACCACTTACTTCTAGTACCAAGAGAACACTTTCCTTCCCGAACCGCACTGGTCACACTCAACGGTATTGTGCAACCCATACACATTATACATACGTTACTCCCTAACGTCGTTGACCCAAATTTTACATAAGGAAGGAAAACTTTAACAATTCATCACTTCCATAGACCACCAACTCTAACTGTCTGAATTAAAATGACCCATACTTCAGATTCTCATCGCAACCATCAATCTGTGTGAACGTATTTGCAATGAATCCGAGTTTCATTTGATTAAACGTGGAGTGACTACGCTCACCCAACTACTTCAAATAATCCCCTCACTGGGCGACATGCCCCCTCCTTGGAATCCTTCCACACAATACCAAGTCTAACACTACGGCCTTACACTCTGATCCCCCCATCCAACCAACTGTTTCCCCTTTCTTCTCTGAAACATCCAACATACTACCAAGGATCACTTACTAATGGATGCGAGCTATAGATCAATCACCCGACTTAGACTTCTCAACCCCAAAATCCCAACACACACCAAATCTCCTCCTCGCACCCACACCAGGGTTCATGAACTTAATAACGGCAAGGCTGAAAACATGACTCCACATTTCCGAATCTCTTGTCAAACTTCTTGCCCTCAGCTTAGCCACTTACTCGACGATCCCGAATGTGCCGAAAGCGCATTTCTCATTACTATGCTTAGCCGAACGGCTACCCACGATTCTCATTCAAGTTCTTCAACCAAACCCTTCCAAAACCATCCCCAACGCTAGAGAGCGTCACACATTTCTCGCTCCCCAAACAGGATTGACCTACCCACTAGAATTTCCTTCACACTCAAGGAATACTTTGACCACCCCACAGATCTCCTTACCAACTACATAACATCCCGAACTAATCCATTCGACTTTTCCTTCAATATTTTAACGGTAAAAGATAACCCGTCTTTACTCGCCGCAAACCAGGGCACATAATTCTTCTCTTAGATAGCCACTCACAATCACTCGAACATTAATATCAACTTGGCACCACCACGATGCCAACTCCACCTCCACACCTCTTAACAACATACTTGCCACTTCTGCAAAACTCCTCAGGAATCTCCGAGCAAGATTCTCCTTCACACTCTACTCATAACAACAACACCAATACTCTGCTTAATCCCAAGAAACTCCTTACCACCAATGACATGCTCGAACGCTACTCATCTAAACAATCCTCACCCCTACCAGATACTAACCTCTTTATACTGATCATAACACTAATACTTGAGATAAAGCCATCTCACGAGCGACTTCGTCCTCCCCAAATTTAAACAACCACAAAACATGCTCACTAACGCCCTGCACCAAGATTTCGCTACTTGCCGGCTGATCGCGACCAGCTGGAATCCAACTCCAGTAGCTTGAAAGATTAAGCGTACTACCTCGCATACTTAAATACTCAAAGCGCACCCCCTTCCAATTGTGCTATATGTAAAATTCACTCCCACATAACCATCAAAACCTCGTCGATAAAGGACCACTTGACCGAACAAGCGATTTTCCACTTTTGTAAGATCCACACAAGTTGTCCAACATCACATTAGGTACCCACCTTTTCTGAATTATTCCTCGCTTCCTCATGGAAACTCCTCAAAACTAGCCATAACTACTTCTTCATTTTCAGCGTCCCATCATTCACCACAAGCATGGTTTCTGACTTCCACAACAACAGTCAGCATTGGGATACTTCCACTATGTCTCCAACCAACAAGGATCCCCAAAGAAACCTACCTCCTCCACTGCAGTAGCTAACTGCTAAAATATCTTTACGACTTCAAATTCCCTGACCGACACAACCATTTCCCGCCATTCACGTTTCAAATCACCGAACAGACGGTTAAGCCTTTATATTACAACATCCTAAACGTCAAAGATTCAAGGCCTACAATAACCACTCCTCCTGTTTATCACCTTTCTTTAACAGGTACACCAAAACCAAGAATCGACCACCCTCTGAACGAGCGTCCAACTTTCACTCTCAAAACTTTCCTCATTCTTAAATGCAATCCTTTCCTCATGACCTAGAGAGTTCATAGCCTTCATGCACGACGACACAGTAAATTTAAATTATTGATGTCGGTCCTCTAACAATACTACTACTATCAAGTTTTATAGAAACAACAACACAATAACGATTACCAACCTGTATTGAATATATCAAACGATTACAAGGTTGATCGATTAAGTTCTTGATGTGTTCTCTATGTTTTTCTCTCTTTTTCACCTTGATGTGTGTTTTTGTGTGTGTCTGTTCTATATCTGATTGTGTGAGAGTAGAGAGATACACTTGACAAAAACTAGTGTGTTCAACACACTACCTAAACATAATATCTAGATTAAAATCTAGATATTATACTAGATAATATCTAACAAACTAGAAAGTTACTTAGAAACAAACTAAGTTAACTTTATCTAACTATTACAATATTATAACTTAGATATTAAATCTAAGTAAACTAAAACAATTATATAAACATTTATTACAAATAGACATAGACTTTTATATCGAGAGTCGACGTTCCGGCTTTAGCTTCAGATTGCGATCTTCAGTTTGGATGATCTTGAATCCAATGAGACTGTGTCTTAACAATCTCCCCCTTTGGATCAAGATCATTACGAAAGTCATTTAGCAATACAATCTTCTCTTTCAGCACAGAAGAAGATGCAATCTCTTTCTCTAGCTCTGAAATCAGCATGTCTTCAATCTAATTTTGAAGAGTGGACGTGATTCTTGAAACATGTGATCTTTGCCATTTCTTCTTGTAGTCATTCTCCCCCTTTTTGATTTTAAGTGCAACGACTTCATCAAAATTAGTGGTAAGAAATGTCAATCCTGCGGTTAGAGCCCCTGATTCGTCAATTTATAAGAGATTCATCTAGATCTTTGCAAATCCAGACAAATTAGATGTGTAACACCTGAATCAACTAATGAATCAGTTAGAATGCCTATCAGTAACACTAAGTCACTGAGTGTAACGAATACACATTGGAAAGGAGCTGTTTTGATGTTGACTCCCCCAGGGCTTCCATCTAATCATCGAAACACCACAAAGGTTATTTCTATAAACGTTATGACAAATAAACAAATTCCTTGTGTGTTCGTGCTTGTGTTTGAAAGAATTAAGCACGAATGATTGCTTATTGGCTCAAAATTGTGTAAACCACTGAGACAACAGTAAGTTAAACACAGACTCAATGTGCATGAGTGGAGTGCGAAGGTGGGGCAGACTTCCTTCTTTTCAATATCCAGATTTTCCAAATGAAAATCAGATAGCAAATGTGCTGCATCCCCTTTGAAAATGTGAAACACTTTCTTGTTGAGAAGAAAATGAGTAGATGGTGAGGTTTGATCAAGAGTTGGCATGGGTTAGTTGCCTGTTTCAATAATGTTCACCAAAGAATTGTGAAACACTAGTAATGTGGCTACCCGGCTCAGAAAAAGTTGGTGCAGAGTTGTGATATTCTTTTAACTCTGTTCTGACACGCTCTTTCTTTTAACATTTAGCTTTCTCTAATCACACTCATTTCTTTTCTCTTTGCACACTCAATCACTAAGGATTAACTTCTTGGGTAGAAATCACTGGTTAAGGTGATTCCATAGAAATTGTGTTAATTCCTAGCACAATAATTCTTGTTTTCCTATGATGCATGTGATGCTCAGATTGGTTTAACTATGTCAGTTAAAACACAATATTGATTATGAAAACATTTAAAATACACTCCCAAAATATAAAATCTGTTGAAAAATCAGGAAGTGGTTTGAACATTAAAAACAATGTTTTCTATGATTGAAAATTGTCCTTCTTTCAACCATATATGAGATTAAGATAAAGGATTATACCTTAACCTTTGATCTTACATCTCATGAAGCTAAGCTTAAATTCATAAAGATATGAACTTGTAAGCTTCTCTCAAAAATTCTGCAAAAGTCTAATGTCAAGTCAAAGTAAAATTTATTCACTTAAATTGAAAAGACAAAAAGCAGTAAAACTTTTAAAGTACGAGTTCTGATCAGAAATAATCAGAAGTCATATCCGTACTCCCTTTTTGACTTGAAGAGCTCCCCCTAAAATCTTTCATTACAAAATAAATTTGACATTAAAAAGTAAATGCACAAATTTTATGAGCTCCCCCTTGAAGTAATATTGACCAGATGTCAATTTCTTCGGGTTTTGAACTGCATTATCCAAAAACCTATTTTTGACATTGAAGAACGAGTCATGATCTGTACATAATCAGAAGTCGCTTTCTCTTTAATCTTTGTGTGCTTGCAACACAAATTTAGCCTTAGGTACCCACTGGAATTTGGGTCCTGCTGTGTTAGCACAAGATTTTGGTATCCATTTCAATTTGGATTCTTTGTTCTTTCGAAAAGCATGAGAGTTGGTATGAGATGAATGCACATGGTAATTTCCAAACCAATCTCCAGAATCTTGACAAGTAATAGAAACATGTTTATTATAGATAGAGGACTTTCCAGCAGATAAAGATAACTGAAATAATTGCTTCATTGTATATTGTTTACGAGAAACAACAAGTTTTGGATTCAAAACAACAATTTCAGCAATCACAACATCTTTAGTAAGCGAAGTCTTATTACAATTAACACTACTAGACGATAAAACGGCCTTGTCAAGCTTCCGTTTTGGTTGCCATTGAGAATGGGCTTCAGGTTTGACTTGCTCATATCTGAAACATGTAAAACTGGTGAGTTAGACCTTTGAGCAACAACTGAATGCTTCTTCTTAGAATTACCAGTAGTGGTTGGTTTCTATGAATGCTGAGATATTTTCTTACCTTTAGCACTCTTAGCGTTCACAGAGACTGATTTATCAACGAAAGCTTTCGTTGATTTTGCACTGAACACAGGCAAACTGGTTTTTCTTGAAGTTTTCTTAACAAAAGATGCATGGTTAGGAAGTTTCGCATTAAAATCAATTTGTTCAAAACAACCATCTAAACCACCGTCAGAATTAAGAAAATTAAACTCTTCGTTTGATGAACCAAACATGTCATTAGAAGTAAAAGCCTTTGTAAAAACAACATTTTTCATAACAGTTGAAAAAACCTTTTGTTGAATCTCAATCATAAGTCTTTTAATCTGATAAAGAGGTCTCGAGTTCCGAAATTTTACTTTCTAACACGAGAGAAGGGACATAAATTTTACCTATAACAGGATTCGCCTCCATCTGTTTTTCAGAAAAACTTTGAAAGTAGTCAGTTGAAAGAGATTTCTTCTCATCATTTGGAAAGTCATAACTATTATTCAACTTCGCATAATAAAATGGAGCGTGAACTTTAGTTGACTTCATCCGTTTTTCAAATTCATTGGCTTCATCCTCTTCTAATAGTTTAGTATTAAAAACTTTAAATGAGGCGATTCGGTGAGAAACAAGCATAGAGGTATAGTCATAAAGTGCGGGCACTTCTCTTATACCCTTTTTAAGACATTGAGGTTTCACATAACCGATTCCCCAATTTTCTTTATTTTTTTCGGTTTGTTAAGATGAATGGTTTGCTCACTTTGACCTAATGAGTATAGCTTCTTTTCCAAATCATCTAATTTAGCAATTAAAGTCTTGTTTTCTTTAATACATAAAGAATGCATATCAGTAAGCTTATAAAAATCAATCTCACTTTTTGTCAATTTAGACTTGAGCTCACTATTCTCTTTTAGAATTATAGTCAGTTCTTTTGCATTGGTGTCAGCGTTTGTATGTAAAACCTCAACTAATACTTTCTTCTCAGCAAGTTCATCGCTAAGTTTTTGTATCAATTGGTTTTTATTAATAATAACACCATTTTCTCGCTTAAGATTAGATTCCAACTCTTCTTGTTTTAAAACCATAGCATGCATTTTATTCATTAAATCTTTATACGATAAATCACATACCTCCTCTTCTTAATTTTCTGAATCAGCTTCAGTATCTGATTCGATTTTGCCCATCAAGCACATATTGACGGCTTCATCCTTTTCTTCTTCATCTTCTTCTTCATCTGAGTGATCCAGCCAGTATTCATCTTCATCCATCAGCGCCTTGCCTACCTCCTGTTGCTTTGCAAGAAGCATCTTGTTCTTGTAGAAGTCGGAGTTTCTAACCTTTGATATTCGGCAATTCTTGGCAAAGTGACCGGTTTTGCCACAGTTGTAGCACATGGGTGGTCCTGGCTGACTTGATCCTTCAACTTTGTACTTCCTTTTTTCCGGTTTCTTCTCTTCCAATCTGTTTCCTTCTGTCTGATATCTTCTCTCATCATATTTCTTCTCCTCTTGTCTCTTCCCTTCAAATCTCTTCCCTTCAAATCTTTTCCCTTCATACCTATTTCCTTCATATCTGCTTCCTTCAACTCTTTCCTTGTGAGCATAGTTGTTGGGTCCAGAAGAGTACCTCTGACTGTTTGACGTTGGATTCCTGTAGAACTTTTTCTGAAATGCATTTGTTAGAAACTGCATTGCTTGCTGCATTTGTTCATTTTCATCCGAGTCAGAGACAACATCAGCTTCAGCTTCTTCTGATTCATACACAATCGTCTTGTTCTTCTTCTTCTTCACAACAAGAGCGATTGTGTCTTCAACTGTCTTTCCTTTTCTCTTTTCTGCTAGAATTTCATCCACCTCATCTTCATTTTGTCGGAGGGTTTCATACACCTCATGAAGTGGAATCTCATTCAGGTCTTTTATCTGCCTTATCTGCCTGGCAAAACTTTTCCATTCTGGTTGTAAAATACTCAGGAATTTGATATTCAGCTCGATTTGAGATTTGTTGACCTTGTTCTTGCTCAATTCGTTTAGCAATGTCACAAACCTATCATATGTTCCTTCTAGAGTTTTTCCAGTTCTGCCTTTGAATTCTTCAAAACTGTGCAGGCAGTTAGAGATTTTCAGTTGGTTCCCAATCTTTGAACCCAACATCATTTTCTCTAGTTGATCCCACATTTGTTTGGCTGAGGCTTTGTAGCTGTCAATCTTTACATAGATTTCATTTGTAATCCCTTGTAGAATGTATGACTTGGCTAACCTGTCGCCTTTTGCTCTTAGCTTAGCATCACCTGTTAGATCTGTATAAGAAAGTGCAACTCTTACTTCTTGAGTTCCTGCTACTGGCTCCCTATACTGTGTTTCCATTAGGCCTTCTTCTAGGGATTGTATAATGAAATTACCCAAATCCTGTCTTTCAATGAATTTTAGAAACCTATCCTTCCACTGTTCGTATTCCCCTCGAAAGAGAACTGGTGGCTTGGTGTCGGTTCCTATTGCGAGAGCTTCTTTGGATGTCATTCTGAAGAAAATTCTAAGTATGGAATAGAAGCTTTGTGTTTGTGAAGGTTTGCGTTTCAAGTTGGGAGCGCATAATGAAGTGTGCGGGTCTAGTGGGAAGCGCACAATGAGATGTGCGTGTGAAGAGTGGAGCGCACAATGAGATGTGCGGGTCTGACTTTGAACCGAGAAGTTGAGCTATGCGGGTCTAGTGAGGAACGCACAATTGAGGTGTGCGGGTCTAATGAGGAACGCACAATTGAGGTGTGCGGGTCTAGTTGGAAGCGCACAATTGAGGTATGCGTTTCAAGAGGGAACCGCACAATTGAGATATGCGATTCAAATGGGACACGCAAGGTTGACTTGTTCTTTTTAAGAGATAAACTCGATGTCTTGAGGTATGCGTGTCTGAGGTATGCGTGTGCTTTGGAACCCGAGAAGTAAGGAATGCGTTTCCTTTGGGACGCGCACAATAGAATATGCGTTTCCTTTGAGACGCGCACAGTAAGGTATGCGGGTTATTCTTCCTCTGTTGTGCGGGTGTTCGTCCTGTACTTCTGAAAATCGACTGAATCTTGTTCCTGAAACGATTTAGCAATACCAAACTCTAGCAATATGTCTAGAATCACTTCTAGAACTGAATGTAAGCACTCGATCTCACTAAAACACTCTTTTTATAATTTAATCTGATCGCACAGTGACTTACCCACTTCGACTATTTTCACTCAAAATCCACAAATTGGAACTTGATTTAAGCTTAAAAGTGAAATTAAATAGCAACAACTCGATCTAGCATGTAGTACGATCACACTCTGATCGATTCTAACACCTAAAACAGTTTAAATCACAAACTCAAATTTTCTTGAAGAACACAGAGACGTCTTTCTTTTATAAAACTTGTTTTGATCTTAATCAGGCTCTGATACCAATTGTCGGTCCTCTAACAATACTACTACTATCAAGTTTTATAGAAACAACAACACAATAACGATTACCAACCTGTATTGAATATATCAAACGAGTACAAGGTTGATCGATTAAGTTCTTGATGTGTTCTCTATGTTTTTCTCTCTTTTTCACCTTGATGTGTGTTTTTGTGTGTGTCTGTTCTATATCTGATTGTGTGAGAGTAGAGAGATACACTTGACAAAAACTAGTGTGTTCAACACACTACCTAAACATAATATCTAGATTAAAATCTAGATATTATACTAGATAATATCTAACAAACTAGAAAGTTACTTAGAAACAAACTAAGTTAACTTTATCTAACTATTACAATATTATAACTTAGATATTAAATCTAAGTAAACTAAAACAATTATATTGACATTTATTACAAATAGACATAGACTTTTATATCGAGAGTCGACGTTCCGGCTTTAGCTTCAGATTGCGATCTTCAGTTTGGATGATCTTGAATCCAATGAGACTGTGTTTTAACAGTTGACTTTTGAAAATGTAGAAAATATTACATTATGAAACAAGCTTGAGTAGACACGGTACCGCACTGGCATGATGGATTAGCCGTACAAAACTATCTCGAGGATCGTTTCGCCTCAATCCCCATGATGAAATAGGTCTCACCCAATCAAAAATCGATGTTGACGCAATTGCAAACATTTTCAATAAATTTTACTCATGCGATTCATAAAATGCCGCAAAAATTATTTACGTTGAACGAGTCAGACGACTTTCACTCTCCTTGATATGACGACACTTATCCATATTAATTTCACTTATAAAAATCAGGTGATTAAATGATATTACATTTCCACAAAATGCCGACTCATTTATAAAATAAGTGAAGTAATTCTTCATTTATCAAGTTCAGGATTCAATGCATCACGCATTAAACCCGCCCTTTTTCCACCGGACATACTCTTACACACATTATTTTGTTTTCTAAACGAATGTCTCACAGGGCACACACTTACCCCAAAATATCTGACATGATGGACACCAACAATTTGTTCAAAACATAATTCATGAGACTCACTTCACATTGAAGGCTATTCCCTCTAGTAAGGTCACTGTTTGCACTCGCCACAATTTATTTCAGCTCTCTTCTTCCGACCAACCAAACAGACCTTTACATTTACCACAATCTCTATCACCAATGCTTCCCCATCTCTTTGCATGGTTCACTATCAGTTACCACCGCGATCAAAGATTCGCAATGCATGCGTCCTCACAATGACCCAAATAAACTTACCATCATTAACTCACTTCCATCCTGTCCTTACTTCATTTTATCAGTCAACATTGATATCGTCTTCAACCATGCTTGCCACTCTTCAATTAACTATGGCTCCAAAAGCCTCACTTCTATTATTCGATTCCTGGATTAACACTTTCCTGATTCCCACTAATCGATATAACAATCTACCAAACCGAAAATTCCCTTGAAACGAGAAGCTCACCTCCAATCTTTATCCTCTTATGGACCCAAGAGGTCCTTTCTCAAACGAAATATCTACATCCCGCACGATAAACATCCCAAACGGTATTAACCTTACAACCAAAACGAACTCTCACAACACGCTAGACTCACACTATCATTTCAATGATAGGACTTTCTACCCAAAACTACACTCGTCCCATAACCCAACAATAGAAATCGAGTATACCCATGCACCTGTAAATTCATAACGACATTGGCCAGATGCAATTCTGAATTTACCTTACATGAGAGTACTCGCTATCGTTAACACGCCTCTCAATGATCAAGGTCCTCCTCAAAGGTTTCCTAAATCTCAGTTGTGTCCCCTACTCCACAGTTTAAGTTTAGGCCCCTCCGGTCACCTAAATCCCTTAAACTATGGCTCTGATACCAATTGTAACAACCCAAACTTCCAATCAATAAAGCATAAACAACGTAACAAAAATCATGACAAAATAGCCCAAGATAACAATGAAATCTTAAGGTTTGCGAAGAGCAACCAATTACACAACTGAGATAAAGAAGATGAACTAAAGTGACGGTCTGCTATCTACTACCGCTACGCCTTCTCTATACCTTTACCGACCTCTCCTAGCTCACGCCTGCCTGAAAAGGTTTTTTAAAATTTTAAAAAGCGAGGGTTAGACCAACGGTCTAGTGAGTCCCCTCTTACAACAGTTTTTAACTCAACAAACATTCAAGGATTTATCACAAAATAAACCATTTTCAGCTTCAAGGAAAACCTTTAACTTTCAACAAACTTCTCAGCTCACACCACCGCCACCCTAAGGTGACAGCGTGTCTGTGACTCACACTGCCTTTGTTGGGACATACCCCCAACGGCATTAACGGAACACCCCCCCCCCCCCGGTATGAGCACAGGCGGTCCACCCCCCCCCCCCCCGACTTTGAGCCTACACACTTAGAACCATGTATGCATACATTTCCACAAAACAACAATAATAGAATCATCTTTAACATTTAAATAAATCTCGCAAGTAAGTATTAAAGTAATCATCATTTCAAAGCTTGCATATAAATTCACGTACATAAAGCATAACTTAATCATCATAAGAGACTTCAGTTCAGAAAACTCACCTGATGTCCTTGCTTAAGCCTTTGCGCCTACTTGAATGAAACCTATAAGAAAAGACGTTGACCGGTAAACCCCCGATACTTTTCTAATTTATAACGAAGACTGTCCCTAGCACACAAAAACTTAAGCGGTTGAATCCTAAATAAATCCGATGATCTAGGCTCATAAAATAATTAATTACCGAACTTATTCCCATGATCGAAATATTCTATAAGAAACTCAACCCACTAGATGAACAACCTAAATCTGATAAAACAGGTCTAACCTAGAAATACTAGATGGGCTTGTCCTTACCGATGGAACCCAACTACAAATAAATAGAAACCCAAAAGAATGGGTTGCGGCCCACACTTAAACTCGCTCGGGGTCTAAAAGGATCGATCGAGGCTTCTGTTTACCCGACGACCGGGGCCTGACCGAGGTGGTCGCCCGGATCCCCCTTGAATGGGGTCAGCGTCGACCGGGGTATAACCTACCGGTATGGACCGGGGCTCCCTTCCGACCGGTGCCAACCTAGCCTGGTATCGAACGGGTCCTCCTTCCCCGGGGTCGCCCGACACTTCTGTGACCGGGGTCCCCCGGTCCCTGAACCCGGGTCCTCTGCGACGATTTCATGTTGAACCCCCCCTGACTCGACTCTTTAAGGTCACAATAATCCAGTATTCTCTCCCTGGATTGAATTAGATTCTAAAAATTTAAACATCAACTTCAACAACCCTCAAACCTCATCACGCAGGTTAAATACCTAAACCCCAACTTTTCCAAAAACCAAAAATCCATCAGATTACTTCCAACTCCCAAACCCAAAGATTTCCAACTGATACTAAAGCCTCTAACACCGAAGATATTGATTAGAGAGAAGATTACCTGGAAGAAGGAAAGATGAACTTGAAATCTCGATCAATGCCCTCTCCCTTATGCTTGACGCCGTAATCGCCCCTTGACTCTCTTTCTTTCTTTCTTAGCCGCCTCTTGCTAAAAATGGGAGATGTTAGGGTAAAAATCCCTTTTTAATTAAATGTTACATCCTACCCCCTTCATCTTGGAACCTGGATCAAGTAAACCCCCAACTTTAAATTTTTAGATTTTATACCTGGTTATTACAAACAAGTTCAAAAACATAAAATAAAAAGTTAACTTAAAATATTGTTCGTCGGGGTTGTTGAGTTGGAGTTTGCATCACTAGCACCACCGTACATACGCATCAAAGATTTTATCATCTTTCTTTGTTCAGAGGCTTCCTTTTTTGCCTCATCTTGTCCCTCTTTTAGTAAGCGAATCTCCTCGTCGCGCTCGACAAGTTGTCGCCACAAATCATCCTCATTAATTGTAGACTCCAGCATAGAGGTTCCCTTCACCGGACCTCTCGTCCTCGGAGCTCGAACTGCTAAGCTACCCATACCTTGAACAACCGTCCCTACCAACGGACCAACTATTTGCTCAATTATTGATATTTTTTTTCTTCAATTGGACAACGCATCGGAGGAACGACATAATCTAAAATGTCGTCAGAATCATTCTTTATCTTCTCAATCGCTTCCTCAACAAGTTTATGTAAATACGATTCAAACAATTATTAACATATTTAAAACTATAAATGACATTGCTTTTAATTACAATTATTGCAAGTGTGTAAACTAAATATGGATAAAAAGTGCATTAATCATTTTCTTTACAAATCATCATGCTATAAGTACTTACTTTACGGTTTTCGCTTTTTGTGGTCTCGACAATTGTACCGAGATAAGGAGTCACGTGTCTGTTAGCGTTAAGTTTATTAGCCCTGTACGGGAACAAAATCGATCCTGATTTATGCTCGATCCTATTTTTGGACAATCTTGTTTCCGACATCCTTTTTGATTTATTCTACAACATGAGAAACACTTATTTTACAATTTAAACTTAACAATAATTTGTATATTTAATTATTTACTTGTTAAAAAAAGCGTGCACAAAAAGTCCCACTGATCTGGCCGATGTACAAAGGTTTTCGGAATGGGGAGACGACCTTGATCCTTGTACAACGTGTGGCAATCAGTTTTCCACCTATTGTATGCATGACGCACAATTAGGTGGATCCAATCAAATAGGGCGTCACCCGGAGGTCCACCACAATCAATCTAAAAAAAACCTAAAAATCAAATACAAATCAAAATGAAATGAAATAAAAAGTTAAGCATTATTAAATATAGAGGTATAAATCATTAAAAAAAAATTAAGAACTAACAATAAAAATGTATATACGCTAAGTTGATCAACTACAATTATATATTCATCTTTCGTTAGCTTAAAATAACTTTCGGTCAACATCGGAATATGTTCACGAACAATACTCCCGACACTACTAGAAAAAGGCCATTTTCGACGGCAAAATCCGTCGGAAAATGTAATTATCGGCGGATTTCCAACGGATTCGGCTGTCGCATTATCCCCCGCCAGAAAATGACATTTCCGACGGATTGCGGATTTATCATTTCTGACAGATTTTTCCGTCGGAAATCCGTCAGAATTTTTTTTCCATTTTTTTAAGAAATTCTATTAATCAGCATTTTCTTAATCTGATTAATTAGTTTCCGACGGATAAAATAATTTATTATTTAATTTATTTTTAACCGTTTATTAATTAAAAAAATTATAAAGAACAATTTTAAAAAAGAAAACAAATTTCTGACGGAATTTCCGCCAGAAATTCGTCGGTAATTCGGCCGGAAATCCATTGGAAATTTGTTTTTCTTTTTTAAAATTGTTTCTTAGAATTATTATTTAAAATATTTATTTAAATCATCCGCCGAAAATATGCCGGAAAAGCCCGTTAGAAATATGTCAGAATTTTTTTAAAAATTATAAATTTGTATTTATTTCTTTTATTTCATCGACGGATAATCCGTCGGAAATCTGTCAAAAATTAACTGTATATTTAAAATTTAAAAAAAAAACGATTTTAAAAATTTAAAATCCTGTAAATGCAAAAAAACTGTAAATAAAATATTATAATAAATTAAAGCCGTCATCGATTATAAAAGACGCTAAAAGTACAAATTGTCCCAATTGTTCACTAAAGGAAGTTCAAGTACATGAATTCAAATACAAAATAGGTCATAACACTCAACCATCAAGACTCTGGGGGTAGGGGAAGCGGAAACTACGATTGAGGAAATTGACTCTGGCTTTACCTGGTCACCAGCTCCATCATTATCATTTCCTGATGCTCCTTCCTGCGGACCTCATCTCTTTGATGCATCTCCTCCATCTCCTTGTTGCGGGCCTCTTCTGATTCTAGCAGTCGGGCCTCTAATGCTTGAATCTACCAAAAAAACAACCAACATTAGAGTTTTTAATAAGAAGTATATACGAAGTAAATAGACATCAAAGGAAAAAGAGGTACACACCCGAGCATCAGAAGAAGATGCACCACTCGAATATCCACTTGAGGGCACCCCGATCAAGACTAAATTCGGATCCCTGGTGTTCCCAAAGCCGTATGTTCGACCTTTTTTGCTTCCCCCGACTGCCTATTGCCACAATTCTTCATCTATTATGGGATGGGAAGTGGCATCCTCGCCGTATCTTTGGGTGAGATTGGCATTATAATTACCCTGTGGTTTAAGACACAAGTCAATTTCAACAGCATAACGGTTGTAATTGGGATATTTTCAAATAAAACAATCCTAACGTTTGCCCAACAAATGGCAACCCATACTAAAATGGAGATATATATACCAACATTTAAACTAAAACAATATTAATTTCCGCAAACAATGAAACCAAAGACAGACATAGCCGCTAAACAATAAGATGTATGCCCAAAAAATGGCAACCCAAACTAGATATAACACTAACATTTTAACTTTAACAATCCTAACGTTTGCCCAAAAAATGGCAACCCAGACTAAAATGGAGATATATATACAACATTTATACTAAAACAATCTTAATGTTTGCCCAACAAATGACAACCAAAACTAGACAGATATATATAGATAGATAGATATAATAACATTTTAACTTAAATAATCCCAACATTTACTAGAAAAAGATTTGGAATTAAAGGTAAACAATTATATAAACTTACCGCAATATGGCTATCCCTCGAAGTCACGTAATCCCCTAGTGATGATCTGCCATCCGAAGAAGATAACTATGTGCTTGACCTCTTCCAATGTGTATAATCGAAGAGGAACCCACAGGTCGGTGGTACACCATTCCTAGATTTTGTCTACAAAGGTAAATACAAACATGTATTAATTGTAAAATACTAAAAATCAAGTTACTATAGTAATCGTTGTTAAGGACCTACCAAACGAGCACGATGCATAGAGATCGAGATCGACCCGGTGGTGTGTTTGGAAATTTCACCATCAATCTCTGTCATTTTGTTATCACTGGCCTTCTTGGATACCTTCTTCCAATGGTTGGTGTTCCATCGATTGATCATCTCGCCCCAGACTCCGTTAGTGAGTCATGAGGGAGGGAAGCCCTTCAACAAATTCATATCTCGGTCCCGGTTCTTAGGAGCATAGGGTCGTCCATCGTTGACGACCTTTACGCCTGCATTTGTCCTTGCTGAATTCAAGTCGTCATTGTAATTTTTCAATGATTTGGCCTCCCAAATCTGCAACATAACGCTATCTAACGCCGAATCCCAGCAATAGAATGCCTGCACATAAAGTGTTAGTTGATATTTATTTTCAAAACGATTACAAATTAAATACATACTACAAACCTGAAATCGCTCCCACATCATGGCCCTGACCCCCCTACGGATTTCCGTCCAAGAACACCATCAATAAATGATCGATTGATATGACTCATAACGCGAGTGGCATGCGTAATGTCGAAACTATATATATATATATATATATACACACATATATCGACTTGAATTAATATCGATACCCTAAAACAGTTAATTTGATCAATTAATTAATATGACACCTACTCGGATTTAAGGCAATGTTGACTTTTGTTGAATTTTCTGGAATCCGCCAGAAATCCGTAGGAAAATTTTCCGACGGAAAATCTGTCGGAAACGTCCATCGGTGATAGCCCTTTTTTTAGTAGTGTGATTTGCTTTGTGATCCTAGTAATATTGTTTGTGTGAGGCAAACTCTTATCCATATTCCACTTGAGAGGGAGACGTTTATTTTCATTATTTGCAATGTCTCTATTGGTCGTCTTTCCCGTGATAATCCCCCGTTTTGCCTTCTTTGTCACCGACTCTTATGTCGGTTCAACATGGATGCGAGTACCTTAAATCATCCGTCAACAATTTATTACATTTTCAACTACCTATATTTATTTATATTTTTCATCTTAGGCAACATAGAAACAAGAAAATATATTGCCTAAGATAACTTTCATTAATTAAAAAAACATTAAACAACTAAGCCAACATAAAGGAATATGTTGCTTAAGATAATTGAGGCAACATATAATTATTCATACATTGCATAAGGTCTCATTTAGACAACATAATTACATCTTGCCTAAGAGGAAACTTAGGCACCATATATTAGCCTTTGTTGCCTAAGTTTATCTTAAGCAACATAGGCAATTAACATTTGTTGTTTAAGACAACATCTGATGTAGTGAATGAGAAATGACTATTTTGACCAATTTCCTAACATAATACATATTATATGGTCTAGAAGTTAATAAGTTATTCTACAAAATTTAATAGTGACAAGGTTATAAAATATAAATTTTCATGGTCATATTTCTCGCAAATCAAAAACTATAATATTTTCTTTGTTTAATATAAAAAAACTTATCCAAAAAACTCTAATTTTTCGATTTAGATTCTGAAATAAAGATTATATTTGTGATGTTACTTTTGCTGATTAACATAAATCATTCGTATTCTATTACTTTTGGAAAGAATAAATCATTTTTATTTAGGGAAATTAATTAAAATGGGCGTATTTCAAATCCGTATTACCCAAATGCCCCAAATCTTGTTCAAATCAACGAAATACCCCTTTTGTCCGGGAATAGTGGCCGGGAATCCCGGGTTTGGACGCGTTCGTCCGAAATGTGACTCAATGGGGGGTTAGGGCCGCGTTTCCCGGGGTTAGGCCGGGATTGTTTTAGGGTTTGAGAAAAAATTAGGGTTTGAGAAAATTAGGGTTTTGGGAACTATCATTTTATGTGTTTTCATTGTTTTTCACGTGTTTTGTTGCCTGATTTCAATTGTTTTTTCCACTTTTCATACCATAAACATATACTTGTCATCGAATGTACGATTAACTTTCATCTTTGGCTATAAATTTTGCCTATAAGAGTCAGTATAATTCAAGGTAAATACGTTCATCATCACATCCATTCCATTTTTCTTTCTTCCTTCATTGTTCATACTATTGAAAAAATGAATTCACCTGTTGTAAAAGCTAAGCTCTATTTATGTTTCGATGGTTAGTGGGTTCAAAACAACAATGAGTGGGATTATATTGGGTACACAAAGCGTGGTGTACAGATTCCAATAATCTATACATATAAGAGGTTTCTTCGTTACGCCATGGAAAAATGTGGAATCGAAGATTCTGCTACTTGCAAGTTGGTGTTCAAACGTGCAGATCGCTCACTAGTGGAGCTAAACAACGACGAACTGATACTTGGTTTTATGCAAATTGCAGTCGATTCAGAAATACCTCTAAAAGTCTTTGTGTATGACGCAACATTGATGTGCGACGAAGGTGATGACGAAGATGATGCCGGAGGTGATGACGAAATCCACGTCGATGGTAGTCAAAATGAGCCTGATTATCAATTCCAGGCATCATACGACACCACACTTTATGCTGATCATTCATATCGTCCTAACGACTCTTATCCCGATGTTGTTCCGGAGACGCAACTAGAAGAAGAACAACAAGCAGAAGAAGCTGAAGAAGAAGAAATAATGACCTCCTTCTCTTTCTGCAATTCCATGTTGCGCAGCCAGTTCCTGCCGATATGTCGTATCTCCGCATTTGCCTCATCACATGAGTCTTTCAACTTTGTAGGCAGTACTTGAGACATTGGTAGACTCAGTCCCTGGTTAGATTGATACCTAGGTGGGGATTGTCCCCCATGAGCATTGTAGTATGCCTCTCGTGCAAAATCATACTGCTCCCACTCCTGAGGCGTAATTGGTTCATCATAAGCAGACATCCCAAACTGCGCCCATTCCTCCGTTGTGTCTGGTACTCCTAGTCAACCCTCGTAGCTCCATCATTTAATTGTTCGATGTAGGCGGAGCGTGAAGTGCCAGCCCATTCGCTGACCTTCTCCCCCTTCCACGTGAACCTCCAGCCATTAAGTTATGAAATTGTAGATAATGTTTGTAAATGACAAAGAGAGTAGAAACGATAGATAGCAAGTTGTGAATTACTACTTCACCGGAGCATCTACTTATAGTCCATGCGAAGATAGGTTTGTGCATATGGTCAAACGATTCCTCTGCAATGCCTGAATTGATTCTTCTGCAAAGCCTGAAAGATGCCTCTGCAAAGACTGAAATGATTCTTCTGTAAAGCCTGAAATGATGCCTTTGAAACTTCTGAATTGATTCTTCTGCAAAGCCTGAAAGATGCCTCTGCAAAGACTGAAATGATTCTTCTGTAAAGCCTGAAATGATGCCTTTGAAACTTCTGAAATGATTCTTCTGTAAAGCCTGAAACGATGCCTCTGCAAGGACTGAAATGATTCTTCTGCAAAGCCTGAAAGATTCCTCTGCAAAGACTGAAAGATGCTTCTGCAAAGCCGGAATTGAACCTCCAGCCATTAAGTTATGAAATTGTAGATAATGTTTGTAAATGACAAAGAGAGTAGAAATGATAGATAACAAGTTGTGAATTACTACTTCACCGGAGCATCTACTTATAGTCCATGCGAAGATAGGTTTGTGCACATGGTCAAACGATTCCTCTGCAAAGCCTGAATTGATTCTTCTGCAAAGCCTGAAAGATGCCTCTGCAAAGACTGAAATGATTCTTCTGTAAAGCCTGAAATGATGCCTTTGAAACTTCTGAAATGATTCTTCTGTAAAGCCTGAAACGATGCCTCTGCAAGGACTGAAATGATTCTTCTGCAAAGACTGAAAGATTCCTCTGCAAAGACTGAAAGATGCTTCTACAAAGCCGGAATTGATGCCTCCCTGTGGCTATAAATACCCGTGTTATAGCAAATTGTGAAATTCACAACAACCACACACCATTTTCATATCATAAGTCTCCCATTTCACCAAACACATGGTTGGTAATGCATCATCTTCAAACCCACCATCTTCACAAATAATGCCCTCGAGACTGAAAAAAGCGATAGAGAAAAGTGAAGCGGAGATTGAGCAACTTACTCAAGAGTGGAGGGAAATGATGGCGAAGAAGGACGGACACTTGAGAAGGATCGACGTGGACAAGGAGGAGGTAAAAAGGTTGAAAAGGGAGATCAAGGAGAAAGAAGACCGTATTCGCTACAACAATGAACAAGTCAAAAAGATTATGCAAGACTTCGCAACACTGCAAGCGCAGGTAACAGAGAAACAAACTTGGATTGATAAATGTAAAGCACTATATCCGTAGATGGTGTTTGTGTTTTTGGTTTCGTGTTTGTAGTTTCCTCTGTTGGTAGTTTGTACCAGGAGTTTATGTGTTGTCGTTTTGTACTTGTACTTTCAATGCTTTTGTTTCATTAATAAAATCGTCTAACGTATTTTGTGGGATTATGCGTTTATATTTTTATACTACGAAATTGTAAATTCATACAGTAAAAAAACAACTGGTACAATGTGAACATGGCTGTAAGGCCTTTTTCCAGACGAATCTATAAGCTTTTTTACAGGCGAATCTGTAAGGCCTTTCCAGACGAATCTATAAGTTTTTTCACAGGCGAATCTGGAAGGCCTTTTGTTCACTACATTTGGCTATAAATAAAGAGATCTGGGGGGGTCCTAAACCATACAAAACAAAACACGGTTTATAGCAAGGCAAAAGTAATACACGTCTTCTTACATGGCATCCCCAAATCTTCATGTATGGAATTTCAGATGTTTATCTCAATCACTTCCAGCCTCTACCATCGAGTTATATGGTTAGTGTTTATATTGTAAAAGGTTTTGCTTGCGTTGAATATTCTGTAAGGCTCACGTTGTTAACCCTTATCATGAACAGCTGAGTATCCACAAATGTTCACCATGAAAGTCTACCATCAAGGGTACTTCACTGAACCACCTAGAACACAATACTTCCGTGGTCTAGAAGTCTATGTTGACATGTTAGATGTCGACGATCTTTGCATGTGAATGCTTCACCAAATCATGAAAGAGCTAGGCTATGACGACACCAGATATTATAAGTTGTATTTTAAACGTCCAAATGCAGACTTATTGAGCGGACTGGAACCTATGGCTACCGACGAAGATGTCGCCAATATACGTCAGTATGTTGACGGCCATACCGTCATTGAAGTGTACAGCGAGAAAGTGGAGCTTAACACTTCCAGAATTGTATCACCAGAGCATATAAGAAGTCGTTGGGGATTCCCCAAAAACCAAGCGTCGTGTAGCCGTAGTTTGACATTTAAATGACCAATAATGTGACCTACTCACTTCGTTTCATGTCGTTGTTTCAAAGTCTTTTTAGATGTGATATGTGATGAGACGTCTTATTTATGGAGTTATTATGAAAATGATCTCTGCGTTTTCAAAACCTATCAGTTTCTAAGTTCGTTTAGTTCACCAAACACGAAAAATCTAAGAAAAACAATATTAATATATATAAAAATGTTATTACATACATAAAAAAACAGCAAAAACAATCTACTCGTCTAACCGAACAGACAACGCATATAAGGTCTCCGCCATGTAACGCCGCCATTCCTTGGCCACAGATTCAGTTGCATCTGGTGCAACTGCTGGGTGCATTTCTTCAACAAACTTGGATAAATTACGACACACCCAGACACCGCAATCCCCAAACGCCCCTGACTGTTGTGGTGCATCATTTTCATACTGATGCTTTAATTTCTTGCTGGCATTTATACGACCTGGCGTGTCGTATATCTTCTTTAACAACTTCGGCAATTGTTTTTTGAAGATCTTAAGGAGGTCTTCCAAAGTCATGGTGTACCTGGAAGCTCGTAAACTGTCATATATAACCATCGTCATTTCCTTAAGGCACAGAACTCCAAGCATCCAATGTTTGTTCATAATGCAGATTGGGATGAATACCTGAGATTTTACAGTAACACACAAATAGTTAGTAACCAAAAAGTTAAACAAAAATTATGTAAATCGATTTCCATACCCGCTCGATGTCCTTCCAATGTGGATGGTTTCACGTCATTCCATTGCAAGTTTCGTATACGGACTTGTATCCTTGCTCTGGCAGGGTGAGCCACTCAAAGAAATTGTTGTCCATCACTGCCCATGACGCATGTGGAGAGCGGGACTCTTGGATCATCTTGACCCAAGCGTCGATGTGCTATACACAAAATAGAGATTGTTAGAGCTGTAACTAAAAATGTAATTGTTTATATGACTATATTTAAATACTAACCAAATCCTCCAAATCACCATTACAACCTACAGCAAGCAGTTTCCTAAAAAACCGGTATCCATTTCAAGGTCGCCATAAAATGGACAACACAGGTTGGGGAGCTGATTGTGGATACATTGGTGAACGATCTGTGCTGTCGAAACGTGCATCGATTGTCCCGTTGAAGTCATCGTAGTGGACCCCCCCAACCTTCCCCTTACCCTTTTCCTTCATCCTTGGCTTGGTCTTTCTCGGAGGGGACGGTGTAGTTGAAGGTTGTTGGGTATATGGGGAACGTAAGTTTGGGCCTGCTACAACGTTCCGTCTCCCCCTCCCAAGTGCTACCACCTCCGCCTGGTCAAGCATTGGAGCATCATCCTCGAAGTGACGCTCAATGATGTCACTACCCATAGGAGAGCTCAGTCGCACCTGGGTGGTGTCAACCGCCGACCCCATCGAACCCAAGATGGAAGGTCCGAAAAATTCATCCATCATATCGCTAAGGACGGACCTACCCTGATCGAAGTGTGCTGGCGGTGTCACGTACGATGGCCCCGGTACATTGTCGCTCGTCATCATTTGAGGTCTGTAACAATCCGCCTCCGGCATCCGAAACTGGGTGCATAGATTATAAGAAATTTTTATATTAATAACGAAAACAGAACAGTAATGTAAACTCGTATCACTTACATCTTGCGGCAATGATGTGGTTGTCTGCGTCTGTCCGTAACCAGCCGACATGTGTCCCCACCCACCCGAAGTCTGTCCGTAACCAGCCGACGTGTGTCCCCACCCACCCGACGTCTGTTCATAACCAGCCGACGTGTGTCCCCACCCACCCGACGTCTGTTCATAACCAGCCGACGTGTGTCCGTACCCAGGGGACGTGTAGGTCGGCGCCGAGCTCGTTGCCAACTAATATAAGTATTAAACGTCATATCAATATACAAACCAATATACAAGTATGTAACGTAATATCCTCAAATTAGTAGGGGAATCACGTGGATTGCTTAAATCCCTACAAACCTTAGGGCTATTTACACCCATTTGACAAAATCCAAATCGATATGTTGTGATTAAAAGGCTTATGATTATAGTTATTATCTGGGTTTTTATGGTAAAAAACCAAAGTCTAGGGGCCTAAGTTGTAAATTTACCAAAGTTAAGGGCCTAAGTTGTAAATGATTCAAAGTTAAGGGGCCTAAGTTGTAATAAACCAAAGTCTAGGGGCCTAAGTTGTAAGTTTATAAAAAAAACACAACACTCTCAAAAAACGTAACACTCTAACATGTTATTAACGCAATCTCTAAAATTAACGCAATCTCCAAAAAACATGTCATCTCTAAAATATTTATAAAAAAAAAACACAACACTCTCAAAAAAACGTAACACTCTAACATGTTATTAACGCAATCTCTAAAATTAACCCAATCTCCAAAAAACATCCCATCTCTAAAATATTTATAAAAAAAAACATATTATTACCGCAATCTTGGAAATTAACGCAATTTCAAAAAAACACGAAATATTCTAACATATTATTCGACGTAAACATAACACATAATCTCATAGATAAAAGCATAATCAAACATATAGTCTAATAAACATACAATAAATATAATGAAAATATAAAACTACAATGGGGTTAAGAAAACTTACAGTAGTAAGTAGACGAGACATATCTGAGATTGCTAAAAATTAACGAATGGAGTCGAAATCCGAGAGCGTGATATACACGAATGCAATGAGAGAGTTAGAAATGAGGGAGAGAGTTACAATGTTGTGTGGGGGTGTCAAATGGTCCCCTCTCCCTTTTATAACCGAACCACACCCATATAAAACCTAATTCATTTTAATCCCCACCGTTCATTCCCATCGATCGCATCCAATACACTTTTCCCGGCCCCCAACCCCGGGATTCCCGGCCATAAACCCGGGTTTCCCGGCCACACGACTCCCGGGATTCCCGGCCTCTTTTCCTGTAGATAATGGGTATTTCGGCGATTTGAACGAGATTTGGGATATTTGGGTAATACGGATTTGAAATACGCCCATTTTAATTAATTTCCCTTTTATTTATACACCCATATGACAATATATTAAAAACCCCACTGTTAGATCTCAATATACGTACAAAAAAAAGTATATATCCACATGCAACTATATTAAAGCAAACCCACCGTAGAAGCAAGTTTTTGATACAACAATAAGATATGAAGTAATTAAAAAAAATAAATCCAAGGAATCAGATTTTACCTTGATACAATTATTATTTGAAAGAATAATTTCCGAGAACACCGATTCCAACAATGTGAAGCAAGATCAACACCATGGGATCTTATGTTTTCTAGGTTTGTGAAAAGAAAACGAATCTACACAAACACAGGGAGCTCCCGCATCTTCCATGCCATAAATTAAGTGGATATGAAGATCGGAAAAAGTAGAGCCAACTTGTCCCTGGCGCCGAAGGTGAGTTTGCGGAAAGAAGTACAAGGAATTTAGGTCGATTGAAGGCTGAAAATGGTTGTTTTTTCAAACGAGAGAACTAAACGAGAAGGATGGAAGCCGATGGAGATGGAGGGGATGAAAGAGTGGCGGCTGAACTTTTTTTAGGTTAAACCTCTTTTATTTTGGTTTAGATGACTGTGTGGCGGCTGTGTTTTTAATAGTTAGCCATATATATATATATCTAGGTTTTTTTTTATATGAAGTGAATTACATTAGTTAGCTTTTCCTTTACTCAAAGTTTGGATTTCGTTCTTAAAACAAACTAACTATATTGATAATATCTAACTTTTTAATTTCATAATATTTAAGGTTCATAAAGTCAACATCATCAGTTATTAAGGACTATTCAATCTTTGGATAAAATATGGGGAGGTTAATTGCACATTTTATTTTGCTAAATGCACCAAAATGATTGCATCCAACATTATGTTTTTTCGTCTTTTAGTTGTCTTTTTTCTTTTTCTTTTTTCTTTTTATTATATATTTTTGTTTTGATTTGAAAATAAATAAATATTTATAAATATAAATATTATTAATTTTTTTAATTATATAATTATAAAAATAAAACATAAATATTGCGATTTAACATATAAATAGAACATAAAATAATCTATATTACATTCGATTATTCTAAAATAACATTATCCGTAGTACAATTAACACGTAAAAGCTTCATGTACTTCTTTATTCGCTCTGAATACGGGGTAACCCATCCAGCAGCACACCGATAACTGTGATGGAAAAAAGTGATACAATTTGCGGAAACGGATATCCTTCTTCCATATCTAATTTGACATAATGGTTACCAATAACGTACCCGATTGTAAAAACAACATGTTCATACCACAGTGGAGGAGTGGACCTAAGCGGCAAGTGCGTCCCACTGTCGGTCATACTTATAACATGTAATATCACATTATATTTTGAAGCAATCAAGACACCTATTTCAGGATTTGTCATCCAGTGTTCAAATGGTGCACCTTGATCTGATCGAAAGAAGTTTAGAGTGTTGTAAGTAATATCCCAATGTTCACCTCCAAAAGCGTTGATGTACTCTGTCTTGTATTGCTCTAACTCTTCCATCAAGTTATACCGAATTGTGGGTCATGCATCTTCATGAAGACCCATCCAGACAGCTATTGCTCGGAATCCGCAATTTCCATCACCTATCACATCATGTACCTGCTTGATGTAAGGGTGAAACAATGCTGAAAATTGAATGATGTATGGATGTG
This sequence comes from Arctium minus, assembly GCA_954870635.1. Classification (NCBI taxonomy): domain Eukaryota; kingdom Viridiplantae; phylum Streptophyta; class Magnoliopsida; order Asterales; family Asteraceae; genus Arctium; species Arctium minus. The sequence continues at coordinate 6,480,489 of OX941083.1, read as the reverse complement.
CATTATTATTTTTGAACATGAAAGAACTGTGTCTCGCTGGTTCTTGGTAGCTCATTTTTTCCAAGTCAACAAATCTAGATGCGTTTGAACTAAGGGGTCTTTCACTTGTAAAAGACGGGTCAACATGAGTCGGAAATGAGGGATCAACATTAGTTTTTCTGAAAAGCTTATCCTTCAACGAGGGTCGCCCACGAGTAGTCTTGTTAACAACAGGTTCACGAACCGATGTTTTTGATGCACTGGCTATCTCTTTTAGCTTCCTCAGTAAACTGAACTTACCAGATCTCGATTGCTTGTTAAATTCCTCAGTAAACATTTGGACTTCAGCTTCACAACCTACGTCATCATCTTGTAAAGATTTGCACGATGATAAATCAAGCGTCGTCCAAAATACATCAACTGAATCAATTGGGATAGGATGACCTTCGTTCAAGTATTGCATTTGTTCGTGCGCACATGGCAGCTCATAACTTGTACGTAGTAGACAACTACAATTTTCAGAAAATAAGCCAACAGATTGAGCTCGCTCATACTCTTGGAATATTATGTTTAATGCATAATGTGAAACAAAACCACACAATTGTTGGAAGTGTGGTATGCGATGACGATGTTTCGTGACACTTTTGCTCGCTTGGATACTTGCTTTAATTTATGTATCTTGTGACTGAATGAGTTGATTGATTTTGCTCATAAATGTCGGTAGACTTGATTGCGCTGAATCCAAGTAACTTTTCAACTTGGAATGTTGACTCTCCACTCTGTTACTTGTCTGATTTCCAAAGTGGAGAAATTTGTCAGTCCAAACAGATACAAACATTTCTTTATATGGTTTCAACCATGTGTCATTCAGATAAGCAAGAACACCTGAAAATTAGAACAATTTAACGTTTTTAGTAATTGTTAAACTTAATTGTAACAATTTACAGTGTCACGAAGGTAAAAAAAACACTATGAAGGTAAAAAAAGCTAAACCAAGTTAAAAAAAATCAAACCTTCACAGATAAAAGACTGTGAAGGTATATCCGAACCTTCACAGTGAAGACACTGTGAAGGTAAAAAAATCAAAAATTACAAATTTATAAAATAAAATCAAATCAAAAGTTACAAATTTATAGAATAAAATAAAATTAAAAGTTATAAATTTAAAAAAAAATCAACCCTTCACAGATAAAAGACTGTGAAGGTATATCCGAACCTTCACAGTGAAGACGCTGTGAAGGTAAAAAAATCAAAAATTACAAATTTATAAAATAAAATAAAATCAAAAGTTACAAATTTATAGAATAGAATAAAATTAAAAGTTATAAATTTTATAAATTTATAAAATCAAAACACACACACATAATAATAATAATAATAATAATAATAATGGGTATTAATGATTGGATTAGAAAACTATGAGTCACTATTTGCACCTTTTTGGTGCAAATAGCACTCCCCTAAAATATATGGACCAAAAGTGATCGATTTGCTATAAAATTTATTGTGATACATGTTTTTTTAGTTCCTTTTATTAAAAATTATTTTGTATGTCAAGTCATAATTCAAGTTTCTTAAATTAAAGTACATGTTAAATAATATATATATATATATTTTTTAAAAACTATTAAATTAATAAAATGACTTTTGCTTTAGAAATTATGAAGTGTAAAAAATCAAAAGAAGTTTATGTATCTTTTAAGTTAGACATCAAAATATGAAAACAAAATAATGGAAATTAAATATGGTTAATGTGGGATATTTACATATTAAATTTTATTTGTAAAGATAAATAAATTTTTGTTATGAAAAAAATAATCAAGTTTTAAAAGTTAAAATGTTCTGAGAAATTATTAAATTGAATTATTAAATAACTTTGAATGAACTATAAAAATCATGGGTAGGGTAGTTGATTTCATGAACCTTGAGCTGCCTTGGCGCGTAAGCGATCACTTTACCCCTTTGCATTAAAATACAACCCAAACCCATCTTCGACGCATCACTACAAACCACAAAGTCTTCCGACCCTTCGGGTAGAGATAGGATTGGAGCTTCGTAAAGCTTCCTTTGTAGAGTTCGAAACGCGTTCTCTTGACTCTCGATCCATACGAACTTCACGTTCTTTCGGCTTAGGGCCGTCAACAATGATGCTATCTTGGAAATTTTTTGAATGAATCTTCGGTAGTATCCTGCCAATCCTAGAAAACTTCGAATTTCTGATGGACTCTTGGGGGGTTCCCAATTCATCATTTCCTCAATCTTCGCAGGGTCCACTTTCACTCCTTCCTTCGTAACTACGTGACCCAAAAACTACTTTTCTCGAAGCCAAAAGTCGCACTTCTAAAATTTTGCGTAGAGTTCTCGCCTTAGCACTTCTAGAACCTCTCGGAGGTGTTGCTCGTGATCTACTTCATCCTTGGAGTATACGAGGATGTCGTCGATGAACACTATTACCGACTTGTCAATGAATGGTTGACACACTCGGTTCATCAAGTCCATAAATATCGCTGGTGCGTTGGTTAGGCCGAACGACATTACTAGGAACTCGTAATGACCGTAACGTGTCCTGAACACCGTTTTTGGAATATCGTCCTTCGCCACTTTCACTTAATGATACCCCGTAGATCGATCTTTGAGAAGCAACTTGCGCCTTGTAGTTGGTCAAATAAATCGTCGATTCTTTGAAGTGGATATTTGTTTTTCACCATCACCTTGTTCAGCTCTCTATAGTCGATACGCATCCGCATCGTGCCATCCTTCTTCTTAACAAATAAGACCGGAGCTCCCTAAGGCGATGAACTCGGTCGTATGAAACCCTTCTAAAGAAGGTCTTGGAATTGAGTCATCATTTCTTGCATCTTGGTATGAGCCAACCGGTAAGGAGCTCGAGCGATCGGAGCCGCTCCAAGAATGAGATCAATCTGTAATTCCACTAGACGATCGGGTGGCAAACTGAGCAAGTATTCTGGGAATACATCGGGAAACTCGCGTACCACCCTAATATCTTCTAGTTTCCTCTTCTCTATTTTGGTGTCAATCGCATACGCCAAGAAGGATGAGCATCCTTTCACCAAACATTTCCTCGTTTTGATCATAGAGATAATCGCCACTTCGCCTTTCCTTCTTTCACCGTAGATTATAGTCGCCTCTCCATCTGCCACGGGTAGTCGGATCATCTTCTTGGAACACACAATTTTGGCTTGGTTTTCCGATAACCAGTCCATTCCCACTACCACATCGAATCTGTAACACCCGTAAAATTTCTCAAATACTTAAGTTCTATTAACCTTTTTACAAATGAGATACATATCTTGAATGCTACTTGTTATTGTTGCATATTTATGTATATATCTGATCACTTGATAAGTTTGACCTAATTGCTACTTTTGTTATTTGTTGGGGTTTTTGGTTAATATTCTTCATGTGGACTTTGATGAGATTATTACTAATAATGTTGAGGTCATGATTGAGTATTATCATGGGAATGAAGGGGATTAATGGTAAACTTGCATACTTTAGAGTTGTGGGTCTAAAATGGGATGATATGAAATATGTATAGAGATGAATATTGTATGAATATTGGATGAACCATGAGTAAGCACTAGGAGGATGTAGTATTAGAGTGCCACCATGACGGTATGCACCTAGACCTCCGCCATTGGGAGTAATGCCTGAGAGGTAGTCTTCTAATGTGTCGGGCCTTCGGGATGTTGCTCACGTGAGTGAACATCAAGGTACATTGACTTGAGGTGAAATATTCATTGGTGTGATGGGTCTTCCCCACTGATTCCTTTATGGCTCTTGTTGTCTATAATTGATATAAATGATTATGCAATGCTTTTGTTTAACTCTCTAGGCTCGTTTGGCCTAACACTTGATTGGTTTGATGTGTATCTCAGGTTATAGCGGTGTGACCGCCAAGAAGGTCTAGATGACTTTAGATGCGGGCTTGGGGATATTTTTGGAACTCCAATTATAGAAGACTTATTTTGGGTTGGATAACAACTTGAATTAATCTTGTTCCTAGATAGGATTTAGATTAAAGGGTTGTTTTCCTTCATTGTTATTTATTACAAACTTGTAATCTTAACAGGCGTATATTGTTCCCTTTTGGGATGAGCTCGTGCTATGACATGCTTTTTATACCACATTTCCTTTTTCGGAAATTTGTATTGTCCCAATTTTTGGGGTGTTACAGAATCCCCCAATCTGCATAGGCATTAAATTGAAGGGAATTTCCTTCCTTCAAACTCGAGGGTGCAACCCTTCAAGATATTGTGGATTAACACTTGACCCAATTTTCTATTTCTAACACTAACGCATCTTCTAAACTACTTATGGGCATGGCAAGCTTTTGACAAAACACGTCGGATATGAAAGAGAAGCTAACACCTAAGTCAAACAATACACGTGTAGGCACGAAGTTTAGGAGAAACGTATCCTACACCACATCGGTAGATGTCTTGGCTTCCTCCGCCGTCATTTGAAAAGCTTTCCCGGACGCTCTCGGAGGATCCACCTTCTTTCCACCGGTGCCTCTGGTCTTCAATTTCGGGCATTACGCCCTAACATGCCCCGACTCTTTGCATTCAAAATACATTTGCTCCTTGACGGGACAATCTCTGAACGTATGCTTGGGCTTCCCGCACTTGTAGCAAGTCCCGGGGACAAAATTGCATGGGCCGAAGTGTTTGCTCCGGCATTTGGAACACCACCTAGCTTCGTGCCTAGGATCGGCTCCATGGTGATTGTTGTTGGCGAATCTTGGTTTCTTTTAGGGCATGGAACTTCCCTCCCATCTTCTCTTCTCAACTTGCCGACTACCTTTCTCTTTGTTGCGGTTGTAAGCGTCCTCCATTAGTTGCGCCTCTTCAATCGCCTCTCGAAGAATGGAGGCCTTCGACACTCAAACCATCGACAACATGTCTGATGGAAGGCCTTTGATACAAGCCTTGATCTCCTCTTTCTCGGTTGGGACCAGATGTCCCACCAACCCTAATTTGTCCATGAACAACCGGTTATAATCCTTCACCGATAAGTTACCCTTCTTCAAACTCCGAAAATATTATTCAATCCGGTCCATCGACCTTTCGTTGCAATATTCCTCTAGCAATTTCTCCTTGAACATCGCCCAAGTCAGTTTGTTCAATACGGTCGCCTCGACAGAAGCGAAATATACATTCCATCAAGTGAGAGCCCCGCCTCTCAACATCTGTGAGCCAAAGATTGATTTATGTCCTTCACCACATTCACTCGATCGAAAAGCCTGCTCAATCTCCCGAATCCAACTCATGCATGCTACTAGATCATCCGAGCCCTTGAATTCAGGCGGTCGGCAACCAAGGAAATACTTGAAGGTACAAATTATTGTCTCTGATCTTGTCTCTAAGGTCACGGGACCGTCGGTAGGTATTTCATGTCCGGTACCCCCGGATCCCGCCACTACAACGTTCTCAGCAACCGTTTCAGACCTACGGTTGTTGGTGTCTCTGTCCTCAAGAAGCTTCAGAAATAGTTCTTGTTGTTGTGCCATGGCCTTATCCATGGCCATCATCATTCGATCCATCATTTGGGTTTCCGCCATCACCTCTTCCATGATAGGTTCCGATGTTTCCAAATTTCGTCGAGGAATGTGCTTGGGTCCCTCGCCCAACACATTGACCACACGAAGAGGCTCATCTTCCACCGTAACCTGTAGAAGTTCGGTCGTGGATGTCGTGGCTTTTTGACCTTCCGGCATGTTCCTGGTGTTAACCATTAGTCTGCCACACACATACGAGAACTAGGATGAGAGACGACAACAGGAATAACACAAGGAAACATACTACTACATTCATCAATTATTATAATAACAGTAGATCAGGTATGCTCACGTAAAACATCTTCATAATAACGTTAGATAAGTGAAATTATGAACACATGATACGTAAGAGTTCTCGTTACCATCACTAGAACTTTTAATTTGTGTAAGTTCCGTTGACTCTAAGACCATCCTACCTTAAGAGTTTTACCCCATCTTACAAGTCATAGCTTAATAGTCTCAGTTTAAGTTTTGGCATCTTACATTCATACCTAGTTCACTTAAACTAATGCTCTGATACCAACTTGTAACATCCTAAAATTTGGAGTGAATTTAAAATTTGAAAATTCGACAATATAACGTCTATAAATAGGATAAACCTGTTCACCCTAAAATGGGGACAACCAATTCACAAATGTTGTAGAAACAACCTAAACCAAAGTGTCATCCCAAAACGGGGTAATAAGGTACGACATATAAAACCTAATCAAAAGAAGAATAAATTTCAACAACCTAATAATCTAACTTGGTCAAGATAGATTATAATCGGGTGTTGCTATTCTCCCAAAATGTGTATCTTCTAAAATCAATGTATTGGTCAATGTATCTTCAAAAAGTCGCTCTCGACCCCCAAGGCCATCCACTCATTCCCGACGAGCCCCGCCGCTAGAATGACTTGTCGTACACGACAACCAAAGAACAGGCGTTAGGCTAAAGCATGATGGAGAGCGATTAAATGAAATAATAAATAATAAACCCATTTGGAGTCGTACGAACGATGTATTTGTGAGCTAAATCAAATCAAACCAAATAAACCATTAGTGAACATTATATGTTACAAATATTTCAAATCACATAATGAGCTCAACTACTCCAAGTCTATTGCTCGAAAACATCAAGTCAACCCCTCTAGGTCTATTCTTGAAAGCTCCAAAACGTGAACTCAAGCACAAGGGAATTACATCTTACTGCCTATGGGACGCTGCTCGACCATATAGGTCCACACCTTACTTACCATGGTGACCCGATGCCTATTCCGTGCCAAAGTGGTGGTCTCAACATCCAAAACGGGACATTAAGGACACCGTGCCTATGGATCCATTGCACTAAAACCAAATACCAAAATATGCTAACATATTCAATATAAATCATATATGTAAGGCTCAAAACCAACTCACACAAATAAAGTTACCAACATGAAGTCTTGACCCCCTTATTGAGGAGACTCTAAATATCCAAACCCATCAACAAGAATGCCTTAAATCCCATTTCACAAGTCAAGATTATTATTAAACAATCTAGTACTTGAATCTCACCAAACCCTAATTTTTACCTTGGGTTTATCAAAATCCCATGGAACAAGGTTTGGCTACCAAGTAAATGGAACATCTTAAAATACTATCATTTATGGTTCAAATACATTTCCAATCATTCTTGTTTAGGTTCAAACCCCCAATAATTCCAAAACTCATATTTAGGTCAAACACAACAAATCCAAGTACATCATTATTATAAACTTGGTGAAAGCAAGATCATGTGAGCATTATTTGTGAAAGAATAATGGTAGAAGAACACACCTTGTAGAGTTTATAAGAAACCTTAGATGATGACACTTGAGAGGGAAAGAGGGAATGGTACTTGAACTTCAAGCGCAAGACTCTTAATCACAACCACCAACCTAAATCAAACCCATAAATTACAAATGAAGATCTCTTCTAGGAGTATTCAATGAGGGAAGATGAAACCCTACCTTTCTTGATCTTCAAAATCGCATTCAAGAAGCTCTCCACAACACAAAATGAAGTAAAAACGGGTTGGTGAGCATTTAAGGGCCTGGAGGCCGCCGCCGACTGTGCCATACGACTATGACATGGTCATAGTCGCTGGTCATTGTCGCTACCCAACACCAGCATACGGTACCATCTTGGCGACATTGCCAAGCGAGAGTGACACATGTCACAATCGCTGGTCATTGTCGCAGGTATGCCCCACCTTCTGTTTGCTCTTGGCGACATTGCCAAGCGAAAGTGACACATGTCACAATCGCTGGTCATTGTCGCAGGTACCATTCTGAGTCCACTCTTGGATCTTGATTCCACTCGTTTCCAAAGCACGAAACACAATACGTCAAAAGTGATCCCAAATATCATAACACGAGATAAGGCTAGTCCAACGACAAAGATCTAAACGTTGGAAGGTACAATTCACAAGAGAATATTTACCGAGATTACGGGTATTACATGACATTTTAATCACCTTAACGAAAACTTTTTAATGATATATTTTGTTAATGAAAATATTTATTTTTGTTATAACTTAATAAATTACATAAATTAATCAAAATATGTAAAAGATATAAACAACACAATAAGTCAATATGAATAAATTGGTCATTTTATCTGTTCTGTCATGCCTTGCGCAGTCTTACCAAATCCTGAACAGTTGTTTTGTCTTATCGTGTTATGTTATATCATCTCGTGTTCTGTTCGGTCTGGATATCAAACGCACCATAAGGAAACCTCGTGTTTTCAAAACTATTTTAGAAGAGAAAGAAAATGAAAGGGAAGAAAAACAATTATAAGTTTTATAAGTTTCCTCCCAAATGTGGGAGAAAAGGAAAGGAAAGAAATTAAACCCCTTCAAATGATTACTAAAATAATATATTTCCTTTCAGACCTTTCTTTTCATATCTCTACAATTCACGAACATGAAAATTTGTTTTCTTTCTTTATCTTTCCTTCCTTTTCCTTCCCTTGCGAGAATGCAAATAAAAAAAATTAATTTCTTTTCTTTTCACTACCTTTCTTTCCTTCCATTTCTTTGTTTTTCCTCTGCTAGTTCAAGAACACAACGTAAAAAGTGAACAACAACCCGTTGTTATTCCGGTAAAATCACTATTAAAAGTTCAGAAAAAAAAACTTAAATGGACTTTCATATTTTGAGCGATTAATTTTGTAGACAGTTTTTACAACAATTAAATCCTTGCACTTGTCGAAACCGAAAAAGGTTGGTCTTTTCGACTTGTAATATAACTTTTATTAACAAACCTAATCAAAATCATAGAAAATAACAAATTAAAAAATTTATAATAATTTTTTTGTAACTTATCGATACCGAACAAATTGATTCTTCTAGGCAAAGCATGTTTCTTAACATACGTTACCTTCAATGATTTGTCAAATTAAATAGGTGGACAATCCATTTGATAATTGTTATCAGTTTGTTTGGTTTCAGAAAGTGCAGAGATTATTCGATCAATAAACTGTTCACAGATGTAATCGTTCAAAATATGAAAATTCATTATAATATCTTATATGATTTGTCAAATGGAATAGCAAATTAATTGTCTGCAAAAACCATTTAATTTGACAAATTATCTAAGGTATGTCACATATCTTAGGAAACATGTTTTACAAGTCATAATGATTAATTTGTCTCGGTTTTAGTAAGTGTACGGATTTTTTCGTTCAATAAATGTCCAAGGACTTCAACTCTGAAAATATAAAATTTCACTGGTTCCCAATGTTCCAATATTTTATAGGTTGGAAGGACCAATTGAGCGGTTTAAGTTGAAGTTTTATTTGTTCAAAGATTTAATCTCACAAAATGTTACGTGGTGTTCTTGAATTTGGAATGGATTTTTTTAAAGAGAATGAAATGAAATAAATTTTCGTGTCCTTGAATAGAAGGTAAACGAAAAAAAAGATGTTAACTTTACGAATATACTATTTATTTTAGAACGGTTTGTAATTGATAAGTAAATATGTAATTTTACAAATATTAAAAAGGGTTACTCTCTATCTTTCTTTTTCCACTCACATTTATGTAACATATGGGTTCGAAATTTTTTAATAATTTTGGGAGTTAGGTGAAATGTTAAGCGAGACCCAAAGTTCAAGGGGGTAAAATGAAACTTGGGTTATATATAGTTTATAACCCTAAGATATTTATTTCATTTTCAATCCTGATCTTTGTGTGGACGACTGAAGGAGAGCGAGAGCAGGGAGAAAGGAGGGCTAGGTCTCAAAGGATCGATCATTTCTTTGCAAATCAAGGTATGATTCTAGCCTAATACTCCCATCTAAGAGTTATAGTCGGTAAATAATCTCGTTGTTGAGCTTTTTAACCGTGTCATTGGGCGATTTGAGGATCTGAGTATTTTGTGCGAAGTTTTGAATCGCCTTAGGCGAGTTTGTTTGAATGTCGACCGGACCCGGGGGGGCCGCTGACCGGTGTCAACCGGTCGGTGTCGACCGGTGTAGTCTTAATCGGGGTGGCACAGTATCGTTTTTTTATATATGTTTTAGAGAGAGAGAGAGAGAGAGTTATCTGCGTTTTGGCTTACCGATTTATCGGTGTTGTCGTAGGTAGTGAATCGTTAGAAAACAGACTTTAAGCAAAAAGGAATTGAGGTGAGTCTTTCAAACTAAATTTGTTACGATTTTGAAAGTTGTTTGATACTTGTGGGTTTTCTGAACTGCACGCTTTTATTATCAAAAGTTTTGAAGGTTTAAATTAAACGTTGATTAATTATGTTGGCATATTCATGCTAAGTTTATATATACGCGCTTTATATAATGTTGTTAATTAGATGTATGCATACATTTAATTCGGAAGTTGCGACCTAAGTCGGGGAGTGTGGCCCGCCTGATCGTACCGGGGAGTGTGGCCCGTTTATGCCATTGGGGTGTGTCCCCAAAATAAGGCAGTACGAGACAGACATACCGTCTTTGACGGCAGTGTTGGTCAGTAGTGTGAGATACGCTCGCGAGGCGTAAAGATTTGTTTAAATGTTTTACATGATATTTGAACTGTGGCATTAGCGCTTAGAGGGGACTCACTAGACCATCTGTCTAACCCTCGCTCTTTCAAAACTATAATCCTGTTTCAGGTTATCGCAAGGTACCAGGTACCGGTAAGGGTAAGGAGAAGATGTGAGCTATTTCCAGGAGCTAGAAGACTCCTTGTAGTAGTTTCCTTTTGACTCGGTTGTGTAATAGGTTGTAGTTGCAAACCTTATTCTTTTGAATTGTAGGCTTGGGGCCGTTTTTGGACTGGAAATGTTATTTTGTTGTAATTAAAAGGTGCGGGTTGTTACAGTTGGTATCAGAGTCATAGTTTAAGGGATCTAGGTGACCGGATGGGCCTAGACTTAAACTGAGAGAGTAGAATCACAACTGAGAAGTAGGAAGACCGTAGGAAGTCAACATTAGGGTAGTAAGGACTATCATGTAAGGTAAATTTGGAATTACATATGGCCAGTGTAATTGTGAATTTACAAGTACATGCTTATGCTTAACTTGTCGTATCGTGTTTAGCGTGTTGAATTGAATGTTGTATGTTTATTCTTATCAGAATCATGTCTGAGCGAGGTCTGCGTCGATTCCTGTGGTCGAAGCAGTTAATGAAGTCGTCGCTGAGGAACGGACGACCGTTGTTAACCCAACGGCCAACCGAGGGAAGGGTCGCGGTCGACCAAAAGGTAAAGGGAAGACGACTCGAAAGGCGACCACTCAAGTAAGGGATCCATCTGTGGGAACTCGAGAGGGAAGGCGACTCGTGTTGTACGTCGAGCTAGAAGTGTAGAGGTGAGATCAGAACAAGAAACCTATCTTCAGGAGAGTTCAGCTTCGGTGAGGGGTCGAAAGCAGGCAAGAAACCGTGGTGGAGGTCGAACTCAAGGTTTTGTTACCCAAGAAACCTTTGCGACGAAAATGGGAAAATTGCAGGAAACACTGAATGCTTTGTTGGCCCAACGAACTAATGAGGCCTCGACGAGTAAGGAAATGAGTGAAGAAAGGGCGGTGACTGAGGTATCTGACTCGCCAGTGACTGTGGTGGGGAGATATACTCAGTCGACCCCCGTTGTGACAGCTAAAGTAGTAGCTGTAAGAGGATGCAGTTTCAAAGAGTTTGCTGCCTGCAAGCCTCCTACCTACAAAGGAGAATACGACCCAGTTTTAGCGCTGAAATGGTTAAAGGGGATGGAACTGGCATTCGACACTGGTAAGTGTTCTGAGGAGGACAAAGTGGTGTATGCATTGTCGATGTTGAAGAACGAAGTTGTAATGTGGTGGGATGTCGAGTCAGGAGGGCAAGGTTCGGCGACAGCTAAAGAAATGTTTTGGGATGGGTTTGTAAAAAGGTTTAGAGCGCAGTTTTGCCCTCTAGCGGCAGTCAAAAAGTTAGAGGAAGAGTTTCTGGGTCTGGAACAGAGGGACATGTCAGTTCGTGAGTATACTACAAAGTTCATCGAAAAATCGCGGTTTGCAGAAGTTTACATGCCTAATGAGGGAAGGTGAGTAGAACATTTTATCTTTGGACTGAGAAGCAATATTAGAGAATTCGTCTCGAACAAAGAACCAACTACGTTCCAAGAGGCGGTGAACGCAGCTGAGATGAGGGAGAAAGAAAAGAATCGTCAAACTACCGAGAGAAGTGGAGACAAGAGGAAATGGGACGGAGCTGTCCGTGACTCCAAAACGTTTAAATCTACAAAATCCGATCAGTGGGTTATTAATAAGTTTGAGAGTAAATCGTGCAGCAAGTGTAACCGTATGCATAAGGGGGAGTGTATGATTGAACGAGAAGGCTGCTACAAATGTGGAAAGATTGGGCATATGGCTCGGGACTACCGTGGGCCAAGGTCCTGCTTCCAATGTGGATCACCTGATCATATCAGGACTGACTGCCCACAGTTGAAGAAGGTAATGGTCGGAGGATACGGGGATAAGGGAGGCGAGAAGAAGGTGGAGCCAGCTCGGGCAAGGGCCAGAGCTTTTAATTTGACGGCAGAGGAAGCGACGGAGATACCGGATGTGGTAATAGGTATTTTCTCTATAGATTCGATCTTAGCTAAAGTGTTGTTTGATTCAGGCGCAAACCGTTCGTTTGTGTCCCCAAATTTCGTGCATAAATTGCACGTGAAGCCCAGGAAGCTTATTCATGGGTTTGAGGTAGAAGTGGTTGATGATAGTCGAGTCTTAGTGAGGGAAGTATATGATGGGTGTAGTATAGACATTGAGGGTCATTCCTTCCCTTTGCGGTTATACCCGATGGGTATGGGGGAATTTGACGTCATTGTGGGGATGGATTGGTTAGCGTCTAACGATGCCAATATTGTTTGTAACAAGAAGCTAATTCGTATAGCTTTGCCGGACCAGGAGGAAGTAGTAGTTTATGGTGACCGTCGAGATAGGAAGTCGTGCTTGATCTCGATGATCAAAGCTAGGCGGTGTTTAGTGAAGGGGTGTGTAGGATTCCTGGCGTATGTAATAGACGCTGAGAAAGAGAAGAAGGGGTTGGAGTCGGTTCCAGTGGTGAGTGAATACCCGGAGGTGTTTCCGGAGGAATTAACCACTTTACCCCCAGACCGTCATGTGGAATTTCGAATAAACCTGATGCCTGGAGCGACACCCATCGCAAGGGCACCTTATCGGTTGGCTCCGGCCGAGATGAAGGAATCAATGATTCAGTTGCAAGAGATGTTGGATAAAGGTTTTATTCGTCCCAGCTCGTCATCGTGGGGAGCGTCGGTGTTATTCGTTAAGAAGAAGGACGGATCTTTAAGGATGTGTATAGATTACCGAGAACTTAATAAGGTAACTGTCAAGAATAAGTACCCGCTTCCCAGGATTGATGATCTTTTCGATCAGCTACAAGGAGCAAGTTACTTCTCGAAAATAGATCTGCGATCGGGCTATCATCAGCTAAAGGTAAGAGAAAAGGATGTACCCAAGACTGCATTTCGCTCGAGGTACGGACACTTCGAGTTCTTAGTCATGCCTTTTGGACTGACTAACGCGCCGGCAGTGTTCATGGACCTAATGAATAGAGTATGCAGTCCACTTTTGGACAAGTGTGTCATTGTCTTCATCGACGACATACTAATTTATTCACAATCCATGAACGACCATGAGTCACACCTGCGATCCGTGTTAGAGTTACTCAAACGGGAGAAGTTGTACGCCAAATTCTCGAAATGCGAGTTTTGGCTAAAATAAGTGCAATTCTTAGGACACGTGGTGTCGGAAGAAGGGATCAAGGTTGATCCAGCAAAAATCGAGGCGATCAAGGATTGGGAAGTGCCGAAATCCCCGTCAGAAGTGAGGAGTTTCCTCGGTTTGGCGGGTTACTATCGAAAGTTCATTCAAGACTTCTCAAGGATAGCCACGCCATTAACAACTTTAACAAAGAAAAACGTCAAGTTTGTGTGGACGGAAGCTCAGGAAGGTGCGTTCAGTAAATTGAAGGAGAGTTTGAGCACTGCACCTATACTGACCTTACCCAGCGGTTCAGATAAGTTTGTAATCTACAGTGATGCTTCTAAATTGGGACTTAGGTGCGTGCTGATGCAAGATGGAAAGGTGATTGCATACGCATCTCGTCAGTTGAAGGAGCATGGGAAGAATTATCCGACGCACGACCTAGAATTGGCAGCGGTGGTTTTCGCGTTGAAGATTTGGAGGCATTATCTGTATGGAGCTAAGTGCCAAATCTATACTGATCATAAGAGCCTTCAACATATATTTAATCAGAAAGAGTTGAATATGAGGCAACGAAGATGGATGGAATTGTTAAGTGATTACGACTGTGAGATTCTTTACCATCCGGGTAAAACAAATGTGGTGGTCGATGCCTTGAGTCGGAAAGAGCACGACGCAACAACAAGGGTAGTGGCATTTCGAGTTGAGGCCATGATAGCGCTTGGAATACACCTATAGACGTGTGCTAATTAAATCTCAAAGCAAGTATACAATTAGATCTAATATCGTCTTTCAAGTAATAAAACGGTAAAGTACCGGATATCGTCCCACAGAGATTGGAGTAAAAGTTGATTAAAAAGTAAGAGAAAGAAATGACTTCAGATGGCGATTTTGAAGAATTGATTTGGTTTGGTTTGTCACTTGATTAGATTAACAGAATAATAAAGCAAGCACGAGTGTAAGACATTTAGGTGAGATTCAAACACAAATTCCAGCAGACTTATGCTACAGACATGCTGCAGCATGAGTTGGCCATAACTAGATTCACCATCTATTTTGAGGGTATTCCTCTCGGACTTCAATATTCACACTAATGTTTAGAGTCGACTAAACACATCTCTATCCAGCCTCCAACTATTTATAGTGTAGAACAAAGTCCTCAAAATATATGGACGATCAAATCTCTCTGCATCTAAAACCGCTCTCTCGAGCCGATTCCCATATCATCCAAGTTGACGTGTTCGAAAGGGCTTATCTCTAAGTCCTCTACACTTTAACACTAATGACTAGCGATCAACTTGTCGAGAATAAATCAGTTTATAAATAAAAAGCAACTCTCTCAAGTCTACTTCTTATATCATTCAAACTGACGTGCTTTTAGTAGCTTATCTCTAAGTCAACCGCACTTTAACACTTTAGCAAGTGATCAGTTCGTCAAGAAGTGTCATTGAACTTTATAAAACTTGAAATGAAATGATGGAACATTGTTATTGCGAAACAACGTCCACCTTTCTTTGGTTTAAAATCTCACCCTTTTATCTCACACCCGAGATAAATAAAATTAGCTACGCATATTTAAAGACATAAAGCGATAAATGACGGAAAATAAAAACATAACTGTAAATGACATAAATTAAATGACGGAATATAAATGACAAGAATAAAATGACGGAAATATAAATTACAACAAATATAAAATACTTGAATATAAATTGCAAGTAAAGTAAAGAACTAAGTAAGGAACACTAGAAATAATAAAGCGTAAATAAAGAACAAGAGAGGATGACTTCAAATATTACTTGTAATTATCAAATGAGAGAATAGTTAATGGATTATGGACTCCTAAATTACAACCCCAAGCTCCCCTTTTATAACCAAGGGGAGTGGCACAAAAGGTAATTACCACTAAATAAAATACTTAAAGTACAAAAGACATATTATCCAAAGGTTAACAACCACAAGACAATTAAAGTGTTTAACCACAAAATACAAATCAGCCAAATATTAGTCTAGAAGGTTCCCAAAAGTCTGATCCATAACTCAAAAAGGTCTTCCCACAAAAAGCTCCTCCTAGCTTATCCATTAAGCTCTCCATACGGCTGTTGTAGGGATGGTGCAGCATGCTGCAATTACAAATCTGCCCAAAAATACACCAATTAGCTTATCCAAATGCAATAAAACAAGTTCTTCATATCTTTAGCTCCAAGAAACAAGAAAAAGGAAAATAATGAACTAAAATGACTCAAATGTTGGGATTAGAAGGTAAAAATTATCCTAAAAGAAAAAGAAAAAGAGCATAATGACACTAAATAATTAGTGCTATCAGGCCATGTCTGGCTTTTTAGAAGAAGTCAAGAGTTTTCAAAGGGAAGCGTTCTTGGAAGAAAAATTGAAGAGCGAAAGAATAGTCGGAATTGTGAGTACCTTAACCGACGATAAACGTGGGATAAAATGTTTTGGTGGACGAGTGTGGGTGGTCTTCGGGAGAAAGTGTTAAATGAAGCGCATAAATCTCGTTATTCCATTCATCTGGGAACCAGTAAAATGTACCGAGATCTAAAGCAAAGTTATTGGTGGCTAGATTTGAAGAAGGATATAGCTTATTTTGTCGAACGATGTTTGACGTGTTTAAAAGTGAAGGCAGAGCATCAAAGACCTTACGGCGGGTTGCAACCGTTGGAAATACCGGTTTGGAAGTGGGATGAGATCGCGATGGACATTGTTACCGGACTTCCACGATCACCTAAAGGTCATGACGCAATTTGGATGATAGTGGATCGACTTACGAAATCGACTCACTTCCTGCCGATTAAGGAGGCGCACCCGATGGAGAAATTGGCTAAATTGTATATCGACGAAATAGTATCTAGGCATGGGATGCCTACGTCGATAGTTTCAGATCGTGATAGTCGGTTTACGTCAGCTTTTTGGAGAAGTCTACAAAGGGAGTTAGGCACGCAACTCAAGCTGAGTACGACTTATCACCCACAAATGGATGGTCAGAGTGAGAGGACCATGCAGACGTTGGAAGACATGCTTCGAGCATGTGTCATTGATTTCAAGGGTTCGTGGGAAGTTCATTTACCGTTAATTGAATTTTCTTACAACAACAATTACCATGCTAGTATTCGAGCGGCTCCGTTCGAAGCGTTGTACGGACGTAAGTGTAGAACACCTTTATGTTGGAATGAGGTGGGTGAAAGACAACTAGCTGGACCGGAAATCGTGCAAGTAACAGTCGATAAAGTCAACCATATTCGAGAAAGATTAAAGGTAGCTCAAGATCGTCAGAAGATGTACGCAAATAAGCGGAGGAAACCAATAGAGTTTCAGGTGGGAGACAAGGTAATGTTAAAAGTCTCGCCCTGGAAAGGGGTAGTCCGCTTCGGAAAGAAAGGGAAATTGAGACCAAGGTTCGTTGGACCATTTACCATCGTGGAACGTATTGGTGAAGTGGCTTACAAGCTTGATCTACCAGAGAACTTGCGTGGGATTCACCCCACCTTTCATGTGTCAAACTTGAAAAAGTGCTTGGCAGAAGCAGATGTAGTAGTTCCATTACAGGACATTCGAGTGGATGAGAAATTAAGTTATATTGAGGAACCCGTAGCAGTTTTGGATCACAAGGTGAAGAAGTTAAGGAACAAGGAAATCCGGTTGGTGAAAGTCCAGTGGAAATTTCACAAAGGACAAGAGTCAACATGGGAAGTGGAGGCGGGCATGAGATCTCAGTATCCCCATCTGTTCAGCGATGGAATTCCGGGGACGGAATTCTACTGAGGGGGAATATTGTAACATCTGGGTTCGAAAATTTTTAATAATTTTGGGAGTTAGGTGAAATGTTAAGCGAGACCCAAAGTTCAAGGGGGTAAAATGAAACTTGGGTTATATATATAGTTTATAACCCTAAGATATTTACTTCATTTTCAATCCTGATCTTTGTGTGGACGACTGAAAGAGAGCGAGAGCAGGGAGAAAGGAGGGTTAGGTCTCAAAGGATCGATCGTTTCTTTGCAAATCAAGGTATGATTCTAGCCAAATACTCCCATCTAAGAGTTATAGTCGGTAAATAATCTCGTTGTTGAGCTTTTTAACCGTGTCATTGGGCGATTTGAGGATCTGAGTATTTTGTGAGAAGTTTTGAATCGCCTTGGGCGAGTTTGTTTGAATGTCGACCGGACCCGGGGGGGCCGCTGACCGGTGTCGACCGGGGTGGTGCCGACCAGTGTGGTGCCGACCGGTGTCGACCGGTGTGGTGCCGACCGGTGCCGACCGGTGTGGTGCCGACCGGTGCCGACCGGTGTGGTGCCGACCGGTGCCGACCGGTGTGGTGCCGACCGGTGCCGACCGGTGTGGTGCCGACCGGTGCCGACCGGTGTGGTGCCGACCGGTGCCGACCGGTGCCGACCGATGTGTGTCGACCGACGTGGTCTTGATCGGGGTGGCACAATGTATCGTTTTTTTATATATGTTTTAGAGAGAGAGAGAGAGAGAGAGAGTTATCTGCGTTTTGGCTTACCGATTTATCGGTGTTGTCGTAGGTAGTGAATCGTTAGGAAGCAAACTTTAAGAAAGAAGGAATTGAGGTGAGTCTTTCAAACTAAATCTGTTACGATTTCGAAAGTTGTTTGATACTTGTGGGTTTTCTGAACTGCACGCTTTTATTATCAAAAGTTTTGAAGGTTTAAATTAAACGTTGATTAATTATGTTGGCATATTCATGCTAAGTTTATATATACGCGCTTTATATAATGTTGTTAATTAGATGTATGCATACATTTAATTCGGAAGTTGTGACCTAAGTCGGGGAGTGTGGCCCGCCTGATCGTACCGGGGATTGTGGCCCGTTTATGCCATTGGGGTGTGTCCCCAAAATAAGGAGTACGAGACAGACATACCGTCTTTGACGGCAGTATTGGTCAGTAGTGTGAGATACGCTCGCGAGGCGTAAAGATTTGTTTAAATGTTTTACATGATATTTGAACTATGGCATTAGCACTTAGAGGGGACTCACTAGACCATCGGTCTAACCCTCGCTCTTTCAAAACTATAATCCTGTTTCAGGTTATCGGAAGGTACCAGGTACCGGTAAGGGTAAGGAGAAGATGTGAGCTATTTCCAGGAGCTAGAAGACTCCTTGTAGTAGCTTCCTTTTGACTCAGTTGTGTAATAGGTTGTAGTTGCAAACCTTATTCTTTTGAATTGTAGGCTTGGGGTCGTTTTTGGACTGGAAATGTTATTTTGTTGTAATTAAAAGGTGTGGGTTGTTACAATTTAGAAAAAGGTTTTGGGAGCAAAATCAATATTATTTTACTACCTTTTCCTATTCTTTCCTTCCTAAAAGCATTTCAAGAATACGATATTTTTTCCCACTTTCCCTCCCATTCCTTTGTAAAAAATTGTCTCTAAAACACAACACGAAATCTATTGGGGTTTCGGTGTTTTTTTCCATTTTATTGTTAGTAGATTAAGGTGATGTTTGTTTTTTTTCAAAAAAAAAAGCTTTTATTTGCCACTTATGTCTCATTCGATCGGACATATAAGACAATTCAGATCGTTTGTTTTTTCTTTTTCCATTTTAGAGTCTCTACCCTTAATGTCCTCTCATAAATTAAGTGATAATCTAGCCTCTTGTTTTCGTCCAACACCATTCTTTTGATTTCAACATCGGTTTTAGCCCAAATGCATCCCAAATTTGCAAAAACGAAAAGAACGTAGATATGTGTGTTGGCTTTCTAGAACATCTTGAATTGCTTAAAGCCCGCTTTGGTGTGAGATTTGATTAAAACTACACAACATTGCAAATCTAACATCATTCTTTTTTTTCTTTTTTTTTCTTCGTTCTGTCCTTCGATCGACGATGCTCATTTCAATTGACGTATTTAAGTCGGATTTTTAAGGGATAAAATAGACAAGTATACATATTCAGACGTTTGTCAATTTACAAAACCAAGCAGTCTCATGATTCAAATTTCAGACTTCAGCACCACCTCTTAAAAATCAAATCCACTTCTCACGCTTCTTATGTTAAATCAACTTCGTACACGATTCTTCGTCATAGAGTAATATGTCTTCACATTTCCGGAGGGGGTGGGGGTGGGGGTAGGGGTAGGAGTGGAGGTGGGATAAAGTTGATCTCTAAACCGAAACGGAGTCCTATCAAAAGACAGAACTCCTCTCGCCCGAAGCGAAGAATGTGGGATCCTTAATGTCCCATTAGCTGCTCTGACTCTCCTTGCAAACAAATAATTCCTTGCCCGCTCATCTTGAATCTTAAATAGCTCTGACAAGTAGCTTGACTCCATCATCTCTTTGCTCCAATTATCATGATTCGAACGATACCCCTATGCACCTAACCGGGTCGGATTAATTTGTGTTTAGAGCCGCATTCTTCCTCCCTTGTTCACTTTTCGCCTTCACATAAGAATAACTAATTCAGTTAAAACATGTCAAAAGAAATGATTAAAAGACTCTAAGTCTGTAAGTTGCAACAAACCAAAAATTCATCAGTGGATTTCATGACACAAAATTCTTCCCATGTTTCTTGATCGAGATACGGGTAATGAGAACAAGGATTGCGACCTTGCATGCGGTACTTTCTATTAAGGCTCTTCTTGAAGTTCTTCCATGATGTACCTTGCATGCGGTACTTTCTATCAACGTCTGAAGCAACGTTCAACGGTGGTCTTTGTCTTAATTCGTCCTTCATTCCTATAACATTGTTTCCTGCGTAGTTAACATTTTCCGGTTATTGATGCAGATGCATATAGTAACCAAACTTAATATATGCAACCATTTATGCATTAGGTGATTCATAAAAAACATGATGAACAAGATGTTTTTTTCCATTAAGTTAATGAATACCAAATCAAAAACATTCATTCTTTCGAAAGTAGTTTATTACATATTCGAAAACAAATCGAACCTACACTATATTCAAAGAATAGACGAACATTAGTCATGCATATTCCCTAACTTATTTTCATACGATTGATTAAAGCAAGATTACTAACAACCTCACCTGATTCATCACCCGGTTTGACAGAAGGAAGTACGTTTTTCCTATCACCCTCACCTGATTCATCACCCAAAGTCAGAAGTCAGATTTGTATTGATGTAATAAATGAAACATACATGGAAAATAACTAGTATAGGTTTCATTCTAATTTCTAAATGCATGACTTTGAATGTTATTTCATTTTAAATTAAATTAAGTATAGCTAAAACAATTTTTACTTTTGCTTGATGCTTCCTTTGTAATTCCAACTTTAGAAGTTTATGCATCTTTCCCTACAATAACGTTAGTATATTAGTTTGTAAGCTTGCATATGAAAGTTTAATACAACAACTACTTGGTTTGCCACTTCCTTCTGCTAGTCGTAGAATTTTCCTATCAGGGCTCATCTGCTTCATCATAAAATTAGAAATGAAACATAGATGAAACAAGTTAAATTGATTAGAGAAACATTTGAGAATGAGTCGTTATTTATACATTCAATTGAGGATAAATCATAAAAAAGTTCAACCATACATATACACACAAGTGATACTGCTTACCATTTACCAAACATGGAATACAAGCTACATGTACATTGGTGATACTGTTTCTTGGATACATTAACAATAGGTTTCAAAGTTACATTATTAAACCTGGAAGACTTGCTAGATGTACACATGGGAAACTATTGCATGCATCTATTACCAATCATGACACTACAAAATTTTCAACTTTTTCCGACGGCGAAATCCGCCGGAAATCCGCCAGAAATCGGCGTTTTCGGCGGATTTTCGGCGGGCTTTGGTTGACCGGAAACAGGGGCGCCGCAAATCAATTTTTTTGGCGGCATTTTCGGCGGATAAATCTGCTGAAAACCGGCCCGAATTTTTTAAAATTTTAATGATTTGATTAATTAAGAAAAAATAAATTTTAATAATTTGCGGCGGATTATTACGCCGAAAATATTTTCTAGTTACTTAATTAATTTATTTATTTTAATAAAAAAAATTTGTTTCGGCAAAATGTTCCGACGGATTTTCGGCAGAAATTCCGCCGAAAATATTTATTTATTTTCTGAAAATAAAATTAATAAATTATTTCCGGCGGATTATTTCAGGCAGATATTTCGATACAAATACACAATTTTCTATTAATAATACTTATTGAATAAAAATAAATATTTTTTACAATTACATTCAAGCCAATAATAATGTACATTAACAAGATATGCATATCTACATATTTTTACCAATAATAATATACATCTTCAAAGTTTGTAGATCCAACTTTCTCACACACATGTCTAATCTGCAACAAAAATAACAAGATGAAAATTAAATATTCAAAAACATATAAATATTACTCAAAACTATTTTGTATAAACATATCTAATTTTTTTATAAACAGAAAACCAGATTCAGAATATTTTTTAAAAAAGTAAATCAATAAACTTTTTTATAAAAAATATATTTGAAATATGTTTTTCATAGAAACAGATATGCAACTATGGACTAAACTATGGCTGGACTATTTATGGTAGAAAATGGAATTTCTTAACCCATAAAAGTGAAAGAAAAGATAAGAATTTCTTTTCAGAAAACAAAAGAGAATGTGTTGTCCAAATTTAAAGAAGAAACAACATTTACAAACAAGTGAAAACCAAAATTATACACACACGTGTGTATATATATATATATACTAGTTGTATACCTGCGCAATGTGGCGGGATGTAAAAGTTTCTTCAAGATTTATTCAAGTTTGATATCACAAATACTTTCAAAATGTGTACTATATTTGTTAGCATCTATGTTAAATTCAAATCTCCATCCAAAAGAAATGATTTGGGTGGGAGAAAACATAAATTGTAACTCATGCATGCTATCGATTCTGATCGACCGATACTAAAACAAGAAAGCAATCCACAAACACCTTCTGCTCAAAAGCTAAGAACGCAAATAAGAAAGAGACTACATATACACATTAACTGTGGTTAATGTGTTTTGTAGGAATGTGCAGCTATTTACTATAGTTTAAACCCATGAATAATGTGCAATTGTTCATTATAGTTTCCGTAGTATAATTTATTTGAGCATCACAGTTGAATATGATTTCATCACACAACATTTGTTAATGCATTAATAGTAACAAACTTGTTTTTAGCACATATAATAAGTAAATATAGAAGGAATCTATATGATCACAAATGATTTTGATTGATGCAGAAGTATACCACACCAAGCCAAATAATGAACATGTTTCATCGGAACTAAACTAAACCAAGTTACTTAATCAGATGTTTCATGTGACTAACATACTGAAGGAATCCCATGGTGTTTTCTTTAGAATTTGAACCTGTTTCATCACAATAAAAACTGAAGCAAATCGATCATAAACTTACCGTGTTTCATTACATAATTATTTGAACCAAATTTTACTTGTTGAATTTGAGTTTTACAGAAGTTCAATGAACAAAGCCAAGTAATGAAACTTCTTCATATATGTATCCATCTGCAAATATATGAAATAAAAAAACACCCCAAATTTTCTTAACTATATGAAGAAAAAAGAACCCAATTTTTTTAACCACCGTAGAATACTTTAGAAGTAAAAATTTAGATAGAATGATAATACATTGTGTTTTTTTGATTATATCTTTCAAATATCAATCTAAGAATAGCATGAAAGTTCAACATGAATTCTAGTTGTGAATCTGAAGAAAATTAAAAAATAAATTGAAAGAATCAGATTTTACCTTTAATTCCAAGACCACCACTTCCAACAATGACAGCAAGATCATCACCAAGGCAAAAATTTCTACAAACACAAAAAGCTCACCCATCTTCCATGGCGTAAATTTCATATGGTTAGGCCGATGAGTAGGGATGTGCATCGGGCGGGTCGGACGGGTTCGGATGGAAAAATCAAAAACCCGATCGGATTTCGGATATTGAAATCAAGACCCGAATTTTAGGTTTTGGATTTCGGATTGCTTCGGGTTCGGGTTGGTCAGGTTTCGGGTTGATGTCGGTCGGGTTCAGGTATTATTATAATGCAATATATATGTAAAGTCAATCGATTTTGAGAATGAATTCAATCGATTGAGAGATTGATGAAACCGATTAGTAAATTTATAAATTAGAAAACATTTCGACCGATTAGAATTTGTGGTTTTCAAAAGATAATTAGATAAATAAATATATTTATATAATAAATAAATATTTATGTATATTATTTCGGGTTTTCGGACGGGTCGGGTGGCTAAAGATCAAAACCCAACCCGAACCCAAATATCCCCAAAAAAGTCGGGTTTCGGATTTTCGGGGTTTTCGGGTTTTGTAAAACTACCTTATTTTCGGTTCGGGTTTCTGACTTTCCGGGTTTTGCACACCCCTACCGATGAGTGGCGGTTGAGTTGTTTTTTAGGATAAACCGTGTATGCCTTGTTATGCTTTGTTTTTTTTTTTTTTTTTTTTTTTGGTTATTTTACCAAGGGCTTTAAAAATACATTTTTTTCAAGGGTAAATTATATACTCTCCGAGAAATTAAGGAAAAACGACAACGAAATTGTATATTTTAACAATTTTGGAAGTATTTATTTTGGTCCTTCCCACCTATAACGTTGTGTTCTCAGAAATTAGTTTACGAAGTAAAGAGAGGGACATGGGAAGAAATTAAGAAAACCAGGTGTTTTCAAAACTATTTTAGAAGAGAAGAAAAATGAAATAAAAAAAATAATTATAAGTTTCCTCCTAAATGTGAAAGAAAAGGAAGGAAAGAAATTAAGGGTCCGTTTATTAAATACTCACTCGGTAAGCACTTACCATGTCACTTTACCATATCGAATATCGAATGAACATCGCAATGACCGAAAATCTTATCCGATAAGAGGATGATAACTTGGTAACGGTAGTCTTACCCGGCAAGTGAGTATTACGACTCTTACCCGGTAAACGTTTACGGGATAAATTGTTGCATATGATGTTGTATTAATGGGTTAGAATCTTACCCGGTAAGGGAAGTGAAAGTGTTGATTCATATATACCGGGTAAGGGTAAGTGAAAGTGAAGGCAGATTAAGGGTAAGCGTTTACTGGGTAAACGTTTAGGTAAACGACCCCTAAAACTCCTTCAAATGATTACTAAAATAATATTTTTCCTTTCCTTTCATTTCTCTACTATTCACGAACATGAAAATATGTTTTTTTTTTCTTTCTCTTTCCATCTTTTTCCTTCTCGTTCGATAACACAAAATAAAAATTAGTTTTTATTTCTTTTCTTTTCGCTACCTTTCTTTTCTTTCAAGTTTTTTTCTCTTTTTTTCTTCCCTAGTTCGAGAACACAACGTAAAAAGTGAACAACCGGTAAAATCACTATTAAAAGTTCAGGAAAAAAAACTTCAATGCGCTTTCATATTTTGAGCGATAATTTCGTAGACATTTTTTACAACAATTAAATCCTTGCACTTGTCAAAACCGAAAAAGGTTGGTCTTTCCGACTTGTAATATAATTTTTATTAACAAACCTAATCAAAATCATAAAAAATAACAAATTTGGGAATTCTTTTATAACTTATCGATACCGAACAAATTGATTCTTCTAGTTAAAGCATGTTTCCTAACATACATTACCTTCGATGATTTGTCAAATTAAATGTGTGGACAATTCATTTCGTAATTGTTATCAATTTGTATGGTTACGGAAAGTGCAAAGATTTATTCAATCAAAAAACTGTTCACAAATATAATCGTTCAAAAAATGAAAATCGTTATGATATCTTTAGATGATTTGTCAAATAGAATAGCAAATGAATTGTCCACAAAAACCATTTAATTTGACAAAGAGTAAACTACGATTTTCGTCCTTATGGTTTGTTATTTATTGCTATTTTCGTCCCTAATCTTTAAAATTTGTTTTTTAGGTCATTATGGTTTTCGTTACCTTTTTTTCCTTAGAATTAACTCAGTTAATAAAAGTAAGTTAATTTAAGAGCATTTATGTCTTTTTCAGTTTTGTTTTTCCTTAGCTTTATATTAAATAATTGCAAACATTATAGTATATGTTATTATTATATGTTTATTATTATTACTAGAGTAAATTACAAATTTGGTCCTGTGGTTTCTTGCTTGTAACACTTTTGCTCCCTACAATTTCGAAATTACAACTTTACCATTGAGGTATGCAAAAACAACCGAATTTATTTGGCCCCTCACTGTAACGACCGTTAAGTTGTAGCCGTTAAGTGAGGGGCATTATCGTCTTTTTTGGTTTTTATTTGGTTTTCTATTAAAACTTAAAAACCTTTTAAATCATCCATTAAAACAATCACACGTGTCCAACTCATATTCTTTCCACCAAAATTTCTTCACCCCTTTCATTCTCATACCCCTCTTTCCGGTGAACTTTAACAACACTTCTCCTCCATCCATCTTCTCCGGCCATCTTCAACGTAAATCCAGACACCAATATATAAGAATTTGGATCAAACATTGGGTTTTCTTTAACCCATCTAAAACCACATATAAAAACCCCAAGTTACAATAAAGGGAAAAAGGTTAAAACCACATACAAACACCAATATCAAACATTGATTTTTTTTTTCTTTCAAGTATCAAAGATGGAATTTGAGAAAGAGGAAGAAATACAGAAGGAAGAAAAGGTTATCACTAAAATATCATCCATTTCCATTTCCATTTAAATATTTCATTTCTAAACAATATAAAAGAATCTATGTGTGGTTAAGCAAAATAGAAAACACAAACTAGAAACAAGAAGTCCATTAATTTGTCTTCAATCAAAGCTTGGAGTTGTTCGATGTGTACTCTTCGATGGTCGAACTAGAACTTTTGATGGGTCTGAAAAAAAAATAATCGAAGTAGTAGAAGAATAAGACTCGAGTTTGGCTTTAAAAGGATGAAAACAGAGCTAGGTGAGGGGAGATGCAGGTATCAAGGACGAAACCAGAGCTAAGATGAGAACGAAGCTGGGTGAGGGGAGATGGAGAAGAGAACTGGGTGGGGGAGATGGAGAAGAAGTTGGGTGTGAGGAGATAGAGAACGAATTAGGCTTCATTTTTTTACAGCTCGGAGGTTTGTATGTATACATGGTTCGTTGTCGGTGATCAACATCATAAACAAAAGAGGGTGTTCAAGGGGAGGGAACCGGCGGGGAATGGGGGCGAGATTAGGCATGGTAACGGGGCGGGGATGGGGCGGGTTTTACATTCCCCGGGCCGACCCCGCTTTATGGTAGAGATCCCCGGCCCCGGTCCACGACGGGTACGGGGATTGATCTTCCAACACCCGGTCAACACACAATCAATACCCCAGTCAATCCCCCGACCTGACCCCCGCTCCATACGTGTAATTTTTGTGCCATTTTTCTGGAGTTTTTCTAAGCAATTTGTGCCAATTTTTTGCAGTTTTTCCTCCACGTTTCATACCTGTTACTGCATTTTTACTAAAAAACAACTCAAAAACCTCAAACTAAAAAAACATAAAACAACTAAAAAGTCTCGAAAGTAATGCATCGTTAATACATTACATCAAAGATCAAACCTAATCCTATTTAAGAAATTCAACGTGACATCAAAATTAACATGATACATCAAAACATTGTTTTCAAGCAACACGTTCAATTCAAGCAATTCATCATTACATCATTCAATATCAACATCTCCATCGTATACAACCGTTTGATCAAATCCTTACGGGTCTTCGTGTTTTTTATCTGAAATTAAAAATAATACAAGTTATAAAAATTGTATATACATGTACCATATAACAATTTATATAATTATTACCTTCGAGTTCTTTTGCCAACCAACTTTGGGTGCACATCAATGCTCCAACTGTTTGCGATTTTAGCCGATAACGTTGTTATCTTGTTCCCGCTCATGCTAAACGTCGATTCTGATGCTACTGTAGAAATTGGAATAGCCAACACATCCCTTGCAATTATCTGCAAGACAAGAAACTTAGCACCATTGCACTTCCACCACATCAATATATCAAATCCGTCATCATTTGGTAACAACATCTCCGCCAAATAGTCATCCAACTCGGTCTTTTCAAACATATCATCCTCGGGCATCATATTCTCAAAATGTTATTCCCATTAAGCTTTGTTCAAAGAAGATATCCCCCCATCTGAGTAAGTAGTGCTAGATTGTCCTTTTCTTTTATTGTGATCATGTTTCCTTTTGTACTCCTCAAATAAATCAGTACATAGGTTACATATCCTCGTAACCTCATCTTTTGAGTCAACACCATAAATATTTGGAAAGAAAAAATATATCAGCTTGAGCTTATACTTAGGATCTAAAACAAGAGTCACACTCATGACATTATGTATGACTCCCCAATATTTATCAAATTTATGCAACATACTTAATGTCATGTTCCTAATAACAACATCTTGAGCGTCTTGTCAACAACTAATGGATAATTTCATGTCACGAATCAAAGGGAAGAACAACTTTGAAGTGGAATACTTGGTCTTGGAGAATGTCTCGGTCAGACGATAAAACAACTTTAACTTATCATAAACATCATGCGTCATCATCCATATTCCTCTTCAATAGGTAAACTAACATAATGTTTCTCTTTCTTGCTTAAATGAATAAAAACATATTTATATTCTAAGACAACATTCAACCTTATGTAAACAGAATTCCATCTAGTCTTGTAATCAAGAACTAATTATCTTTCACAATATACACCTATTTGTCGTGAACGAGACCTTTTAGGAGAACATGTCCACAAATAGACATTATTCCTAACCTTCTTGATTGAGCTCTCAATCATAGAAAACCCATCTTGCACAATGAGATTTATGATATGTGCACAACATCTCATGTGAAAAAACCTACCCTTTAAAATTAGGGAGGAAGGAGAAAGAGTACCTAAGAGCCTGTCAACCAAAGCATCATCATTGGAGTTGCACGTAAGGGCCGAGTGAACTCTTGTGGTTGGGAGGGGGGGGGGTCATCTTCTCCGATATGCATTTTTGGTTTCCTGGTATTAGGATTTTCGTGAATATGGTCCTATGGTTTATATAATTAATAAATAGAGTATTTATTTTATTATATTAATTAATAGGTTTATTTTTTAAAGAAAAAAAATAGGGGAAAGTGCAAAAAGACTAAAAAGTCTTTGACTTAACGGGTCTTTCTAACGGTCGTTAGATTGAGGGACCAAATTCAATCCTCAATGGCGAAACTGTAATTTCGAAACTGTAGGGACCAAAAGTGTTATAAACAAGAAACCACATGACCAAATTTGTAACTTACTCTTATTGTTATTATATATTATGTCATACATTATTATATATATATATATATATATATATATATATATAATAATTTTAAAATTATTTAATAATCCGTAATCCGTCTCTCCTTCTCCCCACGTCTTCTATCCCATATTATCAGTGTCCGTGAAAATGAAGGCAGAGACTACCCATCTCTGGTGCACCCTCCTTTACCTGTGAACCCCTCCATTATATTTTCCTGTGAACTCCCTTACCGTGATTTCACCACTAAAAAAATCAAAATTGTAGAGAAAACTAGAAACAAACTCATAGTCGAGAAATGACCCCAAATCTAAACCCACTTCGACGAACGATCCCAGATTCGAAGTTCGAGACTCAATGAAATGCATATGTAGGTTTTGATTTTGGTTTAGAATGAGTACCATTTTGTTGTAAAAGCTTCGGTTATAATTTCAACACTTCTCATTTGTACAATCATGCATTCGTTTATCGATTGCTATCGATTTCTGCTTCTAACTCTTGGATACATTCTTCCATTTTGGATTTAAGATGATGATTTGCTTGGAAACCAAAATCTGCCATTTTTAGGTGTGTTTTCTTTGGAAACCAAATATGTTATTTAAGATTGGAAATCAAATATGTTGTTTGAGATTGTAGCCTTTGGATTTAAGATTGGTTTTTATGTGGGTTTAGATTTTGATTATGATATTTATATGGTCACAACTATAACAATC
Source organism: Arctium minus (assembly GCA_954870635.1). NCBI lineage: Eukaryota > Viridiplantae > Streptophyta > Magnoliopsida > Asterales > Asteraceae > Arctium > Arctium minus. The sequence goes on along the minus strand of OX941083.1, from coordinate 6,450,727 downwards.
ATCATTCTAAAATTCTTCCCTTCCTACTCCATTTACATCAATATGGTAAGAGAAGGATGAACACGACTGTGGTTTAGGGTGTTCGGCGGTAGCCGTGTTGCCGAAGAAAAGCGACGAATATAGCAACGAATTGCAAACCACAATTACATTAAAAAAAACAATTTTTAAAGACCAACCACGAAAATAGTAATAAATAGCAAACCACAAGGACGAAAATCGAAGTTTACTCTTTGACAAATTATCTAGAGTATGTCACATATCTTATGAAACATGCATTACAAGTCATAATGGTTAATTTGTGTCGGTTTTAGTAAGTGCAATAATTTTTTTGTTCAACAAATGTCCAAGGACTTCAACTCTCAAAATATGAAAGTTCTTTGGTTCCAGATTTTCCCATATTTTATAGGTCGGAAGACCAATTTGAGCGGTTTAAGTAAGTTGAAGTTTTATTTGTTCAAAGACTTAATCTCACAAAATGTTATGTTATGTTCTTGAATTTGTAATCGAAACTTTTTCTTTTAAAGAGAATGAAATAAAATAAATTTTCCAGTAAACGAACGGAAATATGTTAACTTTACAAATATACTATTTATTTTAGAACGGTTTGTAATTGATAAGTAGATATGTAATTTTACAAATATTAAAAAGGGTTACTATCTGCATCTGTCCTTTTCCACTCACATTTAGAAAAAGGTTTCGGAAAGAAAATCAATATGATTTTACTTCTTTTTCCTGTTCTTTCCTTTCTAAAAGCATTTCAAGAATACGAGATTTTTTCCCACTTTCCCTCCCATTCCTTTGTAAAAAACCGTCTCGAAAACAAAACACGAAATCTATTGGGGGTTTCAATGTCTTTTTCCTTTTTATTGTCAGCAAATTAAGGTGGTGTTTGTTTTTTTTCAAAAAAATCTTTTATTTGCCACTTATGTCTGATTCGGTCAAACATAAGACAATTCAGATCATTTGTTTACTCTTTTCATTTTCAGAGTCTCTTAACCCTTAATGTCCTCTGATAAATTAAGTGATAACCTAGCCACTTAATTGCCTCTTATTTCCGTCCAACACCATTCATTTGATTTCAACGTCAGTTTTAGCCCCGAATGCACCCTAAATTTGCAAAACCGCAAAGAATGTAGATTTGTGTGTTGGCTTTCCAGAACATCTTGAATTGCTTAAATCAGGACTTCGGTGTGTGAGATATGATTAAAACTACACAAAGTTACAAATCAAATATAAGCCATTTAAATCAAATATACAAGACACTGCACATGTTTAAATCTCACATATTTCCGATAAACCTAAAATCAAAAGAAATTTAATTTAATGCAAAAAAAGTCGCAACATCATATAACAACTAATAACCTAAAACCAAAAGAAATTCAACCATGGATCGATTTGTGGGCAATGTCAGAAACGACGAAAATGTATCTCCGAATCCGAGCTCTGCAATCAGGTATGATTAGGTATGTATGGACATCAGACGGATTTTCTTTGAGAATGGGATTCCATTCAACGTTGCAACAAGTCCCTCTTACTATAACATGCTACGTTCGGTTGGAAACTATGGTCGTGGATTAAAACCTCCTACAATGTACAAGTTGAAGACCTGGATATTGAAAGATGAAGTGAAGACAACTACTCAGATTGTGAATGACATAAACGCAACGTGAAAAGATACCGGAGTCTCATTGTTATCAGATGGTTGGTCAAACATGAGAAACATAAGTCTGATCAATTTTCTTGTCAACAATCAGCAAGGGACCGTTTTCTTGAAGACTGTTGATGCGTTTGATTGTGTTAAAGATGCACAAAAATTATTTGAGTTACTCGATGGCGTCATCGAAGAAACCGATGAGAATGTTGTGATCCAAGTGGTCACAGATAATGCGAGTGCATAAAAAGTTGCAGGACCATGTTGATGAACAAGAGAAAAACTTTGTACTTGACCCCATGTGCCGCTCATTGCGTCGATTTGATGCTTGAGAAAATTGGGGAGTTGCCCCAACAAAAAAACAATGCTTTGCTCAAAGCAAAGCGAGTTAGTAATTTTATTCATAATCATCAATGGGTATTGAGCTTAACAAGAAAATCTGCACAGAAAGATCTTCGCCCTGCAGCCACTCGATTTGCCACAACCTTTTTGACGTTGTGTAGATCATGTTTGAATTGAAGCAACCACTACAAAATATGTTTACATGAGATGAATGGTCAAACTGTGCATGGGGAAAAACCGAAGGAAAAACAATCAAAAAAATTGTTATGGATGAGAGAACATTTTAGCCTAGTGTGGTTTATTCAATTAGAACCACAAGGCCCCTTATGCATGTGCTTCGGATTATTGACGTTGAGACTCCCGTTGTAGGATTCATTTATGGGGAAATGGATGAGGCGAAGGAAAAGATTGCAAAAGATTTAGGTGATGATGTGTCTTCGTATAAAGAGATTTGAGACATTATTGATTCAAAGTGGGATCATCAGTTGCACCGTGACTTGCATGCGACCGGATACTTCTTGAATCCTCGATTTAGATGGACTCTTGAGACTTCTACGCATCCCAAGTGTCGGTCCGTGTGATTGAACACGATCTTTACCAGATAATCAAACAATGTCAGGATCGAATTCTTAACAAGAATAAAGTCTCAGAAACAATATCAAAGAAGTTGCAGAATAACACTTTGATATTCAATGTAACAGTAAAACAAACAGTGTATATGATTAACCACTTGTAAACTTGTATTCAATAAACAAATCACAAGATTACACACTCAACCTCAATCTTGAAGAACAAGCTCTTTCAAGACGAATACTACTTCTCTAGTATTAGGAACTATGCCTTGAGGTTGATTCTCTCTTAACAAAAACTTAGAAAAACTAACTTTAAACTATTCTGTCAAATCTATACATATACTGAACAAAGAGATAATTACAAAAAAATAGAATATCTTCAGTATATCTTGCATAGTTATCTTCAATTCTTCCATGAATATCTTTATTCTTTACAGCTGTCATCCTCTCCATCCGGATCTTCAATTCATGAGCAGCACTAATCATAAGCAGCATTAACTACTAAGCAACACTAACCTCTAGCAGTACTAACTAGCTAAGCAGTACTAACTTTGTTCAAGCAGCACTAACTATGACTAGCAATATTAATTCTACTAGAAGCAGTAATACTCAGCAGTATTAACTTTGAAGTCCTCTAGCAGTAGTAATTCTGAACTAGCAGCATTAACCATACTTGAGCTTTTCTTTAGTTCCCAACAATCTCCCCCTAACTTGACTTTTAGGAAGAGAAGTCAAGTTCTTCAGATCTGATCTTCAAGATGCTTTCAACACCTCAGTTCACACTCCTAGGTTAGGATCCAAACCCAAACTTTGATTAATGATTCTGCTAACCACAATTTTTGCCATTTCTGAATCTTTTGAACACATAAGCTTTGCATTTAACATTGCTTGTAATTTGGCCTTGCTGTGATCATAAATTTTATCCACTAAGTAGTACTCATGATAAGCTCTGTCCACAGTGATGACATAGACTCCACACCTTTCAAATATCATCCAGTTTTCTATTCTTTGGAATTTATTCTGTAGATGCAAATCTCTGATCACATGTTGAACTTTGCTAGGATCAAACATCATGCATAAATACTCCATGGCTAATTTGATTAAGCTCATTCCTTCTCCTTTCATCTCCTTTTCATATATCTTCAACCCAACTTTAAACATCTCTTCTAAATCTGATCTTGAACAGCTTCTTATGAGTCTACCCCAAGTAGAGTACACTTCATATATATCTCCCATTCTCTTAAGCCTGAAGTATTTCTTCCTTTGATCTTCCAAAATATCCCAAAAGATGACTTCTGGAGCTTTCATAGAAATGGGGTCAACTGAAACTGGTTCATCAGCAGCTGTTGTAGTCATATATAGATCAAGATTATATTGCTCATTGGATTGTTCTGGGTTCTTTACAGATTCAGTTGTAGAAGTAACTGAAGGTTCTGCTGTTTCTGCTGTTTCTTCAACTCTTGGCCTTTTGTTCTGCTTCTTGGAAGCAATTGACTTCACCCTCTTCCCAGATGTAGCTTCTACACCAACACCCTCATGTTCTTCCTTCATCTCTTCAGTTTTATCTTTTAAAGGTGTGGTCTCCTCAGGGAATGGTTTTTGAATGTTCAGGTCATGCCTTTCCTTCATTCTTCTCTCAACCTCTTCCCTTTGAACTGAATCCCCTTGAAGCTTGAGCATCTCTTTCTGATACAACTCCTCAACCTGAGTGTATGCCATGTTGGTGAACATCTCCCCCTTAACACCAATTGCACCTTTCAGGAAATTTATCATCTTTCTTCTTTCCTGATTGGCCAAAAATGTTTTGGAGGGTTGTCTTTTCTGTTTTTGAATGGGCATCTTTTTGACTTGAAGTTTCTTGGCTTGAGCAGCTTCTTTGATGCTTTTCTGATATTCTGCATTCAACTTTCTAGCCATGATCTTTGCAAGCTCTCTATCCTTCTATGATTGAAGTTGTTCTTCCTTTTCCAATTCAGCCTGAAGTAGCTTTGCCATTTCTTCATCCAACTCAATCTGACTCTTTTTCTTGACAGGCAGTTCAGTTTCAACCATTTTCTCCTTTCCTTTTCCTTTTGTCTCCTTTGCCTTTTCTGTTGCCTTTTGTTGAATTTCTCCTTCATTGATGACCACTCCCTTGGCCTTTTGAGTAGCCTTAGGAGTGTCATTCTTTGCTTTGACCAATGTCTCAGCAATTTCCATTTCTTCAATCGAAAGCCCTGTTACTGCTGCTTCTGTTACTGCTGCTTCTGTTATTGCTGCTTCAGCAGTATTAACAGTTTCTGCTGCTTCAGCAACATTAACAGTTTCTACTTCTATTCCTTGCTCTGTCTCCCCCTCAACTTCAACTCTCTTTTCAGCTGAACTTTCTTTCTCTGCTTCTCCCTCTTGCTTCTCCCCCTTGTTGAAAGGATCTTGAACATTTGCCCTCTTCTTGAGTACAAATTGTTTTCTCCTCTTCTTTTGTATCAGCCTTGTCACCATTTTCTTTAATTTGGCAATCTGGACTTGTTGTGACATGATTACCAGCTTCATCTCTTCAATTTCTTTCCCTTGTTTGAGAATATCTTGGTTGATGTTGCCCATTGTTTCCATCAATTCATAGTAAGTATATCTGTCCTCACCTTCTCCAGAAGTGTTACCCTCTTTTGATGGATCATTGGATCTTTTTGTAGTGGAAGTCTTCTGCCTAGCAGAGGCACTATCCACCCCCTTGGTTTCTTGGCACCTGGGACCTTTGAATGATTGCTCATTCAAAGTTGCCATGGGGGAGGTCTTATTTATGTTACCACTGTCCTTCTCTGTGCTAGCAGAAGTAGTGGCAGCCTGCTCACCCATATACTCTTCCTCTTCCTCAGAGAGCACCTCCTTGGGGTTGGGAGACACCCTTGTGGTTTCCCTGTAGATATTCTCTAAGGGAGAATCCTCCCTTAGAGGGCTTAAAGGCTTAGGGGTTGATGGTACAAGAAGGGAAGGAGCCTTCTTTACCTGTTTCCTTTTGTATGTTTGGGTGATTGGTGAAGTTTGTTTATCAAGAAGAGACTGGGGAATTGATTTAGGGTGGGAAGGTTGGGATTGGCTAGCAGTGGGTTGGTCTAATGGGGGCCTTGACCCTACTGCCATACCTTCATCAGTTTGGGACACCACCATCATTGTAGAGAACAATGGGGTGTCAACTCCTTCCGAGTCCAGAGGGGATCTTTTCATATTTGAAAAGACCTTACCTTTGGGAATTTTTGGTACATATACCCCATCAAAATGAGGTATATCCGTCAATTCATGGGTAATAACTGCTTGGACAAACCTGGGGTACATATAAAAACTCTTTTTACTACCCAGGTTTGAGACAAGATCATTAAAAATCATTTGGGAAAAATTATACTTTCTGGCAGTGGCTAAGCATACCAAAGCATAAGCAATGGTGCTACTGAACTCACTCCATCCAGTAGTCTTTTTAGATATACAATGCATAAGGGTATGGACAAAGAAACGCCATTGGGGTGAAAATTTGGCTTTTGAGAACTTGAACACACCCAATGGGCCTCCATACCCCATTCTTGTAAGAGTAGCAAACAGTTCATTATTAGAGATAGAAGTTATACCAGAGGCATCGTCTAGACGTAGATTGATGCGAAGTACCTCTTCAGTAACTGTCAAGGGTTTGTCACACACCCTTGTTTTGATCATTTGCACACCATTCTCAGTAACAATGGTGGCATTTGCCCAGAATTGCCTCTGATGCTCTATGAAGATGGTAGGAGATAGAGTGAGAGCATGGGCAATATGGCTTGACTTCAGAAAGTCGACTATCTGGTGAAAACCTTCAGCTTGTTTTGGCTTTTGGAGCATCGCGATTTCATTGTGCTCGTCAATGAACGCCATGGATGCCATTGACCTTGAAGGTTCTTGCTTGAAAACTTTGAACTTGAGAGAGAAAGGGTTTAGAGCGCAAGTGAACAGTATGCAAAGAGACGTTATGAACTTTTAGGCGGGCAAAGGGTATTTATAGTATTCGGGATATAAGCAGTAGTAACCAAGAGCAGTATTAACGACAAGCAGTATTAACTACTAGCAGTATTAACTGAGAGCAGTATTAACTACTAACAGTATTAACTGAGAGCAGTATTAACCACTAGCAGTATTAACTGAAAGCAGTATTAACCAAGAGCAGTATTAACTTAAAGCAGTATTAACTACTAGCAGTATTAACTGAGAGCAGTATTAACTACTAACAGTATTAACTGAAAGCAGTATTAACCAAGAGCAGTATTAACTGAAAGCAGTATTAACTACTAGCAGTATTAACTGAGAGCAGTATTAACTACTAACAGTATTAACTGAGAGCAGTATTAACTGAAAGCAGTATTAACTGAAAGCAGTATTAACTGAAAGCAGTATTAACTACTAGCAGTATTAACTGAAAGCAGTATTAACTGAAAGCAGTATTAACTGAAAGCAGTATTAACTACTAGCAGTATTAACTGAGAGCAGTATTAACTACTAACAGTATTAACTGAGAGCAGTATTAACCACTAGCAGTATTAACTGAAAGCAGTATTAACTGAAAGCAGTATTAACTGAAAGCAGTATAAAAAATGCACTGGCAGTTTTAACAATGCACTGGCAGTATTAAAAATGCACTGGCAGTATTAAAAATGCACTGGCAGTATTAACAATGCACTGGCAGTATTAAAAATGCACTGGAAGTATTAACAATGCTTACTCGTTTAAGCTTGTGATGAACTGAGTACTGCTATGTATTCCCTGAAAAAGAAGATTAGAACCACCAAGAATAAACAATATACAGGTATTGAACCACTTTTTAAGTAGGAGCTTATTCAGAGTTGATCATTCCCACACTTGTTACCAAGAAAGTGAATCTTCCCACATCAAATGCTTTGGTGAATAGATCAGCAAACTGATTGTCAGTATGAACCTTTACAACTTGAATAAGTTTCTTTTCATTACAGTCTCTTATGAAGTGATACCTGATCTCAATGTGCTTTGTCTTTGAGTGCTTGACAGGATTATTCACAATGCTAATAGCACTGCTATTATCAATAAAAATTGGAGTGTGTAGAAAGGTTACCCCATAGTCCAACATTTGATTCTGAATCCATAAGACTTGAGAACAGCAACTTGCAGCTGCTATGTACTCTGCTTCTGTTGTAGATGTAGACAATGTGGTTTGTTTCTTGCACTGCCATGACACTAGTCTTGCACCCAAAAACTGACATCCTCCAGAAGTAGATTTCCTGTCCAAGTTTGCTCCACCTAGATCACTATCTGAGTATGCAAGTAGGTCAAAGGATGAGTCATGAGGATACCAAAGTCCTAATCTGGGTTGTCCTTTGAGATATCTGAATATCCTCTTAACAGCTTGATAGTGAGATTGCTTTGGCCTAACTTGGAATCTTGCACATACACAGACTGGAAACATTATATCTGGCCTAGAGGCTGTAAGATACATGAGAGAGCTAATCATGGATCTATAATGATGAACATCCATATCCTCCCCCTCAAGATCTGCTGTTATCTGCTTGTGTATCTCCATAGGTGTGCTGGCAGGTTTTGAATCTGAGAAACCAAACTTGGTTAGAATGTCCTGCACATACTTGGACTGACAGATAAAGATTCCATCTGACTTCTGTTGAACTTGGAGTCCAAGGAAAAACGTAAGTTCCCCCATGGAACTCATTTTGAACCTTTGATGCATTAGTTCCTCAAAATCCTTGCACATGTTGTCTCTTGTAGATCCAAAGATGATATCATCAACATAGATTTGGACCAGCAAGATATCCTTCTTCTTTCTTTTGATAAATAGAGTCTTATCAATGACTCCTCTTTCAAAGCCATTTTCCAAGAGATAGGATGACAGAGTGTCATACCATGCTCTTGGAGCTTGATGCAGTCCATAAAGTGCTTTCTTCAATTTGTATACCCTGTCTGGATAGCTTGGGTTTTCAAACCCTGGTGGTTGACAGACATATACTTCTTCTTCAATTGAGCCATAAAGAAATGCACTTTTCACATCCATTTGATAGACTTTGAATTTCATAAAAGAAGCATAAGCCAGGAATAATCTAATTGCTTCTATCCTGGCCACAGGTGCAAATACTTCATCATAGTCTATTCCCTCTTCTTGTGTATACCCTTGAGCCACCAACCTTGCTTTGTTCCTTATTACTATGCCTCTTTCATCTCTCTTATTTCTGAAGACCCATTTTGTTCCTATTGCCCTTTGGCCTTTAGGAAGGTCTACAAGATCCCAAACATCTTGCAACTTGAATTGCAGTAGCTCTTCTTGCATTGCTTCTATCCAACTGGACTCTTTCATAGCATCATGTGCCTTCTTAGGCTCAAGCTGAGATAGAAAGCAAGAAAGCACTGTATGCTGTTGATCTTGCATTTCTTGCAGCCTGCTTTGATTTCTAGTCATCATAGGAGAGGATATGTCTCCTATTACCAGTTGTGGAGGATGATTCTTTTGAATTCTGGTGTGATGATTAGATTCTTCATTAAGTCCCACCTCAAGATTGGAGTCATTCAACTCAACTGAGGTGTTTTCAGCAGCTACTTCTGATTCTTTATTGTCTTGAGTCTCCTCATCTCTACTTTCTTCTTCACTCTGACTTGGTCCAGTAGATGGTTCCTTTTCACAGTCTTCAACAGAATCCACTGTAGGTATGGGAAAGATCACAGATTGAGATAATCTATCTTGAACTTGTGTGGTCTCTGATCCTCCACACCCTGAAACTGCAGAATCACTACTGAAACCAAAAGAGTTAGTCAGTGAATCAATGTAAAATAGCCACTGAGGACCAGACCCAATTGGATTTGGTGTGTTCTCATTGCATTTGACATTGTCACTTTCTTCAATTATTCTAGAAGAAGAGTTAAAAACTCTGTAAGCCTTACTTTGAGATGAGTAACCAACAAGAAATCCATCATCTGCTTTGCTATCAAACTTACCTAAGTGAGATTTAGTATTGAGAATTGTACAAGGACACCCAAAAGGTTTGAAAAATCCAATAAAGGGTTTTCTTTTATTTAAAAGCTCATATGGGGTCTTGTTCTTTGGCTTGACCACTAGAACTCTGTTTTGAACATAACAGGTAGTATTAACTGCTTCATCCCAGAAGGTAATTGGCATTTTTGAATCAGCCAACAGAGATCTAGCAGCCTCTATTAGTGTCCTATTTCTCCTTTCAGCAACTCCATTCTGTTGAGGAGTCCTAGGGGCACTATATTGTCTCTCAATGCCTTTCTCTTCACAAAAGGTGTTTAGATCAAGATTTTTAAATTCAGTCCCATTATCTGATCTAATGACTTTTACTTTTTGATTAGTCTGGTTTTCAATTCTTAGGATAAAGGATTTGATCAGTCCACTTGTCTCATCCTTAGTCCTTAGAAAATATACCCAAGTAAATCTGGAGTAATCATCAACAATAACCAAGCAGTAAGATTTCTTGCCTATACTCATAACATTTGTAGGACCAAACAGATCCATATGCAGTAATTGGAGACAAGAAGAAATAGTATTTAACTCTTTGGTCTTATGAGAAGTTTTGTGCTGTTTGCCTTTAAGACAAGCAACACAATGATCATCACATGAAAAGACTTTTGATGGTAAACCTCTTACAAGGTTGTTTTTAACAAGTTTGTTCATAGTCTTGAAATTCATGTGACACATCCTTCTGTGCCATAGAGAGGATTCATCCACAGAAGCTTTTGAAACCAGACAGTTCAGGGATGAATCACTATCAACATTGTCCATATCTAGGCAATAAACATTGTCCTTTCTTGGAGTTCTAAGTAGTATCATGCTTTCATCAACTACCTTGAACCCTGGAGCAAGGATCATACACTCTGTATTAGTAAATAATATGCTATGTTGTTTGTCACAAACCTGTGATACACTTAACAGGTTGTACTTCAATTGATCAACATAGTAGACATTCTCAAATGTCATCTTACCTTTTGTAACATTACCTTTTCCACTTATTTTACCTCCAGTAAGATTATCTCCAAATTCAACATGTCCTCCATTGATATGCTTGAAATCCTGAAGACATGACATGTTGCCTGTCATGTGCCTAGAGCAACCACTATCAACATGCCATATGCTCCTTCCCTTGAGCTGTTGGTTGCCCTACACATAAGATAAATCAGTTAGTATGAATTAGGAACCCAAGCCAAAGTGGTCTTGGGTACCCCTTTCTCATCAAAATACTTGCATTCTTTCTTGACAAGATTTTTAAACTTTGACTCCTCATTTCTGGAGTACTTTGTCACAATGATAGGCTTGGAAACACATTTGCTAGAAGCAGTACTGGTTTTAGAAGTACTAACTGCCTTAGCAGCACTTGCATGCTTAGCAGTACTAACCTTGTTAGAAGTAGTAACTGTGTTAGCAGCAGTAACTGTGTTGGCAGTATTAACCTTTGAAGAAGTACTAACAGTATTAGCAGCATTAATATTTTCAGCAGTACTAACACTGGTAGCAGCAGTAATGCTTCCAGCAGCACTATCCCTGTCAGCAATACTAACAGTTTTAGTGCTTCTAGGCACCCACATTTTAATACTTTCTTTTAAAACCTTTTTTCTCATGGGGCCTTTGGTTTCAACAGATTTCTTAACCACATGTTTCTTTCCAACCTTCCTATAACCAACAGGTTTTTGCACAAATCTTTGAAAGTTCATTTGTTGGTTAATAGGGTTAAAGAAACAATGCTTAGCCAAATGGTTTAACTTTCCACATATGAAACAAGGCTTTGGTCTATTGATTTTACTCAGATCAATGCCTTGTTTTTGTGACCATTGGTTATTCCAGTTTCTCTGATTTCCCCTTGATTTATCATGTTTTTGGGGCTCAAATTTATTGCATGCACAATGCTTGCAAGGGATAGGGTTCACAACAGTGGTCTGCTTATAGTGAACCTTCTTGTTCTTTCCCTCAGTCTTCTCTATCTCATTGGACTTGATCCAATGCTTTCCACATCCCTCATTGGTGATTATGTGGTTTTCTATAGGAATCTCACCACTCACAGTGTTGTCCTTATCCTTGACAACTTCTTTCTCAGTTTTATCCTTAACAACTACTTCATCTAAGGGATCTATCTCAGTGGATCCCTTAGGTAGGTCCTTCCTATCCTTTGTTTCTAACAAATCTGAATTAGGAGGGATGTAGTTGTTGTTATAGGGTGGTGGTGTGGTATTGTACCCTATTCCTCTTCTTAGTTTATCATGAATCTGAGTTTGTAGCAAAGAATCCATTGCTTTGGAAGCATTGGAAAACTTTTCTACATCTAGTTTGACTTTAGTTAGCTCTCCTCTTAGCTTTTCACTCTCTTCTTTGGATCTGGTCAGTTGAAGTTCTAAGTCATTCTTCTCCCACTTCCAGTAGTTTGTGTCATAAGAGTGTTGAAGCTCATTGGCTTGAAAACCCTTAATCTGCTCTTCAAATCTCTCAACTATCCTCACATAATCTTTTATGTCCTTTTCCAATCTCTTAAGGTCATTACTCATGTTCTGATTGTGATCCCTATACCTTTTAACAGTGTTAATGCAATTTTGAGAACATAGTTTGGAAGTTACCTCTATTGGGAGATCAGACACCTCTGCCATTAGAGCTTGGTTTTGAATGGCTTCTTCAGCTTGATCACTCCAATCAAACCCCATACCTTGTTGAGAGACAAGGGCTTGTGCAGAGTTTCTGTTATTATTGAAGCTTCCAGATTGAGCTTGTTGGTGGTTATTGTTTTGAGGCATTCCACTTCTATATTCTCTAGCAAAGTGTCCCTTCTGATGGCATTTATAGCATTCCACATTTGACTTGTCAAAACCTGCTCCATCTTCTCTTCTTTGTGAGAAGTTGTTCCTTCCAGTTCTTTTGATGAACTTTTTAACTCTCATAGAGAGCATGGCCATCTGCCATTTAATGTCCATCTCTTCAAGATCATCTGGATGGAGTTGTTCCAAGTCATCATTAATGAGAGAAGAGTTTCCATGACTTGCCAGAAAGGCTTCAAATACAGTTTCATTGCCTTTCTCTTGATTTGCTCCATTGGCAGCACTAACTGATTCAGGGTTGGAAGTAGAATCAGTTGATGCTGAAAGGAGTGCAGCATTGTGAACATATCCAGAAGGCTTCTTCTTAGCCTCTACCTCAGATTCAAAAACTCTTAGATCATTATATAGATCATCAAGTTCCTTTTCTTCCAGTTGATCATTCTGTCTGAAAGACACAGTATACATGGTCCATTCATCACTCAGGGACCTTAGAAACTTTCTGTTTAGATCATCTTGATCAATTTGTACTCCCACTGTAGCAAGTTCACCAATAAGCTTGTTGAACCTGTCAAAAGTTTGAGTCATGGACTCATTCTTGGTTGACATAAAGTTCTCATATTGTTGCTTCAGAATGGCTTTCTGATTTCTCTTCTCTAGAGCATTCCAGAGCATCTCTGCATCAGTGCAGTTGCAGAACTGATGTTGATATTCATTGGGAATAGCCAAGAGCAAGGTGCTCAAGGCTTTCATCTCAGTCTGTCTAGCCTTTCTTTCTGCATCAGTTTTAGGTGGAGTTCTCTTTCCATCTGCACCAATCTTTCCTGCTTCAGAAGGGCCATTCTCAATGATGTCCCACATAGAATAGTCAGTGAGGAGTATGTACTGCTTGATTCTGATCTTCCACATATCGAATTCATTGGGTCTGAGCATTGGAACTTTTGAGACTAGAGTACTGTTTGATTCTGCAAAGTTTTCCATGATGAATGAATAGATGTTTCTGAGAGAACAGGCTCTGATACCACTTGTCAGGATCGAATTCTTAACAAAAATAAAGTCTCAGAAACAATATCAAAGAAGTTGCGGAATAACACTTTGATATTCAATGTAACAGTAAAACAAACAGTGTATATGATTAACCACTTGTAAACTTGTATTCAATAAACAAATCACAAGATTACACACTCAACCTCAATCTTGAAGAACAAGCTCTTTCAAGACGAATACTACTTCTCTAGTATTAGGAACTATGCCTTGAGGTTGATTCTCTCTTAACAAAAACTTAGAAAAACTAACTTTAAACTATTCTGTCAAATCTATACATATACTGAACAAATAGATAATTACAAAAAAATAGAATATCTTCAGTATATCTTGCATAGTTATCTTCAATTCTTCCATGAATATCTTTATTCTTTACAGCTGTCATCCTCTCCATCCGGATCTTCAATTCATGAGCAGCACTAATCATAAGCAGCATTAACTACTAAGCAGCACTAACCTCTAGCAGTACTAACTAGCTAAGCAGTACTAACTTTGTTCAAGCAGCACTAACTATGACTAGCAGTATTAATTCTACTAGAAGCAGTAATACTCAGCAATATTAACTTTGAAGTCCTCTAGCAGTAGTAATTCTGAACTAGCAGCATTAACCATACTTGAGCTTTTCTTTAGTTCCCAACAAACAACAAACATAATAGATAAACCAACCTGTTTCGATTACAAACGATGGATTACAGGGTTGATGTTCTTCACAGTTTAAGCTCTCTCTCTCTCTCTCTCTCTCTCTCTCTCTCAGGTTCTCTGGTTGGGTCGATGATGATCTTAGAGATATGAGAAGTTGTGAGATAATAATATCTCATAACCTTTTATATCTCTAACATAATATCTAGAAATATAATATCTAAACTAAATATCTAAAAACATAATATCCTAAAATATCTACTAATTAGATATTTAGGAATAATACAAAATACAATAATTAACATAATAATTAACTTTGACAATTATTACAAACTTAACATTAGACTAATCTTGAGAGTGACTTTTCAGCTTTAGCTTCAGATTACAAACTTCAGATTGGATGATCTTGAATCCAATAAATCTGAGATCTAACAATCTCCCCCTTTGGATCAAGATCATTACTAAAATGATTTAGCAATTCAGTCTTCTCTTTCAGCTCAGAAGTTGGAATCTCCTTCTCTGTCTTCAATATGTAATAAACCCTAGTTTTAGCTCAGAATGCTTTAGCAAAGTATCTTCAAAGAAAATTTCTCTAAAATCAGCATGTCTTCGGAATACTTTCTCTAAGCATTTGAGCTCTACCATTTCTTGTTTAGCACTTCTCCCCCTTTTTGATGAAAAGTGCAACGACTGCATCAAAATCTTTCAGCAATAAATGTCTTTCATTTGGAGCCTCTGATCCGTCAATGCAAAAGATAATCATCCAGATATTTGCAAATCCATCCAAAATTATCGTGTAACACCTGAATCAACAAATGAATCAGTTAAAATGTCTGTCAGTAACACTAAGTCACTGTGTGTAACAAATACACTTTGGAAAAGGAGCTTTTGTGATGTTCACTCCCAGGGCTTTCATTCATTCATCGAAACACCACAAAGGTAATTTCTATGAACGTTATTACAAAGAAACAAATTCCTTGTGTGTTCGTGCATGTGATAGAAAGAATTAAGCACGAATGATTGCTTATAGGCTCAAAATTGTGTAAACCACTGAGACAACAGTAAGTTAAACACATACTCAATGTGCATGATTGAAGTGCGAAGGTGGGGCAGACTTCCTTCTTTTCAATATCCAGATTTTCCAAATGAAAATTAGATAGCAAATGTGCTGCTTCTCCTTTGAAAATGTGAAACACTTTTGTGTTAAGAAGAAAATGAGTAGCTGGTGGGGTAAAGTCAAGAGTTGGCATGGGCTAGTTGCCTGTTTCAATAATGATCACCAAATAATTGTGAAACATTAGAATTGTGGTTGCCCGGATCAGAAAAAATTGGTGCAGAGTTCTGATATTCTTTTAACTCTGTTCTCACATCCTCTTTCTTTTAAACATTTAGTTTACTCTAACCAAACTCTCTTTTTCTGTATACCTCATCACACATCCCACACTTATTTCTTTTCGAATTCTTACACTCAATCACTATGGATTAACTTCTTGGGTAGAAATCACTGGTTAACGTGATTCCATAGAAATTCAGTTAAGTCCTAGCACAATGAAATCATGTTTTCCTTAAAAAGCATGTGATGCTCAAAATGGTTTAACTATTTCAGTTAAAGCACAAAGTTGATCTTTAAAACATTTAAAATCACACTTCCAAATCATGAAATAATATTAAGACTCGGGAAGTGATTTGAACATTTAAGAATAATGTTTTCTATGATTGAAAGTTGTCCACCTTTCAACCATATGTGAGATGAAGATAAGGAATTATACCTTTGGAGTGTAATCTTACATCTCATGAAGTCAAGCTTAAAGTCATAAAAATATGATCTTGTAAGCATCTCTCAAAAACTGCAAAAGTCTTATGTCATAGTCAAAGCTAATTTATTCACATAAATTAAAATGACAAAACGCAGTAAAACAATTAAAAGTACGAGTTCTGATCAGAAATAATCAGAAGTCATATCCATACTCCTTTGAATTGAAGACCTCCCCCTAAAATCATGCATTACAAAAATTTGACATAAAAGGTAAATGCAGAAATTAGGTATTCTCTTTTTCAAATTAACATTGATCATCTATAAATTTCTTCTCATACTCCCCCTTAGATCATGAACGGAATATTAAAGGGCAGATATCTTGCGGAATTGAAGATAAAGAAATGATGAAAAATTTACAATAAGAAACTTTAATAGGTAACCACTGATTAGGTCTTAAGGTTTAGCATACCAAGCTTAGAGACAAGAAAATTGAATCTCTTTTCGTCCAAGGGTTTGGTAAAAAAATCTGCAAGCTGATAATCAATTTTACAAAGTAAAGTTCAATTGTTCCTTTTTCGACATTATCTTTGATAAAATGATACCTGACATCGATGTGTTTGGTCTTTGTATGCTGAACAGGATTAGCTGTTATCGCGATAGCGCTCTTCGAGTCACAGTATATCGGGATATGGTTGTAGTGAAAACCATAGTCTCGTAGTTGAGTTCTCATCCACAAGACCTGAGAACAGCAGCTAGCAGCAGCCACATATTCTGCTTCGGCCGTTGAAGTTGAGACACATAATTGCTTCTTCGATGCCCAACTGACGAGTTTATCACCGATGAACTGTAAATGACCTGACGTGCTCTTCCTGTCTAACATGCAACCAGCATGATCTGCGTCTGTATATGCTGTTAGTTCAAAACTAGTATCTTTAGGATACTACAGACCAAGATCTGTAGTCCCCTTCAGATACCTAAAAATGCGCTTAACTGCAGACACATGGGATTCTTTAGGATTGGCCTGATATCTTGCACATAAACATGTTGAAAACATTATATCTGGCCTACTGGAAGTGAGATACATTAAAGAACCTATCATCCCTCTATAAGTTCTAGCATCAACAGCCTTTCCCGAAGGATCGGTGCCAATTTTAGTACCAGGTGCCATTGGGGTACCAATCGGTTTGCAATTTTCCATTTTGAACTTCCGAAGAATATCCAGAATGTATATTGAAAATTGTTTGACTTGTAATCCGAGAAAGAAATTCATCTCTCCCATCATATTCATCTGAAAACGTGACACTATGAGGTTTGAAAAATTCTTACAGTATTTAGGATTAGTAGAGTCAAAAATAATATCATCCACATATATTTGAATTAGAATGATATCGACTTTGTCCTTTTTCAGGAATAAAGTGGTATCGACTGTACCTTTTGTAAAACCTGACTTGACCAAAAACTTTGATAATACCTCATACCAGGCGCGAGGAGCTTGTTTCAGTCCATAAAGAGCTTTGTCGAGAACGTATACATGATTCGGTTTCTCTTGATTGACAAAACCTTCTGGCTGCGAGACGTAGATTTCTTCCTTGAGAATGTCATACAGAAATGTTGTCTTCACGTCCATTTAAAAGACCGTGAAGTTCTTGTGAGCTGCGTAGGCTAGAAACAATCGAATTGCCTCTAAACGCGCCACTGGAGCATATGTCTCGTCGTAATCTATTCCTTCCTCTTGTCTATATCCCTTGGCAACAAGTCTTGCTTTATTTCTGATAACAGTACCATCTTCATCTTTCTTGATCTTGAAAACCCATTTCGTACCTATAATAGTTTTACCTTGAGGTTTGGGTACGAGTCTTCATACTTTAAGTGCTTCAAACTGATTCAGCTCTTCTTGCATTGCAGTCACCCAATCTGAATCAGCAAGGGCCTCAGATACGCGAGTAGGCTCGATCTTGCTCAGAAAGGATTCATGCATACACATATTCATTGAAGCAGACCTAGTTTGCACCGGTTTCGTTGGATCACCAATGATTTGGCTTATCGGGTGCTCTTTGGTCCATTTGTGTTCTTGAGGGAGTGTATTATATGTAGTTAGATTCATATCTTCATATATGAATCCACTGTTATCTTCTACAGCTTGTTCAGTAGGAATTGGGGGTACAGTTGAAGTAGTAGGTACAACTTGGTGAGTCTGTAGATCAGTCCTTACAGAACATCCTACTGATTCAGCAACTTCTGTCGCTTCAGTATTGATCACAGCTTCAACTGTTGGAGTAGGTATTTGAACTTGAACTTCTTGTTGAATCGGGGAGCCGGATTCAGTAGAAATATCTGAAATGGTTGGATGAGTTGTCATTGAGTCTTCCATCCTGTCAACCACAACATATTTGGTTACTTTAGTTCCAAGAAATTCATCATAAAACAATTCAAATAATAAATATAAATCAGATAGATGATTAGTAGACGTTGATGCGTCATCTGATTTGTTCGCTTGAGGCACAAGTTCTGGACTGATTTGCCCAGAAGCTAGTACTCTTGTTATCACGGGTTCTGAACAGACGTGTTCAGAAGCCATCTCTTCATCAAATGTAACGTTGACGCTTTCGACAACATTCTTTGACTTCTTCAAGTATACACGGTATGCAGTAGATGTAGAGGAATAACCAATGAAGATGCCCTCATCCGCTTTAGCGCTGAACTTGTTCAGACTCTCTCTGTCGTTTAGAACATAACACTTACACCCAAATATATGAAAATATTTGATTGTCGGTGTTCGGTTGTTGATTAACGAATACGGAGTCTTCTTAAATCTGCGGTGTATCATGGATCGATTCTGAGTGTAGCACGCAGTCGATACAGCTTCGGCCCATAGAAATAGAGGTAAGTCAGATTGGCTTAGCATAGTTCGAGCAGCCTCGACTAGCGTACGATTTCACCTTTCGACAACTCCATTCTGTTGAGGCGTACGTGCAGCAGAGTATTGATGTGAAATCCCGACTGATTCGAGATATTCTTTCACTGTTTTGTTCTTGAACTCTGTGCCATTGTCAGTTATGAGAAGCTTGACTGGTTTCTGCAGATTCACCTGGGTCGTCTTCAGAAATGTGATGAGTACTTCTGGCGTCTCATCTTTTGAACGTAGAAATTTGACCCACGTGTATCGCGAATAGTCGTCCACGATAACTAGAATGTACTTCTTTCCGCCTAAGATTTGCGTTCGCATCGGACCACAGAGATCCATATGCAACAACTCTAATAGAGAGTTGGTGCTCGGTTCAGGCTTTGGTTTATGCGGAGCCCTCTTCAACTTTCCTTTTTCACACGCTGCACACAGATGTTCTTTTTCGTACTTGAGTTCAGGAAGTTCGTGCACTAACTTTCCACTGACCAGTTTGTTGATGTACCGAAAATTGAGGTGAGAGAGTCGTCGATGCCATAACCAGCTTTGTTGCATCGAGGCTTTTGAGAGTAGACATACCTGCTTGCCAGTCTGGACGTTTGACAAATTGATTGTGTAGAGGTCAGACTTTCGAGTGCCGACCAAGAGTTCCTCGCCTTCTTCAGTGCGAACAGAACACCTCTTGGCCTTGAAATTTACCTCTAAGCCTTTGTCACAGAACTGGCCTATACTGAAAAGGTTGTGTCTTAAGCCTTCAACATAGCTCACCTTCTTAATCATGACTTTGTCGTGTACCATATCACCATAACCCATAATTGGTGAAAATTGATCATTCCCAAATCGAACTGTTCCGCAATACTTCTCTGTAAAGTTGGTCAACATACCTTTCTGCCCTGTCATATGCTTGGAACACCCACTATCCAAGTACCACATATGACGGGTCTGCACAAGAGAAATTACGAAACAAGAGGTTTAGGTACCCACTTATAAATGGGTCCTACAGTGTTAGCACATGATTTTGGTACCCATTGAAATTTGGGTCCTCTTTGCTTTTCAGAATCAAATGAAGAAAATGAATGATAAGAATGAACATGATAATTTCCAGACCAAACATCAGAATCTTGACAAGCATAAACATTGTTAATCCAAGAATCCTCTAAATCTTAGAGAGAGCAAGTAGAGAGAGTGATATGAAGCGCAAAGTATTAAACTGTATTGAATGTGCAGTAATTCTTACAAGACACAAAGACCAAAGGGACTTAAATACCCTTGGCTTAAACAACATTGTATGAGACATTAAACACAATATAAGACCAAGTCTATAAATACAATGATTACTATAAATTCAGACTTAACAAACATGTTTATCATAATATGAAGACTTTCTAGCAGACAGACGTAACTGGAATAATTGCTTCATAGAATATTTCTTGCGATAAATGACAAGTTTTGGTTTCAAAATAGTAGCAACATTCGCATTCAAAACATCTTTACTAGTCGTAGTCTTATTACAATCAACACTAGATAAAGATTTAGCAGTCTCGTCAATCTTCTGTTTTGGTTGCCATTGAGATTTAACTCCTAGCTTGCTCAGATCTGAAATATTTGAGAATTTTGAGTTAGATCTTTGAGAAACAACTGAATGCATCTTCTTTGGGTTACCAGTAGTGATCGGTTTCTGTGAATGCTGAGATGTCTTCTTACCTTTTGCATTCTTAGTTTTCACAGAAACTGATTTATCAACTTTCGTTGATGATTTACCTTTCTCAAGCATACTGGATTTTCCAAAGGAATTCACAACAAAAGATGAATGATTAGGAAGTTTGGCACTAAAATCAAATTGATCAAAACAACCATCTAAAACACCATCAGAGTTTAGAAAATCAAACCCTCCATTTGTTAGACCAAAACTATCTTTAGATTTTGAAGCCTTAGAAAGAACAGTATTTGAAAACACAGTTGAAAACACTTTTTGTTCAATATCAATCAAAAGTCTTTCATCTGCTAAAGATGTCTCCAGTTCAGAAATTTTACTTTCCAAAATGAGAGGAGGGACGTAAAGTTTATCTTTAATAGGCTTCGCCTTTATTTCTTTTACAGAATAACTCCCAAAGAAATCATTTGAAAGAGATTTTGATTGATATTTTGGATCATCATTATAACTATTATTCAGCTTCGCATAATAAAATGGAAGGTGAACGTTAGATGATTTCTTTCGTTTTTCAGTTTCCTTGGCTTCATCCTCTTTAGACAGTCTAGTCCAGAAAACTTTAAGATCAGGGATTCTTCGAGCTAGTTTCAAAAATGTAAAATCATAAAGTGCAGGCACTTCAGATATACCATTTTTAAGATAGTGTGGATTCTCATATCCGAGTCCCCATTTCTCTATTTCCTCTTTGGGTTTGTTTAGATGAATGGTTTGTTCAGTTTGACCCAATGTGTATAACTTCTCTTCCAAAGATTTTAATTTTGCAAGTAAAGATTCGTTTTCTTTGGTACGCGAAGAATACATTTTCGTAAGCTCTTTGAAATCAAACTCACTCTTTCTCAATTTAGAATTTGTTTCAGCAGTCTGTTTAAGAATTATTGTCTTTTCTTTTGCGCTGGTGTCAATGTCTTTATGTAAAGTCTCAACCAATACTTTCTTCTCAGCAATATTATCGCTAAGTTTCTGTATTGATTGGTTTTGATCATTAATAACACCCTTTTCACGCTTAAGTTTCGACTCTAATTCTTGGAGTTTTGTCATCATGGCATGCATTTGATTTAAGAAATCTGATTGAGTTAAATCACATACCTCTTCATTCTCCTCTTCATCGGAATATGATTCAGCTTCTTTTTCCATCTTGCCCATGAAGCAGAGGTGTGCTTTCTCATCCTTCTTTTCATTCTCATCTTCTTCGTCTGATTGATCTAGCCAGAACTCATCTTCTGCCATCAATGCCTTTCCAGCTTCCTGTTGCTTGGCAAGCAACATTTTGTTCTTGTAGTAGTCGGAGTTCCTGACTTTGGGTCTTCGGCAGTCTTTGGCAAAATGTACAGGTCTACCACATTTGTAGCACGTTGGAGGTTCTGGATGTTTGATCTCTTCAGCTTTGTACTTTCTCTCTTCTGGCTTCCTTTCCTCTAACCTCTTCCCTTCAAATCTCTCCTTGTGAATATAATTGCTTGGACCAGATGTATACCTCTGACTGTTCGAGCTCGGCTTTTTGTAGAATTTCTTTTGAAAAGCCTTAGTCAATATAAGCATAGCCTACTTTAGTTGTTCACAGTCGTCAGAGTCAGAGTTCGCTTCATTTTCCACAACATCTAATTCAGACATAATCATCTTTTTCTTCTTCTTCTTCACAACAAGAGCAACTGAGTCAGCAACTGTTTTCTCACCCTGTCTCTTTTCATCCATGATCTCATCCACCTCTTCCTCATTCTGCTTGAGGGTTTCATATACCTCATGAAGTGGAATATCGTTCAGATCTTTGATTTGCTTCATCTGTCCTGTAAATTTTTTCCATTTAGGCTGAAGGATGCTCAGGAATTTGACATTCAGCTCTATCTGTGATTTATTGACCTTGTTCTTGCTTAACTCGTTCAGCAAGGTCACAAATCTGTCGTATGTTTCTGCTAGTGATTCTCCAACTCTGCCTTTGAATTCTTCATAATTGTTGAGGCAGTTGCATATCTTGAGCTGGTTACCAACTTTTGAACCAAGCATCATCTTCTCTAGTTGATCCCACATCTGTTTGCCTGTAGCTTTGTAGCTGTCAATCTTCACATAGATTTCATTAGTAATGCCTTGAAGAATGAAAGACTTTGCTAATCTATCAGCTTTTGCTCTCTTTAGGTCTTCACCATCTAGTTCATCAAACTTAAGTTGAATTGGTATCTCCACAGTATCAACCGTGCGAGTCCTCATAACAGGTGCCATAACTCCTTCTTATAAGGATTTCCTGATTAAAACGCCCAAATCATGTCTTTCTATGAAGTCTATGAACCGATCTTTCCACTGCTCATACTCTCATCTGAAGAGTACTGGTGGCTTTGTGTCAGTTCCGATAGCTAGAGCTTCTCTTGAAGTCATCCTGTTTGATTTAATGTGCAAATAAGACTTGTATTTGAATGTTAGTCCAGATGAACACTGAAAAATAAGATTAAGTCTGGAACTGGCGCAAAAACACAATTTGCGCTAAAGAAGGTGGCGCAAAAGTAAACTTTGCGTTAGAAGATGTTGGCGCAAAAGTCAAGTTGAGTTCTGAGATTTGCGCGTAAAGAAGCTTGTGAGATTTTGAGATTCGTGCGAGACAAAGGTGGCGCAAGTAGAGGTTTGCGCGAGTCGAAGTTCGCGCGAAGTGAAAGTTTGCGCGATGTGTTGATGGCGCAAAGTGGAGTCGACCGGGGTCCTGCTGACCGGAGAGATGCTCGACCGGACCTACGACCGGAGAGATGCTCGACCGGACCTACGACCGGTATGATGCTTGACCGGAACTACGACCGGTGTTCTGACCGGAGGTATGTCGACCGGGATTATGTACGACCGGGGTTGAGACCAGATTGAACAGTGTCTTCGACCGTATTGGATTTTTTTCGACCGGAATAGAGTTATCGACCCAGGTGTGGTCGACCGGGGCGCTGTAGCGACCGGGGTTATGTTCGACCGGATGAAGCTGTGAGTGTGACCGGTGTGGTGTCTTCGACTGGTGTTGCGACCGATGTGCGTGTAACCGGTGTCGACCGGGTGTGTTTCTTCTTCGATAATCTGCTCTGTAAATCCCAAATACATCAACTTGGAAATCGATTTACAGTTCTAAACTTTGACAAAACGATCGCCTAACCTTTTACAACAGGTTACAACCTTTTGATTTCAAAAACAACCACTGTTTTGAAATGTTGATCGATGGCACAGTGTGTTTGAAAATGAAGAACACATAGAGTCTTAAAAGTTTGATTTTGATCTGGTTTCTGTTCTGATACCAATTGTCGGTCCATGTGATTGAACACGATCTTTACCAGATAATCAAACAACAAACATAATAGATAAACCAACCTGTTTCGATTACAAACGATGGATTACAGGGTTGATGTTCTTCACAGTTTAAGCTCTCTCTCTCTCTCTCTGGTTCTCTGGTTGGGTCGATGATGATCTTAGAGATATGAGAAGTTGTGAGATAATAATATCTCATAACCTTTTATATCTCTAACATAATATCTAGAAATATAATATCTAAACTAAATATCTAAAAACATAATATCCTAAAATATCTATTAATTAGATATTTAGGAATAATACAAAATACAATAATTAACACAATAATTAACTTTGACAATTATTACAAACTTAACATTAGACTAATCTTGAGAGTGACTTTTCAGCTTTAGCTTCAGATTCCAAACTTCAGATTGGATGATCTTGAATCCAATAAATCTGAGATCTAACACCAAGATTACGAGAGGGTTATTTAATTGTATGGAGAGGCTCATTAAGGATGATGAAACATATACGAAGATTGAAAATCAACTTGATGAGTACAAACACAAACACGGACTCTTTGGGTATAGAAGAGCTAAGACGAGTTATATGTCACGCCCATCGGGTAAATACTCATACTTAAAAAAAATTATAGAATTATATTTTTCACATATTATTCATTGTTTTTTTTTTCATTGAAACATATTGTTCAATGGTGGGTATACTTATGGAGTTGAGGTGCCAGAGCTAAGATCATTTGCAATGAAAGTGCTTGGGCTTACTTGTTCTGCTTCAGAATGTAAACGTAATTGGAGTACGTTCCATCAAGTACACACGAAAAGAAGAAATCGCCTAACCACGGGATGAATGAACAACTTGGTGTACATTATGTACAACAATAAGCTAAAACATCGATTTCTCAAGAAGAAGGCACGAAAAGAGGAAGAAGATCCATTGATTATTGAAAACCTCTCCTCCGATGACGAATGGACGACCAATCCAATTGATGAAACAAATGATGACGAGCCTATTAGGAATGAAGTGGAGGTTCAAGAAAGAGAAAGAGTGTTCAAATCGACTTAGAATACAATGAAGATGATGATGACGGTTATAGATATGATGGTAGTTCTTTTCGAATGAATCACATTTCGTGATTTTTTTGACTAAAACTAATTAGTTTCATAACTTGGTTGATGTTTTGTTGAATTATGGGTTTTATAGTTTGATTATTTGGTATTGAAATATTAAATTATGTTTTTCTTGGTTAATTGTTATTGATTTAACTTGTGGGGCTTACGCCTCACATACCTAAGTGAAAAATATATCGAGGCTCGTTTCCGTTTTTGAAAACCTAGTATTTATAAAACACACACACACACACACACACACACACATATATATAGGGGTCAAATTGATATGATGGATTAACCTTAAAAATAATTGGTTCGATTACCTATGCATTCAACACCCGCTATTAGGGGGTGCCAATAGCAATGCCCTATTTTGATACAACAATTATTAGTCGTATCAATAATTCTTAAAACACAACTAAAATCGTCAACTATTGACCCAGTTTGTAAATATACAAATATGTGGGTTTAAACCATCACTGCACCAAATGTCACTTAGGCAACAAATGAAAAATATTGCCTAAGAAGGGTTTATGTGTTGTCTAAGCAATGTTGTCTTCTCAATGTTGCATAAGAACTTAGGCAACATAGGCAAACATCGTATGTTGCCTAAGAGGATTCCTTAAGCAACATACAACAAGTTATGTTGCCTATGAAAAAAACATATGTTGCACCAACCAAACACTAAGGGGGCGTTTTGTTCGCAGAATATGATGGAATCTGGTGGAATTGGAATGTTGTATTTCTTTGACCATATTTCATTTCCTTGTTTGGTTCAAGTTTTTCAATGGCTGGAATCTTTGAATTCCAATGAATTCCATAGATATAGGATTTGAACATTCCGTGATAAAACTCAAGGATTTCAATGGAATGGAATCTCATATTTTGATAATTCTAAAATTACCCTTTACCCCAAACTAAACCCTACTGATATTGATTATCAGCAGACACCAACTCTCTCTCTCCCCTCTCTCTCCCCTCTCTCTCCCCTCTTTCCCCTCTCTCTCTCTTTCTCCCCTCTCTCCTATCTCTCTCCCCTCTCTCTCCCACCTCTCTCCCCCTCTCTCCCCCTCTCTCCCCTCTCTCTGTGCATCATTCGTGTGCTAAAATAATCAAAGCAATTTTAGTTAAAAATTAAAACTATTTAATACTATTTCATTAAAGTAATTTTTGTTTAAAAAAATTAAAATAATCAAAAAGGGTATTTTGGTCATTTACCAAAATTCCATTCCAATTCCGAAGCTACAATCTGTGAACCAAACAGAAAAATTCCAATTCATTTAACAGATTTCATTCCAATTCTGTCAACTGGTCAAACCTGACAACATTTCATTACAATTCCTTTAAAGTCAAATTCCTTTGACAGGTTCCATTGCATCGAAAAACATTCTGCGAATCAAACGTCCCCTAAGGCAACATTAGATTTGAAATGTGAAAATTCCCTAAGATATCAATTAGACAACATACTCTATTTGTATATGTTGCCTTTGAAATGTGATTAAAATAAAATATAATATTTCACTTAGGCAACACTTGTAGATAAGTTGCCTAGGATGTTTTATATATTAAAAAAAAATACTGTTCATTTTCGGCAAACAACTCCAATTACCATACTAGTAACTAATAAATTCAATAATTGAAATATAACGTTTTTCCTAAAAATAAGTACAAAAAGAAGCAACAAGTTCGAAAAAATGAAATAAAAATCAACCTAAAGAATTATTCGTCGGGGTTGTTGCGTTGGAGTTTGCTTCACTAGCACCACCGCACATACGCATCAAAGATTCTATCATCTTTCTTTGTTCGACGGCTTCCTTTTTTTGTTCGGCGGATTCCTTTTTTGCCTCATCTTGTGCCTCTTTTAGTAAGCGAATCTTCTCGTCGCGCTCGACAAGTTGTCATCGCAAATCATCCTCGTTAACCGTACACACCGACATATAGATTCCCTTCGCCGGACCTCTCATCCTCGGAGCTCGAACCGCCAAACTACCCATACCTCGAACAACCGTCCCTACCGACGGGCCAACAATTTGCTCAATTATTGATATTTCTTTCTCGATTGGGCAACGCATTGGAGTCACGACAGAATCGGAAGTGTTGTAGGAATCATTCTTTATCTTCTCAATTGCTTCCTCAACAAGTCCCTATAAATACGATTCAAACAATTATTAACATAAATTACGTTTAAAACATCATTAGATATTACATAACGAACACCCAATCTATAACTAGAACCTCATGTAAAGAAAGAACTCCATCTATCAAACACAGCCATACATGTGTATAAAAAGGATGAGCAAACTTAGTAAATATTATGTAAGACATGACTCCCAAGCAATAATCAACAAACCAAAAGAATCTACAAAGTAAAACCACCACTCAATTATTAACATATTTAAACTACAAGTTCTTACTTTACAGTCTTCGCTTGTAGTGGTCTCGGTAATAGATGAGGAGCCACGTGTCCATTAGCTTCATGTTTTTTAGCCTAACCCGGAACAAAGTCGATCCCGATTTATGCTCGATCCTTTTTGTTGACAATCTCGTTTCCGACATTCTCTTTGATTTATTCTACAACATAAGAAACACTTATTTTACAATCTAAACTCAACAATAATTTGTATATTTAATTATTTACTTATTAATTACCTTCCACGCATCTATTAATTACCTTCCACGCATCTGTTTCAAAAGGCATGCACAAAAAGTCCCACTGATCCGGCCGATGTACAAAGTACTTCGAAACAGGAAACGACCTTGATCCCTATATAACGCGTAACAATCAGTTCTCCACCTATTGTATGTGTGACGCGCAGTTACGTGGATCCAATCAAATAGTATGTCACCCGCAAGTCCATCCCAATCAATCTAAAAAAAAAGTCTAAAAAGCAAATACCAATCAAAATGAAATAGAAAGTTAAGCAATATTAAACAATGAGGTATAAATCATAAAAAAATAACAATAAAAATGTACTTACGCTAAGTTGATCAACTACAATCTTGAGTTCATCTCCCGTGAGCTTTAAATAACTATCGGTCAATATCGGAATATGTTCACGAACAATGGTCCCAATTTGCTTTGAGATCCTACTAACATTGTTTGTGTCAGGCAAATTATTATCCATGCTCCACTTGAAGGGGAGACGTTTATTTCCATTATTTGCGATGTCTCTCTTGATCGCCTTTTCCCGTGACAACCCCTCGTTTTTCCTTCTTTCTCACTGGCTCTTCCGTCGGTTCAATATGGATCCGACGACAATTGATACGTATATCTAGAGTCGGTGGGCCCCTAGTAGGTGTGATCGTCTCTATATTGGAAAGTATCCCATCCCTAGTTGGTGACACCAGTGAAGTTGGTGCCCCCGTATTCGGAGGGTACAATCGGCGTTGGACGGAAACTAAAGGTGTCGCTTCCGATGAGAACTCCATCGAATCATCCTCTGAGCGTGTGGTAGTTCTTCCCAAGACCGACGCCTTTGCTAAACTGAACGGTTGACTTTTTTTTGGAGGCATATGGATCTGCAAATGCAATTCGATTGTTAAATACCATTGCCAATATTGATGGTGATTTAGGTCATATTAGAGGTACTGCCATCAGCCACTTTACAGAGAGAAAGAAGTAGTTGGAACTACAAACTGATAAATAGAAGAATGTTAAACTAGAGAGAATATCAACAAAAGATGTAGTAGAACATAAACATAATATAGCAATCCACTTAATGATGAATCAATCATATTAAGAACTGCTATTATAAACTTAAGAAAAAAACAGAAACTTACATAAGAACTAAATGATATAAGTGATTCCAGATTTCAAGTGAAAAAAACAGAAACTTACATAAACGATTCCAGATTCCATATTTCAATTCCACGTTCAAGAAACTTACATAAACTAAACGATTCCAGATTCCAGAAACTTGCATAAACTAAACGTTTCCAGATTCCGGATTTCAAGTAAGAAACAACATAAACGATTCCAGATTCCAGAAACTTACATAAACTAAACGATTCCAGATTTCAAGTAAGAAAAAACAGAAACCATATGCATAAAACATCATTATGACAACACATTAATATATAAGGTCTATGATAATTAAGTACCAAATACCATAATCTATAACCAAATCGAACCTGTTGTTCCTCAAAACCAACTCGAACCTGTTCTTCAAAACCAAATCGAACCTATTGTTGTTTTGCAAGATGAAAACGAACTCAATGTCGCTGGTGGTTGGTGGTGGCCGGTGGTGGCGACGTGCAAAAGAACAACTGTTGTTTTGCAATCAGCTGTTGTTTTGCAATCTGCTGTTGTTTTGCAAGATGAAAACGAACTCAACCAAATCGAACCTGCTTTGTACCTATTCGGCTAGTGTTGGTGGTTGGTGGTGGCGACGTCGGCCAGTACTGGTATTGGCGGCTGGTGGTGGCGATGTCTTGTGGCAGAAATCGACAGAAGAGGGAGAGTTTTTTTAACCTAACTTTTGGGGAGAGGGAAAGAAGAGGGACTGAAAAAGGGGGGGGGGGTGGCGGCACTCGTTTTTTGGTTGATAAATTTGAGTTTTTGTTAAAAACTTTTGGTTTGTATTTTTAATTTCAAATAAATAATTTTTTAGGTAATAAATATTTTTAATTTAACTTGTTTTTTATCTAAAATAAATAACTTTAGTTAATAAATGTTGTTTTCTTAAAAAAAAAAGATAATAAATTTAGTATTCAATATATAGGGTTGGGTTCCGATGATAAATTGAGTTAACCGCGAGAAACGTGATAATTGGTTATGAACCGTTTTATGAGAAATGGAGGCACATTAGGATGAGATGTACGAGATCAATTCCATTCTAAGTCGCAATTCATGGGAGTGCTCTTCATGAGCTATTAGCTTTCCTGGGTTTAAGTCCAATAGAACTGAATAAAGGCCGGTAGATCCATTAAGGCCCAATGAAACCCTTTAAAGCCTAATAGAACCCTTTAAAGTTCAATAGATTCATTAAGATCCAATGAAACCCTTTAAATCCCGATAGATCCATTAAGGCCCAATGAAACCCTTTAAAACCTAATTGAACCACTTAAAGCCCGATAGATCCGTTAAGGCCCAATGAAAACCTTTAAAGGCTAATAGAACAGATTAAAGTTCGGTAGAATTAATTAAACCCCAATAGATTCATTAAGACCTAATGAAATCCTTTAAATCCCGATAGATCCATTAAGGCCCAATGAAACCTTTAAAACCTAATAGAACCCTTTAAAGTCCGATAGATCCATTAAGGCCCAATGAAACCCTTTAAAACCCCAAAGATCAGTTAAGGCCCAATGAAAACCTTTAAAGGCCAATACAACCGATTAAAGTTGTGTAGAATTAATTAAACCCTAATAGATCCATTAAGACCAATGAAACCCTTTAAATCCCGATAGATCCATTAAGGCCCAATGAAACCCTTTACAACCCAATAGAACCCTTTAAAGTCTGA
The DNA here is from genome assembly GCA_954870635.1 of Arctium minus. Lineage (NCBI taxonomy): Eukaryota > Viridiplantae > Streptophyta > Magnoliopsida > Asterales > Asteraceae > Arctium > Arctium minus. The sequence continues at coordinate 6,420,477 of OX941083.1, read as the reverse complement.
TAGATCCATTAAGGCCCAATGAAACCCTTTAAAGCCTGAAAGATCAGTTAAGGCCCAATAAAACCCTTTAAAGGCCAATACAACCGATTAAAGTCTGGTAGAATTAATTAAACCCTAATAGATCCATTAAGACCTAATGAAACCCTTTAAATCCCAATAGATCCATCAAGGCCCAATGAAAACTTTAAAGCCCAATAGATCCTTTAAAGTCTGATAGATTCATTAAGACCCAATGAAACCCTTTAAATCCCGATAGATCCATTAAGGCCCAATGAAACCCTTTAAAACCCAATAGAACCCCTTAAAGCCCAATAGATCCGTTAAGGCCCAATGAAAACCTTTAATGGCCAATAGAACTGATTAAAGTTTTGTAGAATTAATTAAACCCCAATAGATTCATTAAGACCCAATGAAACCCTTTAAATCCCGATAGATTCATTAAGGCCCAATGAAACCCTTTACAACCCAATAGAACCCTTAAAGTCTGATAGATCCATTAAGACCCAATGAAACCCTTTAAATGCCAACATGACCAATTAAAGTCCAGTAGAGTTAATTAAAGGCCAATAGATCCATTAAGGTAATGAAACATTTTAAAGCCCAAATAGAACCTTTTAAATCTCGATAGATCCATTAAGGCCCATTAAGACCCAAAAAAACCCTTTAAAGTCCGATAGATCCATTAAGACCCAAAAAAACCCTTTAAAGGCCAATAGAACTGATTAAAGTCCAATAGAACTAATTAGAGCCCAATAAATCCATTAAGGCTCAATGAAACCATTTAAAGCACAATAGAACCTTTTAAAGCCCGATATATGCATGTGATATGTATTGGAATCAATAACAGCTTAATGAGCTTAATGGGACTCACAACTTATTCGGTTAGCTATGTATGCCTGTTTGGTAGTGGCTTAATGATATAGAAAGTGACTTATTCAGTAAGCTTCTAGGGGGGAGCTTTATGCAGAAACCCATGTTTTTTTCAAACATGTCCCTCCCAATTAAAAAACATGTTCCTTCCATCTATAAAATACCCTCCCAAACAAAAACATTCTCAATCTATATAGATGTATTAATCCACACAAACAACTTTATCCATACAGGTTTTAATTGAAAACCAACCAAACAGCCCTAAGTTAGGATAATTATTGTTATCTTTAAATATTATTAGGATTATTATTTAGTTTCCTTTTATTGCTTAACTAATTAAGTTTTATAGTTGGTTTAGGATTAGGATTAGGATTAGGATTAGTTTTGAATCTAAGTTATCTTTTAGATTAGCTTAGACTATAAATATGATAGATTGTTTTCATAATATTCAGTTTATTATTGATCAATAAAATTATCTTTAGAGTTTTATCTCTAGTTATAAGAGTTTTCTCTTATTTTTCGGGTTCTACGTTGGTAGACTCGTTTATTCTTTAGATTTGACACTTGTATGTTGCCTAAGTAAAAGTTAAGTAGGTTAAATCATCGGTCAACAAGTTATTACATTTTCAACTACCTATATTTATTTATATTTTTGACCTTAGGCAACATAAAAACAAGAAAATAAGTTGCCGAAGATAACTTTCAACAAAAACGATAAAATAGATTGTTTGTAATATTATTTTAGGAGTTTTTATTTAACCTTTCTAATTTGTTAATTTAAATAAATTTTATAGTGTGTTTCAAAGGAAAACTCGCTCACAAAAAAAAGAAAAAAAAACTAAGGCAATATAAGAGAGAAGATGTTGCTTAAGATAGTTGAGGCAACATATAATTATTCATATGTTGCATAAGGTCTCACTTAGGCAACATAGAACTACACCTTGCCTAAGAGGAAACTTAGGCAACAATGTTAGCCTTTGATGCCTAAGCTTATCTTAAGCAATATAGACAATTAGCATTTGTTGTCTATGTTGGGAAATTCAGAATGTCACAAGTACAGTTAATGCTGCTAGAAGAACTTGGTTAATACTTCAGAGGTTAATCCTGCTAAGTAAAGTTAATGCTGCTGAACAACTTAATGCTGCTCATCAAGATTAGTACTGCTAAGTCAAGGTTAATGCTGCTAGAAGAGATTACTACTGCTAAGCAATTTTAGTATTGCTAGTAGTTAGTACTGCTGAATGTTAATACTGCTCAAAGTATTAATACTGCTGAAGACTTTGTGCTGCTTATAAGATAATCAAGATTCATGCAGAAGATTATGGAAAGTTTGAAGATAAAGATGGAAGATTATTTTGAAAATCTTTTATTATTTGTAATTATCTTTTATCTTCAGTATATATAGAATAGTTTAGACTTGATAGAATAATTAATAATTTTAGCAATTCTAAGTTTTTGTTTTTGATAGAGAGAATCAACCTCAAGGTTTCAATCCTAATTCTAGAGAAGTAGAATTCGTATTGGTGAGCCTGTTCATCAATATTGAGGTTGTGTGTTGAATCTTGTAACTTTATAATCATTCAATAAAGTTTGCAAGTTCTTATTCTGATTTACTGTTTTCAATTAATTATTGAATATCAAAGTGTTATTCCGCAAACTCCTTTGATATTGTTTCTGAGTGTTTATTCTTGTTTAGAATTAAGATCCTGACAAGTGGTATCAGAGCTAGTACTCTCAGAAATCTCATTAATTATGGAAAACACAGCTGAATCAAACAGTACTCTGGTCTCAAAGGTTCCAATGCTCAGACCCAATGAATTTGACATGTGGAAGATCAGAATCAAGCAATATATTCTCCTCACAGATTACTCTATGTGGGACATCATTTAGAATGGCCCATCTGATGCAGGGAAGATTGGTGAAGATGGCAAAAGAACCCCTCCAAAGACGGATGCAGACAGAAAGACAAGGCAGACAGAGATGAAAGCCTTGAGCACACTGCTCTTGGCCATTCCAAATGAATATCAGCACCAATTCTGCAATTGTACTGATGCACAGATGCTCTGGAATGCTCTAGAGAAGAGATTTTCTGGTACCAAAAGTACCAAAAGAAATCAAAAGGCAATCTTGAAGCAACAGTATGAAAACTTCATGTCAACTAAGAACGAGTCCATGACTCAAACTTTTGACAGATTTAACAAACTGATTGGTGAACTATCTACTATGGGAGTACAGATTGATCAAGATGATGTGAACAGAAAGTTCTTAAGGTCTCTTGGAGATGAGTGGACCATGTACACTGTTTCATTCAGACAAAATGATCAGTTGGAAGAAAAAGAACTTGATGATTTGTACAATGATCTTAGAGTATTTGAAGCTGAAGTGGAGGCAAAGAAGAAGCCTTCTAGATATATTCATAATGCTGCACTCCTTTCAGCATCAATTGATTCTACTGCTATCCCTGAATCAGTTAATGCTGCTAATGGAGTAACTCAAGAAAAAGGCACTGATTCTATGTTTGAAACCTTTCTTGCCAGTCATGGAAATTCCTCCTTAATTAATGATGATTTGGAACAACTTCATCCTGATGATCTGGAAGAGATGGATATTAAATGGCAGATGGCCATGCTTTCCATGAGGGTGAAGAAGTTTATAAAGAGGACTGGAAGGAATAACTTCTCCCAAAGAAGAGAAGATGGAGCAGGGTTTGATAAATCAAAGGTGGAGTGCTACAAATGCCATCTGAAGGGACACTTTGCAAGGGAATGCAGAAGTGGAGTGTCTCACAACAACAACCACCAACAAGATCAAACTGGAAGCTTTAATAACAACAGAAACTCTGCTCAAGCCCTTGTTTCTCAACAAGGAATGGGGTTTGATTGGAGTGAACAAGCAGAAGAGGCTATCCAGAATCAAGCTCTTATGGCTAAAGTATCTGATCTCCCATCTGTGGTAAATTCTAATCTCTGTTCTAAAACTTGCATAGACACTGTCAAAAGGTACAGGAATCACAATCAGAAGATGAGTGATGACCTTAAGAGATTAGAAAAGGATATCAAAGATTATGTGAGAATTGTTGAGAGGTTTGAGGAACAAATTAAAGGTTTTCAAGCCAATGAACTCCAATACTCATATGACACCAATTACTGGAAGTGGGAGAAAAAGGATCTAGAGCTTAAACTGACCAAATCTAAAGAGGAGAGTGAGAAATTGAGAGATGAACTAACCAAGGTCAAGCTTGATGTAGAAAAGTTTTCCAATGCTTCTAAAGCAATGGACTCTTTACTACAAACTCGGATTCATGATAAGCTGAGAAGAGGAATTGGATACAATGCCACACCTCCACCATATAACAACAATTACATTCCTCCTACTTCAGACCTGTTAGAAACCAAACATAGGAAGGACTTGCCTAAGGGAGCCACTGAGATAGATCCCTTAGATGAGGTTGTTGTTGTGGATAAGACTGAAAAAGAGGTTGGTAAGAGTAAGGAGAACAAGGTGAGTGGTGAGATTCCTCTAGAGAATAATATTATCACCAATGAGGACTGTGGAAGGGCTTGGATCAAATCCAAGGACATAGAGAAGACAGAGGGAAAGTCTGGTAAGGTCCATTACAAACAGACCACAGTTGTGAATCCAGGTCCTTGCAAACAGTGTGCATGTAAGAAGAATGAGCCCCAAAAACATGATAAAAAGAGGGGAAATCAAAGAAACTGGAATAATCAGTGGGCACAAAAACAAGGGGTTGATTTGAGTAAAATCAATAGACCAAAACCTTGTTTTATCTGTGGCAAATTGAATCATCTTGCCAAATACTGTTATTTCAATCCTATGAACCAAAGGATGAATTTTCAAAGATCCATGCAAAAACCTTTTGGTTATAGGAAGGTTGAAAAGATCCATGTGGCTAAGAATTCTGTTAAATCTAAAAGCCACATGAAGAAAAAGTCTGTTAAAGAAAGTGTCAATATGTGGGTTCCTAAAAGCACTAAAACTGTTAGTACTGCTACTACAAATAGTGCTGCTGACAATGATAGTGCTGCTAGAAGTAATACTACTGCTAACAATGTTAGTGCTGCTGACATTGTTAGTACTTATTTGAAAGTTAATACTGCTAACTCTGTTAGTGCTGCTAACAAGGTTAGTACTGCTACCTCTGTTAGTACTTCTAAGGTTAGTACTGCTTCTAGTGGTTGTGCTGCTAAGCCAATCATATTGACAAAGTACTCTAATAAAGAGTGCTCTGAGTTTAAAAACCTCATTAAAAATGAATGTAAATACTTTGATGAGAAAGGGAGACCCAATACCACTTTGGCTTGGGTCCCCAATCAATACTAATTGTTTAATCTTATGTGCAGGGCAACCAGCAGCTCTAGGGGAAGAGCATCTGGCATGTTGATAGTTGTTGCTCTAGCACATGACAGGGAACATGTCATGCCTCAAGAATTTCAAGAAAATTGATGGTGGACATGTTGCTTTTGGTAATACTCCAGATGGAGGTAAGATAAGTGGTAAGGGGGATGTAACCAAAGGTAAAATGACCTTTGAAGATGTATTCTATATTGAGCAGTTAAGGTACAACCTGTTAAGTGTATCACGGGTTTGTGACAAACAACATAGTATATTATTTACAGATTCTGAATGTATTATCCTTGCTCCTGGATTCAAGGTAGTTGATGAAAAGATGATACTACTAAGAACTCCCAGAAAGGATAATGTTTATTGCTTAGATATGGAAAGTGTTTCAACTGATTCATCCCTAAACTGTCTTGTTTCAAAAGCTTCTTTGGATGAATCATCACTTTGGCACAGAAGGATGTGTCACATAAATTTTAAAACAATGAATAAACTTGTTAAAAACAACCTTGTAAGAGGTTTACCTTCCAAAGTCTTTTCATGTGATGATCATTGTGTTGCCTGTCTCAAAGGCAAACAACACAAAACTTCTCATAAGACCAAAGAGTTGAACACAATCTCAAATTCTCTTCAGTTGTTGCATATGGATCTGTTTGGTCCTAGAAATGTTATGAGTATTGGTAAGAAATCATACTGCCTAGTTATTGTTGATGATTACTCTAGATTTACTTGGGTATATTTTCTAAGGACTAAGGATGAGACAAGTGGACTGATCAAATCCTTTATTCTAAGAATTGAAAACCAAACAAATCAAAAGGTAAAAGTCATTAGGTCAGACAATGGTACTGAATTTAAAAATCATGACCTAAACACCTTTTGTGAGGAAAAAGGAATTGAGAGGCAATACAGTGCTCCTAGGACTCCACAACAAAATGGTGTTGCTGAGAGAAGGAATAGGACATTGATTGAGGCTGCTAGATCTCTGTTGGAAGATTCAAAACTTCCAATTACTTTTTGGGCTGAAGCAGTTAATACTGCTTGCTATGTCCAAAACAGAGTTCTAGTAGTCAAGCCTAAAAACAAGACACCTTATGAGCTTTTAAATAATAGAAAACCTTTTATAGGATTTTTCAAACCTTTTGGGTGTCCTTGTACCATTCTCAATACCAAAACTCACTTAGGAAAGTTTGATAGCAAGGTTGATGATGGTTTTCTTGTTGGTTACTCATCTCAGAGTAAGGCTTACAGAGTTTTTAATACTTCTTCTAGAATAATTGAGGAAAGTGACAATGTCAAATGCAATGAGAACACACCAAATCCTATTGGGTCTGGTCCTCAGTGGTTATTTGACATTGATTCACTAACTAACTCTTTGGGTTTCAGTAGTGATTATAATGCAAGTTCAGGAAGTGGAGGATCAGGGGATGAACAAGTACAAGTACAAGACATCATTCCTCAGTCTGTGATCTTTCCTATATCTGCAAAAGATCCTGTTGAGGTCTGTGAAAAGGGGAATGCTACTGAACCAATTCAGAGTGAAGAAGAAAGAAGAGATGAAGTGAATCAAGTGCATGAAGAGCCAGAAGCAGCTGATGAGATCCCCTCAGCTGACTTAAATGATTCCAATCTGAATGTGGGAATCAATGAAGAACCTAGTCATCAGACTAGAACTCAAAAGAATCATCCTCCAGAGCTGGTCATAGGAGACATCTCTTCTCCTATGATAACAAGGAATCAAAGCAGACTTCAAGAGCTGCAGGATCAGCAACACACAGTACTCTTCTGCTTTCTATCTCAGATTGAGCCTAAGAAGGTTTATGATGCTATGAAAGATTCCAGTTGGATAGAAGCTATGCAAGAAGAGTTACTGCAGTTCAAGTTGCAAGAAGTCTGGGACTTGGTGGACCTTCCAAAAGGTCATAGAGCTATAGGCACCAAGTGGATTTTCAGGAACAAAAAGGATGAGAGAGGCATTGTGATAAGAAACAAAGCAAGGCTGGTGGCACAAGGATACACTCAAGAAGAAGGCATTGACTATGAAGAAGTGTTTGCTCCAGTGGCAAGGGTAGAGGCCATTAGACTATTTCTAGCCTATGCCTCATACATGAAGTTCAAGGTATACCAAATGGATGTGAAGAGTGTCTTTCTGTATGGTACAATTGATGAAGAAGTATATGTCTGTCAGCCCCCTGGATTTGAGAATCCATCATATCCTGACAGAGTATACAAACTGAAGAAAGCACTTTATGGTCTGCATCAAGCCCCAAGAGCATGGTATGATACTCTGTCTACCTATCTCTTGGAAAATGGGTTTGAAAGAGGAATTATTGACAAGACCCTCTTCATTAAAAGAAGTAAGAAGGACATCCTATTGGTTCAGATTTATGTGGATGATATCATCTTTGGATCCATAAAAGATCAGATGTGCAGAGACTTTGAAAAGTTGATGCACAAGAGCTTTAAAATGAGTTCAATGGGTGAACTTACATTCTTCCTTGGGATTCAAGTAAAACAGAAGAAAGATGGGATCTTCATAAGCCAGTCAAAATATGTGAAAGACATCCTGGACAAATATGGATTAACAGACTCAAAGCCAGCAAGCACACCCATGGAGACTCATAAACAGATCACTGCTGATCTTGAGGGGGAGGATGTTGATGTCCATCTATACAGATCAATGATAGGATCTCTCATGTATCTCACAGCCTCAAGACCAGACATCATGTTTCCAGTGTGTTTGTGTGCCAGATTCCAAGTAAAGCCAAAACAATCACATCTACAAGCTGTTAAAAGGATTTTCAGATACTTAAGAGGGCAACCTAGATTAGGTCTTTGGTATCCTTATGAATCCAACTTTGACTTGATTGCTTATTCAGATAGTGACTTGGGTGGTGCTGTCATGGACAGAAAGTCTACTTCAGGTGGATGTCAACTTTTGGGTGCTAGAATAGTATCTTGGCAGTGTAAGAAACAAACCACAGTGTCCTTATCAACAACAGAAGCTGAGTATATTGTTGCTGCAAGTTGCTGTTCTCAGGTTCTATGGATTCAAAATAAGATGCTGGACTATGGGGTAACCTTTCTTCACACTCCAATCTTCATTGACAATAGCAGTGCTATAAGCATTGTTAACAATCCAGTCAAGCACTCCAAAACCAAGCACATTGAGATCAGGTATGACTTTATCAGAGATTGTAATGAAAAGAAACTAATTCAAGTTGCTAAAGTTCATACTGACAACCAATTTGCTGATCTATTCACTAAAGCTTTTGATGTGGGTAGATTCACTTTCTTGGTCACAAGTGTGGGCATGATCAACTCTGAATAAGCTCATTTTTCTTAAAAGTGTTTTCATACCTGTTATTGGTTTATTCTTTGGTGCTACTAACATCTTTCTCAGGAAGTTCTTACCTTGCTCAGAGTACCTTAAAGCTTCAAAAAGTGTAAGTATAGTTAATGTTGCCAGTGCAGTTTTAATACTGCCAGTGCACAGTTAATACTGCTACTTCGTTAATACTGCTAGTGGTTAATACTGCTCTCAGTTAATACTGCTAGTTAGTTAATACTGCTAGTGGTTAATACTGCTCTCAGTTAATACTGCTAGTTAGTTAATACTGCTAGGAGTTAATACTGCTTATGTCCTGAATCGTATAAATAACCTTTTTGCCCGCGCAAAAGTTCATAACGACTCTTTGCTTTCTATTCATCTGCTCTCTAACCCCTTTTTCTCTCAAGAACCAAGTGTTTCAGTACAGATTACTCAAGCTAACATGGCGTCTATGGCATTTGTTGACGAGCACAATGAAATCGCGATGCTACAAAAGCCAAAGCAAGCTGCAGGATTTCATCAGATAGTGGGTTTTCTGAAGTCTAGCCATATCGCCTATGCTCTGACAGTGTCTCCAACTATCTACATTGAGCATCAATGACAATTCTGGGCAAATGCCACCATAGTCACAGAGAATGGTGTGCAGATTCTGAAGACAAGGGTGGGTGACAAACCCTTGTCAGTTACTGAAGAGGTGATACGCAACTGTCTACGTCTAGACGATGCTTAAGGTATTACTTCTCTTCCTAATGAGGACTTGTTCTCAAATTTGTCAAGAATGGGGTATGGAGGCCAATTGGGTGGTTTTAAATTCTCAAAAGCAAAATTTTATACCCAATGGCGTTTTCTTGTTCATACCCTGATGCACTGCATTTCCAAAAAGACTACTGGATGGAGTGAGTTTATCAGTACCATTGCTTATGCTTTGGTCTGTTTGGCCACTTCCAGAAAGTACAATTTTTCAAGAATGATTTTCAGTGATCTTGTATCAAACTTGGGAAGCAAAAAGAGTTTTTATATGTACCCAAGCTTTGTACAAGAAGTCATAACCCATGAATTGACGGATATGCCTCACTTTGATGAGGTATATGTACCAAAAATCCCCAAAGGTAAGGTCTTTTCAAACATGAAAAGATCTCCATTGGACTCGGAAGGAGTTGACACCCCATTGTTCTCTACAATGATGGTGGTGTCCCACAATGAAGAAGGTATGGCAGCAGGGTCAAGGCCCTCATTAGACCATCCCACTGCTAGCCAATCCCAACCTTCCATCACCATATCAATCCCTCAGTCTCTTGTTCAAAAGCCAACTTCTCCAATCACCCAAACTTATACAAGGAAAAAGGTAAAGAAGGCTCCTTCCCTTCTTGTACCATCACCCACTGAGCCTTTAAGCCCTCTAATGGAGAATTCTCCATTAGAGAATATCCACAGGGAAACCACAGGGGTGTCTCCCAACCCCAAGGAGGTGCTCACTGAGGAGATGTTTGAGCATATGGGTGCTAAGGCTGCCACTACTCCTGCTAGCACAGAGGAGGTCAGTGGTAACATAAATAAGACATTTTCCATGGCAACTTTGGGTGAGCAATCATCCAAAGGTCACTGGTGCCAAGAACCCAAAGAGGTGGAGAGTGCTTCTGTTAGGCAGAAGGTTCCCACTACAAAAAGATCCCATGATCCTTCAAAAGAGGGTAACACTTCTGGAGACGGTGAGGACAGATATAACTATCAAGAATTGATGGATGCTATGGGTAACATAAACATGGATGTCATCAAGCAAGGGAAAGATATTGAAGAGATGAAAATGGTGATCCTGTCTCAACAAGTACAAATTACCAAACTGAAGAAATTGGTGACAAGATTGGTACAGAAGAGGAGAAGGCAGTTTGTGTTAAAGAAGAGGAAAGGTGATAAAGATGCTTCCAACAAGGGGGAGAAAGAGGCTGAAACAGAGAAAGAAAGTATAGCTGAGAGGGAATTTGAGGTTGAGGGGGAGAAAGAGGCCGAAATAGAAATAGTAACAGACTCAATAGCAGCAGAAAAAGAAACAGAATTTGCTGAAGCAGTAGAAACTGTTAATGCTGCTGAGGTAAAAGAAGCAGCGGTAACAGGGCTTTCTGTAGAAGAATTGGAAATTGCAGAAATATTGGTCAAAGCCAAGAATGACACTCCTAAGGCTTCTCAAAAGGCCAAGGGAGTGGTCATAAATGAAGGAGGAATTCAAAAGAAAAGAAAAGAGATAAATGAGGCAGGTTTGAAGGATTCAAAAGGAAAAGCAAAGATGGTTAAACATGAACAACCTTTAAAGAAGAAAAGTCAGATTGAGTTAGATGAAGAAGTGGCAAAGCTACTTCAGGCTGAAATGGAAAAGGAAGAACAACTTCAAACAGAGAAGGATAGAGAGCTTGCAAAGATAATGGCCAGAAAACTCAATGTTGAGTATCAAGAGAGTTTAAAAGCAGCAGCTGAAGCCAAGAAAAGCTCTGTGAAAGTTTCTAAGCAAAGAATGCCAGTTATGAAGCAGAAAAGACAACCTTCTAAGACCTTTTTGGCCAATCAGGAAAGGAGAAAAATGATAAATTTCCTGAAAGGTGCAATTGGTGTCAAAGGAGAGATGTTTACTAATATGGCATACAGTCAAGTAGAGGAGCTGTATAAGAAAGAAATGGTTAAGCTTCAAGGGGACTCCTCACAAAGGGAAGAGGCTGAAAGAAGGATGAAGGAGAGACATGATCTCAACATTCAACAACCATTCCTTGAGGAAGTCACACCTACAAAAGAAAATAAGCAAGAGTCAGAGAATGTTGGTATGGAAGCTAAATCTGCAAAGAGGGTGAAGACCATAGCTTCAAAGAAATTGTTCAAGAAACAAAGGGTTGAAAAAGCTGAAAAAGAGGCAGAACCTTCAGTTACACCTTCAGCAGAATCTGTGCAGAACCCAGAACAGTCCAATAAGCAATCTAATGTGCATCTTGAGCTTTATATGACTATAACAGATGATGAACCAGTTCAAGCTGATCCCATTTCTATGAAAGCACCAGAAGTCATCTTTTGGGATATTCTGGAAGATCAAAGAAAGAAATACTTCAGGCTTAAGAGAGTGGGAGATATATATGAAGTATACTCTACTTGGGGTAGACTCATCAGAAGCTGTTCAAGATCAGATTTAGAAGAGATGTTTAAAGTTGGATTGGGTCTATATGAAAAGGAGCTGACAAGAGAAGGAATGAGCTTAATCAGACTAGCCATGGAGTACTTGTGCATGATGTTTGATCCTAGCAAAGTTCAACATGTGATCAGAGATTTGCATCTACAGAATAAATTCCAAAGGATAGAAAACTGGATGATATTTGAAAGGTGTGGAGTCTATGTCATCACTGTAGACAGAGCTTATCATGAGTACTACTTGGTGGACAAGATATATGAGCACAGCAAGGGTAAACTACAAGCAATGTTGAATGCCAAGCTTACATGTTCAAAAGATTCAGAAATGGCAAAGATTGTGGTAAGCAGAACAATCAATCAAAGTCTGGGTCTGGATCCGAATTTGGGTAACTAAGATGTAGTGTTGAAAGCATCTTGAAGACTATTTGAAGAACTTGACTTCTCTTCCTAAAAGTCAAGTTAGGGGGAGATTGTTGGGAAATTCAGAATGTCACAAGTACAGTTAATGCTGCTAGAAGAACTTGGTTAATACTTCTGAGGTTAATGCTGCTAAGTAAAGTTAATGATGCTGAACAACTTAATGTTGCTCATCAAGATTAGTACTGCTAAGTCAAGGTTAATGCTGCTAGAGGAGATTACTACTGCTAAGCAATTTTAGTACTGCTAGTAGTTAGTACTGCTGAATGTTAATACTGCTCAAAGTATTAATATTGCTGAAGACTTTGTGCTGCTTATAAGATAATCAAGATTCGTGCAGAAGATTATGGAAAGTTTGAAGATAAAGATGGAAGATTATTTTGAAGATCTTTTATTATTTGTAATTATTTTTTATCTTAAGTATATATAGAATACTGACAGTCTAAGACAACATTTGGTGTAGTGCATGAATCCACAAACTAATCACAATTTAAAACTAGTTCTAAAAGAAATATATCTTAATAGAACTTGACCAAAATGTAAATATATAACATTTTTAGTTGAATCTATAAATTCTATAAAATTTTCAAACAATTTAATTGCATGTTTAAGAGCATCTCCAACCGCACGGTAAATCAGAGGATTTGCCGTGCGGTAGCTCCAATCGACCGCTATCACCAAAAAAATTAAGTGATTCATACGGCAAAATATGCTGGCCCAACTTTTTTTTGCCGGCCTTTATTTTCTTGGGGGACCCACCATTCTGTGTGGTAATTAAACAAATTTGTTTTTTTTTTTAACAAATTTGGTGTTTTTAGAGGACGGTTGGAGGTGAAGTTTTTTTTGGTGTTGATGGGCCCACAAAATTTAGTGTTTTTAGTGTTTTTAGTGTTTTTTTAGTGTTACCATTGGAGATGCTCTAAAGTGAATTAATGAAACTGAAGAGGCCACTTTAGTAATTTACAGAAACTTACAGCCATGGACTTGGATGTTAACCATGTTTCCCAAATCCATTTTTTTTCACTCTTTTGCAGCAAAAACAAGTTTTGAATCAACAACATTCGAGGGTCGATTTCATTCAATTCTTGACCTTTTTTCATAAGGCTTTCCATGCTATCATATTAAGAACAATATTTTTGACATTTTGAAATCTATATCATTAAAAACCATTAAGATTTAAACTTCAATTTCATCTTTTTTTAAGGTATCCGAAGTGTTCTCAACGAAAACATCAAAATTAACATTCGAGTGCTAACAAAATAAGTATCTAAGCTTACCATTATATCATTAATTAAAAAAAAAGGAACAAAACCGTATCATAACTAAAAAGAATGGTACAAATCTTACCCCAATGAATGCTCAAAAACTGAATACCAATCATCTATTTCAAGACCCGACATTCTTAGCACTTTTGATTTCGATTGCTGCCCTTGATTTGTTTTCGAGAAGATTACAACAAATAAAAAAAAAGTTTCGAACCCCAGTGGTAAGGTAACATACTAGGGGGGTCAGTGGATGGTATCCTTGACTACCCCAGGTTCGAACCCCGTGGTGAGCATCATGTGACATCCATGATCATGGGTCCTGCCACATAGTGGTACTCTTAATTGGGTTGGGTCGTGATCGACGGGGATTGGTCGGGTGGCACCCTTAAGTGGGAGCCCGGATACCCCGGGAACGTGTGCGTGTGTTAACTTGCCGTTAAAAAAAATAAAAAAAGGTTCAACTTTAAACCAAATGAAGCAATCGATTTATGTCACGTTTCTTCAAAATTAAACACGTACCCTCTCAAGAGACATTTGTCTCATTTTTCATTTTAATTTACATAATAATCCCTGAGGTTTAGTGCATATTTCAATTATATTAATTATGTTTTCCAAAAATACACATAACATCCTTCATTTTATATTTGATTTTATCTCGATACATTTAAATATTTTGCGATGTTACAAATCTCCCGTCCTTATAAAAATTCCGCCCTCGGAATTTGTCTCATTATCATTTTTAAATAGCTGAGTAGACTTAGCTTTATGTCTACTTCGATATCTTTACGTGACATTTTGGTCCTACATCTCCAAACATTTCACAAATATGACACAAAAATGTCATTAATTCTCTAAAATTCACCAACTAGATACAATATGTGTATCTATTTTTTCAATTCTTTCTATAACTTTGAATGGTTCTATGGATTTGAAAGCTTAACTTTCTTTATTCATCTTCAATTAATCGCAAACGTATGTTTTAATTAAAATATATTGAGGATTTCTAAAATTTGGGATGTTACATATGTAGTATGTATAGATGTAGTACTATGTATGTATGTATTTATTGGGTATATAGTATAGAGGGATAATCATTTAGAAACCTTCTAAATGTTACAAACTATACAAACCCATCTAGGTCATCCAAATTTTTGATCAACGGTTGAGAAACTTTAGAACTTAAATTAATTTAAAAAATAGGGAGAAAATAGGGAAAGGGTAGTTTAGGAATAGTTTTAGTTATTTTAAATTTAAATTTAAATTTTATTAATTAATTTGAATTATCTGGTTACAAGATATCCTAAATTTTCTCCATATTTATCTCTCCTTCTATCTAAAAAATAATCCGGCCACCACCACCATCATCTCCATCGTCATCACTACTCCGGCGACCGAGAACCACCGCGGTTCTCCACTACTCCATCCTACGACTATCGTGCGTCACCGCCATCCGTCAGGAGCCTCCTTCGCCACCCCACGTATCGTGACCTCCTCCCCCGAATCTCCGACGAGTTTATGATATTTCAAGTTCTTGTTCGAGTTTCATAAACTGTTTTTTTGAAATTTTATAGTTTCATATATTTTCATAAATGGTTTCATATATTTTTTTCCATATGAATAATCATATTTTAAAGTTTCATATATTTTTCTCTCATATGAATATTCAGGTTTTTTCGAAATAATCATATATTTTTTAAGTTTCATATATTTTTCTCCTATATGAATAATAAGATTTTTAAGTTTCATACATTTATCCAATATGAATGATCAGATGATCATACGTGAAAATTTCAAAAAAACATTTTATGAAACCAAAAAAACTTAAAACTTTTGAAAAAACAGTTTATATATGAAAGTCGAAAAAATTATCAAACTTGCCAGAAATGGGGAGGTCGCCGGAGTGGGAGGAGGTCACCGGAAGTGGAAGGACGTCACCGAAAGTGGATGGTGACGGTGGATCGTGAGTATGTGTGTGTGTGTGTGTGTGAGAGAGAGAGAGAGAGAGAGAGAGAGATGGAGAGATAATTAAAGAAGAGATAATTAAATAATTTAATTTTTTCCTAAAATTACGAAATTTGTAAAAAGACATAAATGTCCTGGTTTTGTATTGTTTGTAACCTTTAGAAGGTTTGTAAATGAAGGTGCCTCATATAGTATATGTGTGTATGTAATACCTAATAAGGTCCATTGGCACCCACAAACACAAAAAATTAACTATCAATAGACATATCCGTTGTTAATTAACGTTAGTGATGCTAAACTTTTAGTTGTCTAACATGTCTTCATAAATGGTTAAACATAACACCCGAGACTCAAAACAATATATTAGAAGTAAGAGTTTATATATCCAAGTGTTTTATTGATAATTTATCATTGATCCTACAAATACTAGGGTGATTTAACATAATCGTTAATATGTAAGTACCAATTTGCAAAAATATCAAAAGCCCCAAATTTCTATATACAATATATGAGAGTGATCTATGATCAACCATTCATATATATATATATATATATATATATATATATATATATATATACCGAGAGATACAGGATCGTAACAAATTTGGACAATATATTAAATAATACAGATAAATAAGAAGAATAAGTATGATTTGCATATTTATATGTAATTGAAAAATATATACGTTGATATCCAAGAAGAAAAGTTTTAATATGTTCAATTAAATGTAAACGACGAGTGCTTGGAATAAATATATGAATCTTATGACGATCATCAAAATTTTGTAAGAGTAAGCAACCATCACTGAAGATAAAAACATAAAGCATGATTAAAGAGTACCTTCTTTGATTAGATGATCTTTTGAATCGATACAAGAACTACAAACTGAAGGAGAAATAACTAAATTAAAATCTAAAGACTTAGAACAATTTTGAGTAGAGAGGAAGATAGAAGGTTTCTTAGGCATGACATATTGTGATGGAAATTGCACTCTGCCTAATCTTGAGTCTTGATGTCTTTATTTATAACAGCCTCGAGTAGGTGTTGATTAAAGAATAACCGACAGTTGTAGTGAAAAGCTTCAATAATTGATCTCCTTTTACCGGCAACCGGTTGCGGACTTGAACCATTTGATTCTTCATGTAATTTAAGTAGTGGGTTGAAAAGTAGACGGCATCTTTTGAATAATTGATGAAGTGGGCCAACATCTGTTGACAGTTGTTTTCCTTTTGATTCTTCGTAGTGGGCGGCTACTTTTGAAATTATTAATCTCATTTGTCGTCATGTTGAATTATTGAGTCTTTCAAATGATGAGTACCTGAAATGTCTTTTGAGTAATAATTTTGAGTATAATTTCCCAATGAACTACTGAAGAACGTAATTCATACGTATGAGTATACCCATATGAGTAACAAATTTTGTCTTCAAAGACAAAACACCAAACACACACAATTCCCTAGAGATTTATATCTGCGTAGGGATCTTGAGAATCTTGAAAAAGATCATGAGTCTCTTCTTGAGTAGAGTTTGTAGGTGAGTTCTCTTTGAATTTTTGGAGTAGATACTTGACTTCTGCTTCAGATTTTGCTGCCATAATCTGAGCAACTTCTTCATCATCGCTTTGATAAATGGGCCTTTCGATAGTGGCCGGAGCACCAAAATTTTCAGAATAATAATTGGAAACTCCTTGAATTGACATCTTCTCTATTTGATCTTTTGGGAGCTTATCCCACCATTTAACTTTGCAAGTGCGAATGAGTAATGGATATGAATGACGTGGGGTTCTTACGTCAAAATTCCAAGAAATTATCCATGGTAGTTTGAATATGGCTATGAATTGGAGTAAATATTCACGATCTAAAATGTTTTGGACAAACATTTCTTTAAACTTCTAAAACCTCCCATAACAGTAATAGGAAGGATTTCTGGAACACATCCGATATAATTGAACCAATCAGCAAACCAACTAGGATATTCATAGTTAAAATTCTTATCAAAGAATATAAACCATGAATGTGAGTAACTTCTAAGATATAGAAATTTGAACCAAGCGTCTTGATAATCATAATAATTATAAGACGATAGCTTTGGGTAATTTGAGAGAACCTTATTAGTAAAAGGGCGACCATTCCAATCTTGAATAGAAAGGATTTTGAATATCTGAGCTTTGGTAAAATCTATTTGAGAAAGATTCATATGGTTAGCAGTATGAGTAACTTTGACAGAACCAGTTTCAGCTAAAATGGCTTGATAATACTCTCGAGTTTTAAGAATATCACCTTTGCATAATGAGTCTTTTGAGAAAAGGAAATCGATAAGAGTATTGAAAGATATTTTGTAAAGATTCATCTCATAATCTTCTAAGATCTTGACTACTTGATGAAATGGATTTTGAAAATACAAATGTTTAATATTTTGACTAGTTGATGGAGTATGTACCTTTGGAATAGGAGAGACTAAGATAGATTTATTTGGAGTAGTGTTGGATATAGTAGCGACAAGTTTTTGAACTAAAGCAGAATAAGTTTGTTGAGTAGTTGTCGTTTGAGTAAGAGGTGCAAATCGATTTTGAGTAATCGGAGTAAGAGAAGAAGATGATGCTGATGAGTCAACCTGTTTTGAGTCTTTTTTCTTGAAATGAGTGAAAGGAGACATGGGTTTTGAATCATTCATTTCCCCTGTAAAAATTCTCGAGATAAGAAGTCGGGGAGAGAATTATTTGAACCTTTTATAAACTCAATTTGAAAATCAAAGTTGCTTAGTAATGCTTGCCATCTTGCAAAAATCTGTTTAGAAATAATATTTTTGACATCATTTTCTAAAATCGGTTTAGCAGATTGACAATCAATTCGTAATAAAAACAATTTCATGTATAAATCATCTTCAAATTTTTTAATACATAAAACAATTGCTAAAATTTCTTTTTTAATTGTGGAGTAATTTTTTTGAGTATCATTCCAAGATCGAGAAAAGAACCTAACTAATTCTTCAGTAGAGTTATTAGAAATTTTTTGCTTTAGTATTCCTCCAAATCCTATATCACTAGTATCTGTTTCTACTATAAGTTTAGCATTAGGTTGAGGGATATGAAGACAGGGTAAATATTTTACCTTTTGTTTGATTAATTGAACTACTTTGGTATGATCTTGAGTCCATGGTTTTGGATTCTTTTTGAGTCTTTGGTAAAGGGGTTTGCAAATAATTCCTAAATCTTTAAAGAAATCATGAACATAATTTAGACATCCTAAAAACCGTTGAAGTTGGGTTTTATCTTTGATTTCATCTGGAAATTTATTTGAAAATTCTAAACTTCGTTGAATTGGTCTTATGGTACCTTGAGTAATATCATGTCCTAAAAATCTAATATTTGTTTGAAAAAGATGCATTTTTGATGCAGAAACAACTAATCCATTTTTAAAGATTAATTCATAAAATATATTTAAATGTTTAAAATGTTGTTCTATTGATTTTGAAAAGATTAAAACATCATCTATATAAACAATAGCAAAATTGTTTATGGGGATGATAATATCATTCATAATATTTTGAAATTCAGAAGGAGCATTTTTGAGTCCAAAAGGCATAACATTCCATTCGTAATGACCAAAGAGAACATTAAAACCTGTTTTGTATTTATCTTTTTGAAAAAATATTTGAATCATATAATTTTTTGAGTAAATCTCTTTTATTTGGAATTGGATATCTTATCCATTCTAAAACTTTATTTAAAGGTTTATAATTTATAACTAATCTTGGAGAACCTCGTTCAATTTCAACAGCATTCATAACATAAAAGGCTGAACATGACCAAGGTGATTTTGATGGTCTTATGAGTCTTTTATCTAAAAGTTCTTGTATTTCTTTTTTACAATGATCTTGTAATTCATTTGACATATGAATAGGTCTGGATTTTGAGGGTATGTTTATCTCATTAAAATCTTTTATATAAGGTAATCTAACTATATGTTGTTTTCTTTTCCAAAAGGCATTTGGAATATTTGAACATACATTTTTTTCAAATTTATCTTTTATTTGTTTTATTTTATTTTGATTCATTTGATTTTGAATTTGTTCAGAAATTCTTAAACTATTTATTTCTTCTTTTAAATATTTTATTTGATTTATTTTATTGTTCAATTGATTTAGTTTTGTAGAAACAATAGGACTTTCGAATTTAAAAAATATTTCTTTATCTAAAGCATTTGAAATAATTCCATCTTCTGTTGTTGAAAAATGGTATAGTAGAGAAATAAATGGAGTTCCTAAAATTAAAACTGAAGTTAAATTCTTTGCAAGTATTAATGATGTTCTAAAACAATATCCATCGTTACATATATGAGCATTTGAAATCTTATATTCAATGTTGAGAGAGGAACCACTAGCGGTAGATAACCTGTTAGCAGTTTTTTCATAATATTTTATAGGTATGAATCCTTTTTGAATACAATTCATATCAGCGCCAGTATCAATAAGTGCTAGTACAGTTATTTTGAAATCATTTTGAATACATAATTGTATATAGGTATTCCATTTTTGGTATGATATTCTTTTTGGTATTTTTATTTCTTTTATGTTTCCTTCTTGATTATCTAATTTTATTTCTTGATCATTTTTAATAGTATCTTTTCCTCTTTCAATTTTTACTAATCGATCTTTAATTATTCTTATTTCTGTTTTAACATT
The DNA here is from genome assembly GCA_954870635.1 of Arctium minus. Classification (NCBI taxonomy): domain Eukaryota; kingdom Viridiplantae; phylum Streptophyta; class Magnoliopsida; order Asterales; family Asteraceae; genus Arctium; species Arctium minus. The sequence continues at coordinate 6,400,427 of OX941083.1, read as the reverse complement.
ATTTAATTCTTCTTGAAGGTCTTGAATAGAAATAGGTGTTTTGGATTTTGAAAATCTTTCATAGACATCTTGAAGATTGAATATTTCATTAGTTCTAGGGGTTGAAGTTCTATTTTATTATAGTTTAAAATTTTATTTAAAGCTTTTTCTTTAATTATTTGATCAAGAATTTGATCTAAAATTTCTATTATTTCTCTATCTTTATCTGTAATTACATTTATTTGAGTACAAGTACATTTTCCTATACATTCGCAGTTTGAATTTGTCTCTGAGTCAGAGGTTGAGTAATTTTCTAAATTTTCTAAATCTTTTTCATCGTAATCTGACAAGCTAGATGATTCACTAGAACTATCTTGATTAAGCATAAGTTTACACATTTGATCTTTTAATTGATCAGAAATATTTAATTGATTAATCTTTCTTTTAACATAACAATCTTTTGCCATATGACCTGTTTTACTGCATTTATAACATATGATTATATCTCTAAATTCTTTTGATTTTGTATTAGATCTTTTTGAATATTTTTTATGATATTTTGGTTTCTTTTGATATTTTTCTGGTTTTTTATAATATTTTGGACTAGACTCTTTATTTGTAAATTTTTTCTTTGAGAATCGTTTTATTTTTCTAGATGAAGGAGGAGTTGAGATAGGTTGATAGCCATATTGTGGACAAAATTCTCCTAATTCGTTTTTGCTATTGATTCTATCTTTTTTAAGTTTAGCTTTGAATTTTAAGTCAGAACAAATAGCTAATCCTTCTTTATTAATTTCATTAATAATTTCGCCAAAGGTTAGATCCTTATATGGTATTTGATTATTGTATTTTTCTCTTAATTTATCTCTAATCTTTTTTGCAAATAATTTTGGTAATCCTGCAATGAACCTTTCTTTCCAGTAAGCTTCTTTGCAGTTTGGTCTTGTCATTACTTTAGCTAGAAACATATCTTTATACCATCTAAAATCTTGTAATTTTCTACATGTTAAATTGAGAAGAATTTATGCATTTCTTTCTTGAAATAGGGTTGGATCACCTACAAAGTTTTTTAATATTGCAAATACTAAAGTTGGAATAATATCATATTCTTGAGTAGTAACAGGTCTATAATTTTCAGTTTTGATTACAATTTTTGTAGCATTTAGAATTGTAAGTTTTTCTGCGGGAGTTACATAGAGATCCCACCACCCCTTTAAAGTGCCAGTGAATCCAGAAAGGATAGCATCGGCAATTTGTTTTTGATTATTTCCTTTAGTAGAATAAGCGTTAGCGGCCATGTTTATTTCTTGTAAGAAGTTTAAAATTTGATGTTCTGCATAACCATCAATATTCCATTCATAAATTGATGTTCCATCGTAGGCACTTCTATTATTAGTTGTTTCGCGATCTTCAAATTGAATATCTGGAAGTGTTGGTCTTGGATAATAATTGAAAGTATATGGTCTTCTTGTTGATATACGATTATGTCTACTGAAATTAACTTTATTAATATTATCAGATATTTGAGTATTTGAAAATTGTTCATTTAACTCATTTATATCTTCTTCAGAATAATCATCTGAATGTTGAGAGATAACATTAATTTTCATACTTCCTAATTTTTCACTTAATTCATTAACTATCTTTTTATTATATCCTAAATTCATATGTGGATCCATTTGTTGTGGAGTAAAGATTGGATTCTCTATTTGTTTTAATTTTGAGTCGTTTTTTGAGTCGTTTTTAATAGGTGATTCTATTTTTTTATTTAGGGAGTTCTTTTCGATTCTATTTAATTGTTGACTTATTGTATTTAATATTTCATTTGAATAATTATTTTGATATAATATACTTATAATTTTTGATTCATTATCCATTTTTGTAATATTTCCTATTAATGGAGAGGCTATATATGAATTTTCTATTTTAATGTTTTGTTTAGGAGGATGAATTGTTGTAACCTTATCATTATTTTTTATTACTATATATTCTTGAGTAATTTTTGGAGTCTCATGAATATTTAACATTGAAAAATGACATTTAATATTCATTTGTTTACAAAAAACTAATTCATACCAATTAAAGAATGTTATATGAACATTTTTGTTATAAATATATAATCTCCATTGGAGTTAATGATCTAATTCTATTTTACTATTATTTACAGAATTATAATAAATTTCTCTAATATCTTTATTATAATCTGCAAAAAAATCCTTTTTAAGTACTTCTATATTCATTTTTTAATGAGTAATTTTGTTTACTTCTTTTGTTATTATTTTGATCCAAAATTTACTATTATGAATTTCTGCTTGAGTATCTTTAATTTCAGATTTTATTGCTTTATAGTCTAAATCTTCACTACTTATGTTATTTCTTTCTAGTTCTATTAATTTATTCAATGTTTCTAATTGTTTTGTTTCTCTTTTTAAAGTTTCCCAATGTAATTTTAGATCTTCAGCTCTCATTTTATTATCTAACGAACAATTAATTTGTATTTTATTACTCATACTTAACAAATTATTAATTTTTGTCTAGATTCTTGAATCCACTTGAACATTAAACTATTTCTTTCTTTTAAATGTTTGATTCGTAAAATTATTCTTCCTAAATATAATACTTGATTAATTGTTATCTTATTATATCTTTCCCATTCTAAATGAGTCATTAATTTGTCTTTTTTCATTTTGGAGTTCTATGATTTCTTTATGAGATATTTTGATGATATCCCAACAAGAATCTATTAATGATTTTTCTAATTTATTTTGATTACACAAAATTTGAGTTTTATTGCTCATTTTGATTTCTAATTCTTCTTAACCCTGCTTCGGTTACCATATTCATATCTGAATGTGTTGGACTATGTATTTTATCTGATTCGCTAGACTTATCTTCTTGATAAATTGGTTTTGGAATATCTTGATTAAAATCTACATGTTTTAATGATTTAGATTTTTGAATAAAAGGATATTCTTTAAAACTATTATTACTTGTTGATCCTGTTGAAAATCTAGAAGGAAAAGGAATTGAATTAAAATTAATATCGGCAGAACCATCTTCATTTTCTATGATGTTAGATAGCCTATTTGATTCTCCTATAGGGTTTGGGTATATTAATATCTTGAAGGTTCCAATTACAAGATTGAGCAATTTCATCCCATTTGAGTTTTTTGGGTGTTTGTACTTTTGTATGTTGAGGATTTGATTCAAATATAATAGTTTCATTTTTAGGGCTAGTTATTCTAGACTTAGGTTCTATAGTAGAAGACATAGTCTTATAACTAATCCTATAGATTACTGCTATAGCTTTAGTATCTTCTTTAAATTCTAAATTTTTGGTTTTAATTGTTAAAACTAAAGTGTCTAAGATATTTGGATCAGATAATCCTACTGTAAAATTTGGATAACAATTGAAGTAGATTGGACCGTTTGAGATATTAGTTTCGGCCATGGCTAAAACCGAATTTTGAAAATTCGTATGCCTAGCATCTCTAAGTATTATTAGTACTGGAGCATCTATACCTAATCTAAATAAAGGTTTAACTGCTATTTGAACTAATCCCATATGTAAGAATTTATATTTTTGCTTATGTTCAATTATGGATCTTTTTGATAGAAGACAAATATTATCATAATCTTTACTAATAGAAACAGTTTGTTCACTTGCTTTAATTGAATAACCTTGGAGAAAATCTAAAGTTCCTATTTTGTATATCGTTTTGAAAGGCTGTTTTGGAATTGTCCAATTTGTTAAACTCTGTTCTATATCAGATATATGAACTTCAGCATAATTCATATGAAGACTACGTTCATCATTATTCTCATTGTCCCTATTATTTCTTTTAGAAAATAAACTCAACATCGTATCTGTCTAATTAAAGTTATTTAGAATTAAATATGATTTTGTAAGAAGATAAAGTTTTTATATGACTTATTGGATATTAGCGTTGGTTTAGCCTTGGTCGTTGGAGTAGCATAAGTGGCGCAGTGTTGTGGTGTAAGACCTCCAGCCGTACGCCCGTACCAGACCAGTGGAAGGTGGTCATATATATGGTTAGGTTCAGGGGAAAATTGAGCAACACCCTGATAGCCTTTGATCTTTGATCCGGACGGTATGCACTTATGCATACAAGTAATTGTAATATGCACACGTACATATCCACAAGTGTATAATGCATATATGCATAAAAACCAAAAAAACAACTTAATTTACTTGTATGCACAAGTGCATACCGTCCAGATCAATGACTACCAGAGTATTCCTCACTTACCATTTTTTTGAGGTTTTTCCTTGAACCTCTCCCTCTCTCTCTATATATATATATACCTTATGGGTTAGGTTCTTGTAAGAAGTTGAGATTAACGTGAGAAGTTGAGATTAACGTGAGAAGCATGAGAAATAGTTATCAACTATTGGATTGGATGAGAAATGGATGCACATTTGGATGAGATGCACCGAGATACACCGGATCAATTCTCTTCTAAGCCGTAATTCATGGGAAGAGATTTGATTAAAAATATAACAGTTCAGATCCTCTTCTCACACAATACTTCGCCTAAACCTTATTATAGCAACCTTATATAATTTTAGAAGTAAAATTTTGAATACAAGAATATAATTAAGGGCTTTTAGTGATAATATAATATAAATCCTTCATATACGAATCCGATTCCAGTAAAACAAAGCAATAGCAATAGCAATAGCAATAGCATGAAGTTGCAACATTAACCCTAACAGTGAATGTGAAGTAAATTATAAAAATAAATTGAAGGAATTAGATCTTACCTTAACATCAATATAACTTGAAACGATAATTTCCGAGACCACCGATTCCAACCATCAGAACAAAATCACCGTCATGGGATCTCATAATTTCTAGGTTTATGAACAGAAAACAGATCTGAACAAACAGAAGAAGCTCCCTCATCTTCCATGGCATAAATTCGTTATGTTGTTAGGCCGAGATCCAAACACTTAAAAAGTAAGGAGATATGCAGATCGGAAAAATAACACCACGCCTGTAGTTGTCGCCGACGACGCTGTAATTTTTTTGCTTTCTGAACGGAGTTTGCATAAAGAAATTGAAATGAGGAATAGAGAGATGGCAGTGAGGAGATAAACTCTGGCGGCTGAGTTCTATTCTTTAGGTTAAATGAGAATTACATTAATACCATATTTTTTATTTTATTTTAGAATGATATATGGTTTTGGTCCCATTTCCCAATGGTCTTTTTTGAATTTCAAAATCGGGGGCATTTAGTTTTGTATTTTTATTGTAAGAAAATCTTTAATGTTTGCCTTTTGGTTTGGATTGGTTCCTCACAGTAACGATAATACTTATCTATGTTAAGTATGGGGGCAAAATGGTCCTTTTACCCCTTTCTTTTTTCTGTTTTAATTAGTTTTTGGTAAATTATTTTTCTTGTTCTTCAATTTCCATCCACGCCAACCATCATTAACATGAAATTCATTCAAGAAAATCAAGAACGTGAAATTCTACAATCAAAACCTATAATTTGAAAACGTAAATCAAATTCATTCAAGAAAAAATCTATGTAATGTCAAAAAAGTCATTGTTGAGAAAACCTTACTACAATTTTTGCACAAAAAGTTTGTCCATTTCTCCGATTCAACCTAGCCGCTTCCCTTTCTCTATGATGACGGCCGAAACTCAATCCAATAAATTAAAGAAACAAATATATTCAACTAGCAAAAGATAATAGGAAAGGATTTGAACCTCCGAATATAAGATGGTCATATGAGTGGATACCGCCATCAAAGATGCCGGGTGTGTTGGTCGATATCAATGTTGATAAATGAACAGAGTTACGGACAAATCTACATAGAGTGATGTGGTTGCTTGTGAAACCATAAAAAATTAGGAGCTAAGTATAATTTTTTTTTCCGGAAAAGTCCAAAAAAACCCAATGGATTTTGGTGTTTGGAGTGATTAAGTCATTGGACAATTTTTTGGAACAAATAAGTCTTTAGAATTTCAAAACATGTTAAATAAATCCTTGAACTTTTAGAAACCTGTTAAATACATCCTAATTGTTTAAAAATGTAATATACAACCTACATTGTAGGTAAAACTACAAAAAAAAAGATGTCACCTACTTAATCCGCTATAATTAAAAACGGGGAAATTAATTAAAATAGTAAATCTCAATCGACCAAATTTATTTTTAGGCATTTTTCAAAACCTCTTTCTAAAAGTTCAAGGTTATGCATAATTTTTTTTTGTGTAAGAAATGTTTTTGGCAATAAAAAGAAAAAAAAATAGAAAGCATCGTTTTAGAAGAAAAAAAATACACTTTGCATCCTTATAATTTATTATTTAATTTACTTTATATCTTATAGTTTTTTTTATTTTACCCATTTATTATATTAACACACGTAATCGTATATTAACTAAAATACATCAAAAAATACGTTTTTTTACAAATTACACCATTATAATTGTCTCGTCAATACGTTCAAAATAAACTCAAGATTGAATAGTTTTTAATTTAATCTTATATTATTAAATATAATAAATACGTACGAATTATTTTTAATACTTACACTTTTTATTCTTTAAGGTTAATTTTGTAATACTATAAGATTAATCTGTAATTATAAAGGTATAAAATATAAGTATTAAAAATAATTCGTAAGTATTTATGATATTTAATAATATAAGATTATATCTAAAAATGTTCAATATATTTTTTAATATATTTAAAAAAATATTTTTTTAAATATAATGGTGTAATTTATAAAAAAAAGTATTTTTAAATATATTTTAATTAGTATACGATTATGTGTTAATATAATAAAGATGTAAAATAAAAAAATAATAGGTAATTAATAAAAGAAATTAAATAACTAATTATAAAGATGCATAACTTTATGAAGAAAGTGAATTTTTACACACAAAATTTCTGCATAAGGACGGTTTGTTTTTTGGTAAAAAAATCCTAAACGCAGGAAAAAAAAAAACATTATACGTAAACTTTAACTATTTTATGAAGAAATTTTGAAAACTAGCTAAAAAATGAACTTTGTTGATGGGATTAACATTTTAGTTAATTTCCTCATTTTTAATTTGTAGATGGATAAAATAGATGACATTTTTTTTAATTTGTAGTTTACCTGCTATGTAGGTTGTAAGTTGCATTTTTAGGTAACAAGAATGTATTTAACAAGTTTCTAAAAGTCCAATGATTTATTTAACAAGTTTTGAAATGTCTAAAGACTTGTTTGTTACAAAAAATTGTCCAATGACTTAATCACTCAAAACACTAAAGTCCATTTGGTTTTATTGAACTTTTCCCTTTTTTTTTTATGAAACTATGAACATTAAAACTAGAGGGCTTTATATGGAAAAAAATAAAAATAAAAATAAAAACTCCAATGTTTCCGGATGATGGTTAGGGATAAATTACGTTTTTTAATCCTTCAAAGATTATATATTTTTTAACAGTGGCAAATCCAAAAATTTCTAGCGATTGCACCTTAATGTAGATCAAGATTATGTAAAATCGTGGGTTAACCTTGAGAAAAGTCAACACGTTTTGATCTTGGGAAAAGTCAATTGTGTTGATTTGGAAAACAAAATACATATTTCAATTGAATCAATCTTGATCTTAAAATAAATATATGTTGCTCTGAAAATGAGATAAAAAAAAAGATTAATTGGAATTGAGAAAGAAAAAATAAATCATCAAGAAAGTTGATAAAATCAAAATGTGAGAAAATTTAACAAAAAATCTTCGAGGCATGGTGGTAGTTCTATCTATAATTGTACCTAACCTAAGGTCGTGAGTTCGTTCCTTTAACTATATTTTTGTTGTTAATATTAGGGGTGGAATCGGTACGGTACCGATTTTTTTTTGCCAATACCGTGTATCAACCAATTATAAATTGGTTTGCAAAATTTTATACCATGTATCAACCAATTGTAATTGGTACCAACTTAATTGGTACCGACTTTTTTCGGTTGGTACCGGTTTTGTACCAAATTCATGTTACATATACGAAATAAGAAAAAAACTAATTCAAAATGCTCAAATGATCAAACACAAAAGTTGAATGTAGCATTGTTTAATATTCAATACATGATCAATTCGGTTTCTAATTAGGTTTTTCACTTTTTTGGGCATTTAGGCGATAAGGTGAAAACTAAAAAAATTAAGGATTTTTAAATTTTAAACTCAAAATTAATAATAGCATTGATTAATAAAAATAATAATTAATTAAATTATTATAAAAGTCGGTACCACGGTACTACCATGGTACACAACATTCAATACCGTGTACCAAGCAAGTTCAAACACTTGGTACAACCAGCCAATTTAAATTGGTACCAATTTAATTGGTATGGCTGATACACATGTTGTTGGTTTAGTTTGATACAAAATTGTCACCCCTAATTAATATTTTAAGTTGTAGCATTATAGGGTTTGAGTAAATGCCTTGGGTTGGCCGTGCAACCCAAAATTAAACTTTCGCTTGACACAAGATTCAAACCCATGGTCTCGTGCACAGGGAATGCTAATCCTACCATCTCACCATTGTTTAATTTCTTTTATAAATCTGATTTCAAAATATTTAAAGGTACCATTCAAAATCAAGCGGGTGCACCTTTCAGATGCTTATGTTTTTTTCTCTTCCAATAATCTAGTGAGCGGGAACATGGGAGGCCACTCGACTCTTAATAGGTCCCCCGGTTTTTAATTGGGCAAATGCGCAAAATAACAACATACTTTCATAGATTTTTTATTATAACATTGTATTTTCATTTTTTTTCTTATTATATTTTTGTACTTTCATTTTTTCTTATTACAACAATGCACTTTCAAATTATTTTTTATTAGGGCTTTGCACTTTAATATTTTTATCTAGTATATCATTTGGTAACATGTTTTCTTTTAAACCGGTTTCCTTCACTTACATGTCATACCTAAAATGACATGGAAGACACGTAGGATATGTCTACATGGCATTAAGAAAGAAAAACCACTATCAAAAACAATTAAAAAAACCATTTTACTCACTACCTACAATTTCTATTCCAAATTAATTGAATTGTGGGGTCGTTTACCAAACGCTTACCGGGAAGAAACGTTTCCCACAGTTACCTTATCGTGTAACATTTTTTACCTTCAAAATAGCTTATTGGTAAGCATCTTAAAACCGATAAGTGGTTACCGGGTAAGTATATTTTCATTCACTTGTCGGGTAAGACTTTCAGTCCTTACTATGATTCTTACTAGGTTCCTGACATTTTATGAGCCCTCGGCATATACAAAATCAGGGGCTCTCCAAAAGAAATTCAATATATATTTTTCATTAATAAAAAATTGAATATAAGAAATTCTAATAATTATGGAAGAAAGAAATCTTATTGTTCTTTAGTATAGATAAGAAAGTACTTAAGATTTATGTACTCATTTTTAGGTAATTAGCAACCAAGAGTATAATGTACTAAAATAAGATAATCTTAAGGTCCTAATATATAGATATGAGTTTGACCATCTATTATGGTTGGTAAGTTTTTTAAAAGGTAAGACTTATCTTAGTTCATATAAAGAAATATGTGTTATTTTGATACAAAAAGACAACTTATGTAGAGGAAGAAATCGAAAGAGTCAACAAGAGATCAATGATAGAAAAGATTATCAAGGTTTTCTAGACATATAGACAAATGAGGATCAGTAAGAATATGAAAGAAGAGTTGATAAATAAGATACAATAAGAATAAATAATGATTTTCGGTGACGTTTTGTGTATGGAGTATTCTCCATACGTTATGATTTTGAGTATTGAGTCTTACTTATATTTTGGTATTTTGGATAATAAAGTTTTATTTGAATTTCAGTAATTGAGCATTAATCATTATTCACGTTTTGGGTGAGTATTCGGTTTCAAATTCATATTTAAATTAATGTTTTGTATTGGAGTTTTCATCGCAAAAATGGTGGGTTTGAGGACAAACGTTGCATTCATTTTTTATACCTTTCATTTTAGAAATTGGGATTTAAATAACATTATTTCAGTTTACCGTTTTATATAAATGATGAAAACTCTTGAACTCACTAGGCGTTAAGCCTAACCCTTTTTCTTTGTCGGCATGTGCATCAGGTCCTCGTTGGGGAATGGTACTAGTGATGCTATGAAAAATCAAATGCTAGTTATAGGAACAAACAATAATTAGCAAATTGGAGACGTCTTCCGCATTTGGAGATAGCGACCGTTGTTAGAGTTCAGTAACACTCTTCCCCAATTTAGACTATATGTAAGATCTTAATTATTTATTGTTGATGTTAAATCTTAGATTGTCGTTATAGGTAATCCCTTTTAGAAGGGAATATTCCTTATTTGATGTATTATCGAAATTTTAAATTAGTTGCTATTTTCAGATTTGATAGTGTTACAGATGGCTACATGCCTACTATACATATATATAGACCCACTTTTTAATAAATCAAATTAATCGAATACACACTCTCTCTCTCTCTCTCTCACACACACACACTTTCTCTACCTACCTCACCATTTCTTCAAGAAAACCAAGCCCCATGGATGAGGATTGTTGATTTGTTATTCTTCAAGAAAACCAAGCCCCATGGATGAGGATTCTTCTTCTTTGAGAAAACCAAGCCCCGTGGATGTGGATTCTTCTTCTTCGAGAAAACCAAGCCCCATGGATGAGGATTCTTCTTCTTCGAGAAAACCAAGCCCCGTGGATGAGAATTCTTCGTCTTCGAGAAAACCAAGCCCATGAAAAGTTCTCCATTCGAAGGAGGACTTGATTCTTCCTCAAAGGAACCCCAACAAACCCTGATCAAATCACTAGTTGGTTTTAATTCTTCATCGAAATCTGAAATGGATGCCATGGGTCAAGAAACGGGAATCAAGAAAACAGAAAACACAAAAAAAAAACTCGGTGGTTTTGATCAAGAAATTCTCGATGAAGTGGAAAAAGTGAAAAAAGGATGACGACGATGATGATGATATTAAACTTCTAAAAATAATTCTCGAGTATAGTAACATGACGATGAGGGATCCAAACCATGGTACAACATGCATGCATCACTTCTATGACAAGTAGCTTGGGAGGAAGAAATACGCTCAAGCTTGTTCAAGTGAATTTAATCGGTCTAAACGAATTACAGATTTGTTTATAAGATATGAAAATGAGTTGATCAACTTTCCAGAAGTAGAGGTTGGTTCTCTTGAAGATATGATCCCGTTGGTGTGATGAAATTCAGGTTGGCTCATCAAATCTAGAAAGGCGGGTGTGGTATTTCTGGTCCTTGTAATAAATATTGTTTGGAAGATAATTTAGGTGGAGATGAAAGTGAAGATAAAGATGTAGATGAAAATGGAAATGGAGAAGAATATGGAAATATAATGGAGATGAAAATGAATAGCCCTTATAGCTAGTCATGTACATACATACTCTTCAATGGTGGGTTTCATGTTGATGGTGGTTCAATGCAGGTTTTGTGTTAGAGTTGTTCAATTCAATTCAGGTAAACATGTACTACTTCTTGATATGCATGCACCATCTAGTCTTGTTTCTTCTAGTAAGTACAATCTAGGTATATATAGCTAGTATTTAGTCATACCAACATTTCCATATGCACGCATCCTATAGTGTTGTTTCTTTTTGTAAGTACAATCATATACCTATGGGTTCATTTTGTTGTGTTTGAAAGAAATCTAGTGTTGTTTCTTTCTGTAAGTACAATCGTATTCTTTCTTCATTTTGTGTTGTTGAAAGAAAGCAATATATTGATCATTTTCTCTCTCTCTATATATATAGTTACTTACAAATATTTTTCTTATATATATACACAAAATTGAGAGTGACTCCTTTCGTGAGGATTTTTTATCCGAAACGGTGTCCAATCAAAAGACAGAACTCCTCTCGCCCGAAGCAAAGAATGTGCCCACACACATCAAACCAAAGCTCCTCTAACGTTGATGTGTTGGCGTGCGTTTGTGTTTTTTTTTTGTTTACACCATTTTAAATGCAAGTAAATAAACTTTGACGCAAGTATACATCTTAATCTACTATCATTTTGTAACAAGTAATAATGGTACAAATTACTCAATATCGATCCGACAGGCTGTAACACCCCGATTTTTAGGAAGATATAATTTCAAGTTAATACAAATGAGTATTTTAAGGGAAAAAGAAGAAATCCTCGAATCCTATATTTTATAGACCTATTGGATGAAGGGTTCAATTACGAGTCCAACGTTTCTTTCCGGAGCAAAATCGGAGTTAAAATGAAGAAGTTATGACCAAAACAGTGATCAGGCAAGAATAATGAAGAAAATCGGGCAGCAGTGCTCAACGCGGATATCCGCGGGGATGGATCAGCACCACCATCAACGTCGGTCTCTGTTCCCCCATGTTCAGTGCTCCGCGCGGATGAATCAACGCCACCATCCGGAAAGAGCCACTATGCGCATTTAAAATGGAGGAACCGACCCCAAACCCCATTTTTCACCCAAACCTCAAATCTTCTCCCCATTTCTCTCCCAAATCGACCCTCCAACCTCCAAATCAAACCTTAACTCATTTTGACAGTTTTCCTCTTAAATCTAAGTGTTTCTTCTCCATCTAGCAAGTTGGAAGATAAACCTACAACCCTTTCATCTTCATCTTCTTCACCAAACTTTCTAGGGTTTCATCCAACCCTTTTCACCACTTGAAACATTTGGGAGTTTGTGGATTATTGTGAGAGTCTAAAAGGGGGTGGTTGATGGTTTCAAGCTATGGCAAAGGTAATCTTATCTTTTCTTCATCTATGGAAGTTAGGGTTTTGGGTTAAGATAAGATCTTCATGTAAAATGTTTGGGAAACACTCCTTTATGGTTGGACATGTATGGATCTAGGTTTTTGGAAGTTTTTGCCTTGAGGATCCAAGTTTCTTCAAGGACCTCAAGTTGCGGAAAAATCTAGACTTAGCCTAAATCTAGCAAGGTGAGTTCAAGTTGATTTGTAAAAACGTTGTACATGCCAAAAATGTTTATTTTAGAGTATTTATGTGTTTTACATGATTATTATAAAATGTTGAAATCTTTGATGAGTTTTGCTATTTGAACAAATAAGATTTTATAAATCTTGTGAAAAACCATATTTGGGATTTTTAGGCATTTTGATAAATATGACATAAATGAAAGGGTTTTGATGATTTGTTGCATAAATAGAGATTATTTGGTTAAGAGTCACTTTTAGTGTTTGTTTTGGAAAAAATGCTTAATTTTGTGTTATGGACGTTTTTGAGGGAATAAAGGGTATAAATTCATTTGGAAAGTAATTTGTCCCAATCTAAACTGTGTTGGAGTTTACTCATGTATTTTGGAGCGTGTGTTTGCATGACGCGAGTCGATTGTGTTTTATTATTTGGGGGTCGTTATTTGTTGGTCAAAAAGGGTTTTGAGCGCTTTAGCTCGATGTTGACTTAAAAGAGACTTGGGGACAATTGTCCAGTTTTAATGGCTCAATGTAGAGCCCCAATTATGATGTACATACTAATGCACCTTATTGCATATTGGTGTTGATTACATGCTCGAGTGCGTTGGTCATTTCGGTATAGGCATGTAATATTAGACTGTGTTGCATTGGATCCATAGGCACGTAAGTCAGTCTGTTTTGGATGGTCAATTGGGTATTGCGGGGTTAGACTCCAGTACCCATGTTTTATGACAAGAAACTTTACAAGTAGGCACTAAGAGGGTTGAGTCTGGAGGTGCTACCTGGGAGGTAGGCACTAAGACCTCCGCCACTTGAAGTAATGCTGGGAGGTAGTCTTTAAGTGTGTCGGGCCTTCGGGGTGGAGTTCCTTGTAATGTTCACCAAGGTCAACTGTCTCTTGTGGTGAAACTTGTTAAGAAGTCGTAGGGACACTTGGGCTTTTATGTCGTGAGGTGTCATGCGATAAACGTTGTATGGGTGGCATACTGTTGTGTTCCTCCACTCTCAACGGATATGGGTCTCCCCTGTCGCCGGCCTACAATATTTTAAATGTTAACGCCTTACTTTATTATCGTTGGATTTGTGCGGTCGACTGTAAATGATGACCTTAATATTGGGTTTCCCCCGCGTATATTAAGGTTTGAATGAAATACGTCATTCCCATGTTTTAGTATTTGGTTTCCTTCCATTTCATGGTTGCGTGAGTATTGGGCCTAGTGTCCATGTTTTCGGTGACGTGTCGTATATGTGAGTTATTAACCATGTTGTATGGGTTGAGTATTTTACCCATTTTACCCCACCCGTGCTTCCGTGTTTTGGGATGCAACGTTTTATCCACGTTTCTTAAATTGGGAGTCAATCCCCGTTCTATTCTCGAGTGAGTTTTGGGTTGCATCATTTTATAAAGAATGTTTTGTAGTAGGGTGTCCACCTTTGAAAAATGCATGATATTGGAAAAGAGTCGTCCCCAAGTTTAAAGTAAATCATTTGAAAGATTATGATTTTAATTGGGGTTCATTCCTTTAAAGATATATTTGTTCATGTAAAACTCTTGAACTCACTAGGCGTTAGCCTAACCTTTTTATTTGTCGGCATGTGCAACATGCTTTGTTTGGGAATAGTTATAGTGACACTATGAAGAGGGAAGTGCTAGTGGTGTTGTTATTCCCTAGATTCTAGTTCCTAAATGCAATTAATCAAAACAAACACAAACAAGAATCAATTACCTGTTTGATTTCACTTTCAAATCCCACAATTACAAACTTTCCCTCTCTAGAACTCACTCTCTCTCTCTACAGATTTCTCTCAAACGTATTCTCTCTCTCTCTACAAAATACTCAGTTCGTTACATCTACAAACAGAAATACAAGATACATGGTATTTATACCCACAACTAAAACAACAAAGAAAACTAAAACAAATACAAATATATTTGACTTTTATTACAAAAGACTTTGACTTTGACGAGATTTGACTTTCTTCAGCTTTGACTTTCTTGAACTTTGACCTTCAGTCTTCTTGATCTTGTATCCAACATATTTTGTCAGGATCGAATTCTCAACAAGAATTATGAATACTCAGAAACAATATTAAAGAAGTTGCGGAAAAACACTTTAATATTCAATAAACAGAAAAACAGTATGAATCACAATCACAACTTGTAAACTTTACTTAATGATTCAAGTTACAAGCTTTTCAATCACAACCTCAATCTTGAAGAACAGGCTCTTTCAAGACGAATTCTACTTCTCTAGAATTAGGAACGATGCCTTGAGGTTGATTCTCTCTCCAAAACAAAAACTCAGAAGTATTCTTTTAATTCTATTCTATTCTATATATCATTGTATAATAAAAGATAAATACTAAACATAAAAAGATCTTCAAAATATTCTTCATAATTATCTTCAAGCTTTCCATGTTTATCTCCAGACGCGATCTTTTCAACATTATCTTCAAATTATCTCAGAAGCAACATTAATCACCTTGGAAGCATTAACTGAGTCTTGGCAGTATTAACTACCAAGCAGTACTAACTAGCTAAGCAGTACTAACTTTGTTCAAGCAGCACTAACTTTGACTAGCAGTATTAATTCTACTAGAAGTAGTAATACTTAGCAGTATTAATCTTTGAGATCCTCTAGCAGTACTAACTCTGAACTAGCAGCATTAAAGACTTGGTCACATCTTCAGTTCCCAACAATCTCCCCCTAACTTGACTTTTAGAAAGAGAAGTCAAGTTCTTCATATGCTTCCAAAACTTTCATTGATTCAGTCCAATGTTAGGATCCAGTCCCATACTCTGATTGATAGTTCTCTGAATTAGATACTTTGCCATTTCTGAATTTGGTGCACAACTTAGCTTCTTATTTAACATGGCATGAAGCTTCAGACTTGTGTGATTGTAGACCCTATCCACTAAGTAATACTCCATGTGAAAAGTATCCATAGACAATTCATAGACTCCACTCCTTTCATACAAAGTCCATCCTCTAACAACTTTGAACACATCTCTGATTATATGCCTTACTGCTTCTGGATTGAATAACATACACAAATACTCCATAACCAGCTTCACAATTGGTAACCCTGGAGCTTTCAACTGATCTGCATGTAATTGCATACCAACTTCAAACATCTCTTCTAAATCAGATCTTGAGCATTCTCTGACAATTTTATTCCATGTTGAAAACACATAATACTTCTCATCCTTTCTTTTCAGTCTGATATACTCCTTACCTTCCACCTTCATAATATCCCAGTGGATAACTTCAGGAGGTTTGAATCCAACAGGTTCAGCTGTGATAGGCTTTGGAATTTTATCCATTACCACCATGTACATATTTACATCTGAACTCTGTGGTACTTCCTGAGATTCAACTCTCTTTTCTTCATTCTTAGGTGCCTCTTCTTCTTCAGCAACCTTTTTCTCTTCTTCTACTCTAGGCTTCTTGTCAGTTTTCTTTCTTTTGGCCATCATCTTGGTTCTCTTCAGAATCCTTTGACTTTGCCCTATAGTAGCTTCCTTCTTCTTTTCTTCCTTAATCTCTGCCTTTTCTTTTGTTGGAGTTCCCTCTTCACTTTCAGGGAAGGGTTGATTAATATTCACATCATGCCTCTCCTTGGCTTTCTTTTCAAACTCCACTCTGGCCTTTTCATTACTCTGCAGTTTTCCCATTTCTTTCTCATATAATCCCTTGACTTGATCAAAAGTCATCTTTACAAACATTTCTTTCTTCACACCAATTGCACTCCTCAAGAAAGTTATCATCTTGTTTCTTTCCTGAGTTGCAAGGTAAGTCTGTGAAGGCCTTCTCTTCTTTGTACTTGATCTGGCCATCATAGCCTTTCTCATGCTTATTGCCCTTTGCTTTTCTTTCTCTGTTTCCAAGCCTTCCTGAAATGCTTCATTTAATTCATTGGCTAGTGCTCTGGCTATCTCTCTGTCTTTCTCAACCTACTCTTTCTCTGCTTGATTTATCTCTTCTTGCAGTTTCTTGGCTAATGCTTCATCTGACTCAACCATCTTTTGCTTTTTGGTTGGTTGATCAGATTCTATCATCTTTTCTTTTCCTTTTCTCTTTGCATCTGCAACCATTTCTTTCTTTTCTGTTATCTTTGCTCCCCCTTCATTTATTACCACTCCCTGTGCTTTGGGAGTATCATTCTTTGCTTTTACAAGCATCTCTGCTACTTTAAACTCTTCAGGTGTTAACCCTGTTACTGCTGCTTGTGTAGTTTCAGCAGCACTAACAGTTTCTGCTGCTGGGGTTGTTACTGCTGCTGGGGTTGTTACTGCTGCTGATATTGTTTCTGCTGCTTCAGCCTTATTTACTTCAACATTCTCCCCCTCAATCCGTTGATCCATCTGTTCTGAGCTTGAACTCTCCCCCTTTTTGGAAGCATTCTCATTCTCCTTTTTGGTTGCCCCCTTTCTCCTCCTTAGAACAAATTGCTTTCTTCTTTTCTTGGCCATGAGTTTTCCCACCAATTGCTTGAGTTTTGAAATCTGCTCTTGTTGGGAGATGACCACTTGCTGCAATACCTTGATTTCCTTTCTTTGATTAATCACATCAACATTGATGTTGGCTATTGTTTCCATCAATTCCCAGTAAGTATAGCTATCCTCACCTTCTTTAGGTGTTTTACCCACCCTTGAAGGATCACTGGAACCTTTTTCCATCAATTCATCAATTTCAGTTATGTCCTCACCCTTGTTGAATATTTTGCCCATCCTTGAGGGATCCTTGGATCTTTTAGTAGTGGCCTTCTGCCTAGCAGAAGCACCAACTACCCCCTTGGTTTCTTGGCGCCGGGGTCCTTTGGTTGATTTCTCACCCAAAGTTGCCATGGGGAAGGTCTTAGAGATGTTACCACTGTCCTTCTCTGTGCTAGCAGAAGTAGTGGCAGCCTCCTCACCCATATGCTCATTCATCTCCGTAGAGAGCACCTCCTCAGGGTTGGGAGACACCCTAGTGGTTTCCCTTTGGATATTTTCTATTGGAGAATGCTCCAATAGAGGGCTTTGAGGCTCTTGGTTAATAGTAGGTACAACAAGGGAAGGAGCCTTGTGTACCTTTCTCTTGACATATGTCTTGGATATCATAGGAGTAGGTTTAGCAGCAAAGGACTGAGGAAAAATTTGAGAGAGGGAAGGTTGGGATTGGCTCTCAGTGGGTTGGTCTAATGAGGGCCTTGACCCTGAGGCCATACCTTCTTGTGGTTGGGACACCACCATCATTGTTGAGAACAATGGGGTGTCAACTCCTTCCGAGTCCCTAGCAGATCTTCTCATGTTTGAGAAGACCTTGCCTTTAGGAGGTTTAGGTACATATACCTCATCAAAGTGAGGTATATCCGTCAATTCATTTGTTATAACTGCCTGTACAAACCTGGGATACATGAAGAAACTCTTCTTGTTGTCCAGGTTTGAGACAAGATCATTGAAGATCATCAGTGAAAAGTTATATTTTTGAGCAGTAGCTAAGCATACCAAAGCATAGGCAATGGGACTGCTAAATTGGCTCCAGCCAGTAGTTTTCTTGGAAATACAGTGCATCAGGGTATGAAGAAAGAACCTCCGTTGGGGTGAAAATTGAGCTTTGAAAAACTTGAAAATCCCCAATTGGCCTTCATACCCCATTTTGGTGAGGTTTGAAAACAAATCCTCATTTGGAATAGAAGATATACCTGAAGCATTGTCTAGACGTAGACAGATGCGAATGGTCTCCTCAGTAACTGTCAAGGGTTTGTCACAAACCCTTGTTTTGATGCACGACACTCCGTTTTCAGTGCTAGTAGTGGCATTGGCCCAGAATTGCCTTTGATGCTCTACGAAGATGGTAGGAGACACAGTGAGAGCATGAGCAATGTGGCTTGACCTCAGAAAATCGACTATCTGGTGAAAACCTTCGGCTTGTTTTGGCTTTTGAAGCATGGCTATCTCGTTGTGCTCATCAATAAACACCATTGAAGCCATCTGTATGCAAAGATTCTTGACTAGCGAGCACTGGATACTTGAGAGAAAAGAGTGAGAGAGAAGATGAACAGTAGACAAAGAGTCGTTATAATCTTTTAGGCGGGGAAAGGGTATTTATAGCTTGTGGATTATCAGCAGTATTAACTCTAAAAATTTAGTGAAAGCAGTATTAACAGTGAGCAGTATTAACTGAAAGCAGTATTGACTGAAAGCAGTATTGACTGAAAGCAGTATTGACTGAAAGCAGTATTGACTGAAAGCAGTATTGACTGAAAGCAGTATTGACTGAAAGCAGTATTGACTGAAAGCAGTATTGACTGAAAGCAGTATTGACTGAAAGCAGTATTGACTGAAATCAGTATTAACTGAACACTGGCAGTAGTAAAATTGTACTGGCAGTACTAAAACTGTGCTGGCAGTATTATCCATACTTACACTTTTAAGCTTGTGATGAACTGCGTACTACTATACATTTCCTGAGTACTGCTATGTATTCCCTGAAAAAGAAGATTAGAACCACCAAGAATAAACAATATACAGGTATTGAACCACTTTTTAAGTAGGAGCTTATTCAGAGTTGATCATTCCCACACTTGTTACCAAGAAAGTGAATCTACCCACATCAAAGGCTTTGGTGAATAGATCAGCAAACTGTTTGTCAGTATGAACTTTTACAACTTGAATAAGCTTCTTTTCATTGCAGTCTCTTATAAAGTGATACCTGATCTCAATGTGCTTTGTCTTTGAGTGCTTGACAGGATTATTAACAATGCTAATAGCACTGCTATTATCAATAAAGATTGGAGTGTGTAGAAAGGTTACCCCATAGTCCAACATTTGATTCTGAATCCATAAGACTTGAGAACAGCAACTTGCAGCTGCTATGTACTCTGCTTCTGTTGTAGATGTGGACACTGTGGTTTGTTTCTTGCACTGCCATGATACTAGTCTATCCTCCAGAAGTAGATTTTCTGTCCAAGTTTGCTCCACCGAGGTCACTGTTTGAGTATGCAAGTAGGTCAAATGATGAGTCATGAGGATACCAAAGTCCCAATCTAGGTTGCCCTTTGAGATATCTGAATATCCTCTTAACAGCTTTATAGTGTGATTGCTTTGTCCTAACTTGAAATCTTGCACACACACAGACTGGAAACATTATATCTGGCCTAGAGGCTGTAAGATACATGAGAGAGCCAATCATGGATCTATAGTGATGAACATCCATATCCTCCCCCTCAAGATCTGCTGTTATCTGCTTGTGTGTCTCCATAGGTGTGCTGGCAGGCTTTGAGTCTGAGAAACCAAACTTGGTTAGAATGTCCTGCACATACTTGGACTAACAGATAAATATACCATCTGACTTCTGTTGAACTTGGAGTCCAAGGAAGAAAGTAAGTTCCCCCATGGAACTCATTTTGAACCTTTGATGCATTAGTTCCTGAAACTCCTTGCACATATTGTCTCTTGTGGATCTAAAGATGATATCATCCACATAAATTTGGACCAGCAAGATGTCCTTCTTCTTTCTCTTGATGAACAGAGTCTTATCAATGACTCCTCTTTCAAAGCCATTTTCCAAGAGATAGGATGACAGAGTGTCATACCATGCTCTTGGTGCTTGATGCAGTCCATAAAGTACTTTCTTCAGTTTATATACTCTGTCTGGATAGCTTGGGTTTTCAAACCCTGGTGGTTGACAGACATATACTTCTTCTTCAATTGAGCCATATAGAAATGCACTTTTTACATCCATTTGATAGACTTTGAACTTCATATAAGAAGCATAGGCTAGGAACAATCTAATTGCTTCTATCCTAGCCACTGGTGCAAATACTTCTTCATAATCTATTCCTTCTTCTTGTGTATACCCTTGTGCCACCAACCTTGCTTTGTTCTTTATTACTATTCCTCTCTCATCTCTCTTATTCCTGAAGACCCATTTTGTGCCTATTGCTCTTTGACCTTTAGGAAGGTCTACCAGATCCCAAACATCTTGCAGCTGGAACTGTAGCAGCTCTTCTTGCATGGCTTCTATCCAACTGGAATCTTTCATAGCATCATAAGCCTTCTTAGGCTCAAGCTGGGATAGAAAGCAAGAAAGCACTGTATGCTGTTGGTCTTGCATATCTTGCATCCTGCTTTGATTTCTAGCCATCATAGAAGAAGAGATATCTCCTATTACCAGCTGAGGAGGATGATTCTTTTGTGTTCTTGTTTGATGACTAGGTTCTTCATTGAGTCCCACCTCTAGATTGGAGTCATTCAACTCAACTGAGGTGATTTCAGCAGCTACTTCTGGTTCTTTATTTTCTTGACTCTCCTCATCTCTTCTTTCTTCTTCACTCTGATTTGGTTCAGTAGATGGCTCCTTTTCACAGTCTTCAACAGGATCCACTGTAGGTATGGGAAAAATCACACACTGAGGTATGTTGTCTTGAACATGTGTAGCCCCTGATCCTCCACTACCTGAACCTGCATAATCATCACTACTGAAACCAAAAGAGTTAGTTAGTGAATCAATGTCAAACAGCCACTGAGGACCAGACCCAATAGGATTTGGTGTGTTCTCATTGCATTTGACATTGTCACTTTCCTCAATTATTCTAGAAGAAGTATTAAAAATTCTGTAGGCCTTACTTTGAGATGAGTAACCCACAAGAAATCCATCATCTGCCTTGCTATCAAACTTTCCTAAGTGAGATTTGGTATTGAGAATTGTACAAGGACACCCAAATGGTTTAAAAAATCCAATAAGGGGTTTTCTTTTATTTAAGAGCTCAAAAGGTGTCTTGTTCTTTGGCTTGACCACTAGAACTCTGTTTTGGACATAACAGGCAGTATTAACTGCTTCAGCCCAGAAAGTAATTGGCAGTTTTGAATCAGCTAACAGAGATCTAGCAGCCTCAATTAGTGTCCTATTCCTTCTCTCAGCAACACCATTTTGTTGTGGAGTCCTAGGAGCACTGTATTGTCTCTCAATGCCTTTTTCTTCACAAAAGGTGTTTAGATCAAGATTTTTAAATTCAGTTCCATTGTCTGATCTAATGACTTTTACTTTTTGATTTGTTTGGTTTTCAATTCTTAGGATAAAGGATTTGATCAGTCCACTTGTCTCATCCTTAGTCCTTAGAAAATATACCCAAGTAAATCTAGAGTAATCATCAACAATAACTAGGCAGTATGATTTCTTCCCTATGCTCATAACATTTGTAGGACCAAACAGATCCATATGTAATAACTGGAGACAAGAAGAAATTGTATTTAACTCTTTGGACTTATGAGAAGTTTTGTGTTGTTTGCCTTTAAGACAAGCAACACAATGATCATCACATGAAAAGACTTTGGATGGTAAACCTCTTACAAGGTTGTTTTTAACAAGTTTGTTCATTGTCTTGAAGTTCATGTGACACATCCTTCTGTGCCAAAGAGAGGATTCATCCACAGAAGCTTTTGAAACAAGACAGTTCAGGGATGAATCACTTGAAACATTGTCCATATCGAGACAATAAACATTGTCCTTTCTTGGAGTTCTAAGTAGTATCATGCTTTCATCAACTACCTTGAATCCTGGAGCAAGGATCATACATTATGTATTGGTAAATAATATACTATGTTGTTTGTCACAAACCTGTGATACACTTAACAGGTTGTACTTTAACTGATCAACATAGTAGACATCCTCAAATGTCATCTTACCTTTTGTAACGTTACCTTTTCCACTTATTTTTCCACCTGCAAGATTGTCTCCAAATGCAACATGTCCTCCATTCAATACCGTGTACCAAGAAAGTTCAAACACTTGGTACGGTACAACCAGCCAATTTAAATTGGTACCGATTTAATTGGTATGGCTGATACACATGTTGTTGGTTTAGTTTGATACAAAATTGTCACCCCTAATTAATATTTTAAGTTGTAGCATTATAGGGTTTGAGTAAATGCCTTGGGTTGGCCGTGCAACCCAAAATTAAACTTTCGCTTGACACAAGATTCAAACCCATGGTCTCGTGCACAGGGAATGCTAATCCTACCATCTCACCATTGTTTAATTTCTTTTATAAATCTGATTTCAAAATATCTAAAGGTACCATTCAAAATCAAGCGGGTGCACCTTTCAGATGCTTATGTTTTTTTCTCTTCCAATAATCTAGTGAGCGGGAACATGGGAGGCCACTCGACTCTTAATAGGCCCCCCGGTTTTTAATTGGGCAAATGCGCAAAATAACAACATACTTTCATAGATTTTTTATTATAACATTGTATTTTCATTTTTTTTCTTATTATATTTTTGTACTTTCATTTTTTCTTATTACAACAATGCACTTTCAAATTATTTTTTATTAGGGCTTTGCATTTTAATATTTTTATCTAGTATATCATTTGGTAACATGTTTTCTTTTAAACCGGTTTCCTTCACTTACATGTCATACCTAAAATGACATGGAAGACACGTAGGATATGTCTACATGGCATTAAGAAAGAAAAACCACTTTCAAAAACAATTAAAAAAACCATTTTACTCACTACCTACAATTTCTATTCCAAATTAATTGAATTGTGGGGGTCGTTTACCAAACGCTTACCGGGAAGAAACGTTTCCCACAGTTACCTTATCGTGTAACATTTTTTACCTTCAAAATAGCTTATTGGTAAGCATCTTAAAACCGATAAGTGGTTACCGGGTAAGTATATTTTCATTCACTTGTCGGGTAAGACTCTCAGTCCTTACTATGATTCTTACTAGGTTCCTGACATTTTATGAGCCCTCGGCATATACAAAATCAGGGGCTCTCCAAAAGAAATTCAATATATATTTTTCATTAATAAAAAATTGAATATAAGAAATTCTAATAATTATGGAAGAAAGAAATCTTATTGTTCTTTAGTATAGATAAGAAAGTACTTAAGATTTATGTACTCATTTTTAGGTAATTAGCAACCAAGAGTATAATGTACTAAAATAAGATAATCTTAAGGTCCTAATATATAGATATGAGTTTGACCATCTATTATGGTTGGTAAGTTTTTTAAAAGTTAAGACTTATCTTAGTTCATATAAAGAAATATGTGTTATTTTGATACAAAAAGACAACTTATGTAGAGGAGGAAATCGAAAGAGTCAACGAGAGATCAATGATAGAAAAGATTATCAAGGTTTTCTAGACATATAGACAAATGAGGATCAGTAAGAATATGAAAGAAGAGTTGATAAATAAGATACAATAAGAATAAATAATGATTTTCGGTGACGTTTTGTGTATGGAGTATTCTCCATACGTTATGATTTTGAGTATTGAGTCTTACTTATATTTTGGTATTTTGGATAATAAAGTTTTATTTGAATTTCAGTAATTGAGCATTAATCATTATTCACGTTTTGGGTGAGTATTCGGTTTCAAATTCATATTTAAATTAATGTTTTGTATTGGAGTTTTCATCGCAAAAATGGTGGGTTTGAGGACAAACGTTGCATTCATTTTTTATACCTTTCATTTTAGAAATTGGGATTTAAATAACATTATTTCAGTTTACCGTTTTATATAAATGATGAAAACTCTTGAACTCACTAGGCGTTAAGCCTAACCCTTTTTCTTTGTCGGCATGTGCATCAGGTCCTCGTTGGGGAATGGTACTAGTGATGCTATGAAAAATCAAATGCTAGTTATAGGAACAAACAATAATTAGCAAATTGGAGACGTCTTCCGCATTTGGAGATAGCGACCGTTGTTAGAGTTCAGTAACACTCTTCCCCAATTTAGACTATATGTAAGATCTTAATTATTTATTGTTGATGTTAAATCTTAGATTGTCGTTATAGGTAATCCCTTTTAGAAGGGAATATTCCTTATTTGATGTATTATCGAAATTTTAAATTAGTTGCTATTTTCAGATTTGATAGTGTTACAGATGGCTACATGCCTACTATACATATATATAGACCCACTTTTTAATAAATCAAATTAATCGAATACACACTCTCTCTCTCTCTCACACACACACACACACTTTCTCTACCTACCTCACCATTTCTTCAAGAAAACCAAGCCCCATGGATGAGGATTGTTGATTTGTTATTCTTCAAGAAAACCAAGCCCCATGGATGAGGATTCTTCTTCTTTGAGAAAACCAAGCCCCGTGGATGTGGATTCTTCTTCTTCGAGAAAACCAAGCCCCATGGATGAGGATTCTTCTTCTTCGAGAAAACCAAGCCCCGTGGATGAGAATTCTTCGTCTTCGAGAAAACCAAGCCCATGAAAAGTTCTTCATTCGAAGGAGGACTTGATTCTTCCTCAAAGGAACCCCAACAAACCCTGATCAAATCACTAGTTGGTTTTAATTCTTCATCGAAATCTGAAATGGATGCCATGGGTCAAGAAACGGGAATCAAGAAAACAGAAAACACAAAAAAAAAACTCGGTGGTTTTGATCAAGAAACTCTCGATGAAGTGGAAAAAGTGAAAAAAAGGATGACGATGATGATGATATTAAACTTCTAAAAATAATTCTCGAGTATAGTAACATGACGATGAGGGATCCAAACCATGGTACAACATGCATGCATCACTTCTATGACAAGTAGCTTGGGAGGAAGAAATACGCTCAAGCTTGTTCAAGTGAATTTAATCGGTCTAAACGAATTACAGATTTATTTATAAGATATGAAAATGAGTTGATCAACTTTCCAGAAGTAGAGGTTGGTACTCTTGAAGATATGATCCCGTTGGTGTGATGAAATTCAGGTTGGCTCATCAAATCTAGAAAGGCGGGTGTGGTATTTCTGGTCCTTGTAATAAATATTGTTTGGAAGATAATTTAGGTGGAGATGAAAGTGAAGATGAAGATGTAGATGAAAATGGAAATGGAGAAGAATATGGAAATATAATGGAGATGAAAATGAATAGCCCTTATAGCTAGTCATGTACATACATACTCTTCAATGGTGGGTTTCATGTTGATGGTGGTTCAATGCAGGTTTTGTGTTAGAGTTGTTCAATTCAATTCAGGTAAACATGTACTACTTCTTGATATGCATGCACCATCTAGTCTTGTTTCTTCTTGTAAGTACAATCTAGGTATATATAGCTAGTATTTAGTCATACCAACATTTCCATATGCACGCATCCTATAGTGTTGTTTCTTTTTGTAAGTACAATCATATACCTATGGGTTCATTTTGTTGTGTTTGAAAGAAATCTAGTGTTGTTTCTTTCTGTAAGTACAATCGTATTCTTTCTTCATTTTGTGTTGTTGAAAGAAAGCAATATATTGATCATTTTCTCTCTCTATATATATATAGTTACTTACAAATATTTTTCTTATATATATACACAAAATTGAGAGTGACTCCTTTCGTGAGGATTTTTTTATCCGAAACGGTGTCCAATCAAAAGACAGAACTCCTCTCGCCCGAAGCAAAGAATGTGCCCACACACATCAAACCAAAGCTCCTCTAACGTTGATGTGTTGGCGTGCGTTTGTGTTTTTTTTTTGTTTACACCATTTTAAATGCAAGTAAATAAACTTTGACGCAAGTATACATCTTAATCTACTATCATTTTGTAACAAGTAATAATGGTACAAATTACTCAATATCGATCCGACAGGCTGTAACACCCCGATTTTTAGGAAGATATAATTTCAAGTTAATACAAATGAGTATTTTAAGGGAAAAAGAAGAAATCCTCGAATCCTATATTTTATAGACCTATTGGATGAAGGGTTCAATTACGAGTCCAACGTTTCTTTCCGGAGCAAAATCGGAGTTAAAATGAAGAAGTTATGACCAAAACAGTGATCAGGCAAGAATAATGAAGAAAATCGGTCAGCAGTGCTCAACGCAGATCTCCGCGGGGATGGATCAGCACCACCATCAACGTCGGGCTCTGTTCCCCCATGTTCAGTGCTCCGCGCGGATGAATCAACGCCACCATCCGGAAAGAGCCACTATGCGCATTTAAAATGGAGGAACCGACCCCAAACCCCATTTTTCACCCAAACCTCAAATCTTCTCCCCATTTCTCTCCCAAATCGACCCTCCAACCCCCAAATCGAACCTTAACTCATTTTGACAGTTTTCCTCTTAAATCTAAGTGTTTCTTCTCCATCTAGCAAGTTGGAAGATAAACCTACAACCCTTTCATCTTCATCTTCTTCACCAAACTTTCTAGGGTTTCATCCAACCCTTTTCACCACTTGAAACATTTGGGAGTTTGTGGATTATTGTGAGAGTCTAAAAGGGGGTGGTTGATGGTTTCAAGCTATGGCAAAGGTAATCTTATCTTTTCTTCATCTATGGAAGTTAGGGTTTTGGGTTAAGATAAGATCTTCATGTAAAATGTTTGGGAAACACTCCTTTATGGTTGGACATGTATGGATCTAGGTTTTTGGAAGTTTTTGCCTTGAGGATCCAAGTTTCTTCAAGGACCTCAAGTTGCGGAAAAATCTAGACTTAGCCTAAATCTAGCAAGGTGAGTTCAAGTTGATTTGTAAAAACGTTGTACATGCCAAAAATGTTTATTTTAGAGTATTTATGTGTTTTACATGATTATTATAAAATGTTGAAATCTTTGATGAGTTTTGCTATTTGAACAAATAAGATTTTATAAATCTTGTGAAAAACCATATTTGGGATTTTTAGGCATTTTGATAAATATGACATAAATGAAAGGGTTTTGATGATTTGTTGCATAAATGGAGATTATTTGGTTAAGAGTCACTTTTAGTGTTTGTTTTGGAAAAAATGCTTAATTTTGTGTTATGGACGTTTTTGAGGGAATAAAGGGTATAAATTCATTTGGAAAGTAATTTGTCCCAATCTAAACTGTGTTGGAGTTTACTCATGTATTTTGGAGCGTGTGTTTGCATGACGCGAGTCGATTGTGTTTTATTATTTGGTGGTCGTTATTTGTTTGTCAAAAAGGGTTTTGAGCGCTTTAGCTCGATGTTGACTTAAAAGAGACTTGGGGACAATTGTCCAGTTTTAATGGCTCAATGTAGAGCCCCAATTATGATGTACATACTAATGCACCTTATTGCATATTGGTGTTGATTACATGCTCGAGTGCGTTGGTCATTTCGGTATAGGCATGTAATGTTAGACTGTGTTGCATTGGATCCATAGGCACGTAAGCCAGTCTGTTTTGGATGGTCAATTGGGTATTGCGGGGTTAGACTCCAGTACCCATGTTTTATGACAAGAAACTTTACAAGTAGGCACTAAGAGGGTTGAGTCTAGAGGTGCTACCTGGGAGGTAGGCACTAAGACCTCCGCCACTTGAAGTAATGCTGGGAGGTAGTCTTTAAGTGTGTCGGGCCTTCGGGGTGGAGTTCCTTGTAATGTTCACCAAGGTCAGCTGTCTCTTGTGGTGAAACTTGTTAAGAAGTCGTAGGGACACTTGGGCTTTTATGTCGTGAGGTGTCATGCGATAAACGTTGTATGGGTGGCATACTGTTGTGTTCCTCCACTCTCAACGGATATGGGTCTCCCCTGTCGCCGGCCTACAATATTTTAAATGTTAACGCCTTACTTTATTATCGTTGGATTTGTGCGGTCGACTGTAAATGATGACCTTAATATTGGGTTTCCCCCGCGTATATTAAGGTTTGAATGAAATACGTCATTCCCATGTTTTAGTATTTGGTTTCCTTCCATTTCATGGTTGCGTGAGTATTGGGCCTAGTGTCCATGTTTTCGGTGACGTGTCGTATATGTGAGTTATTAACCATGTTGTATGGGTTGAGTATTTTACCCATTTTACCCCACCCGTGCTTCCGTGTTTTGGGATGCAACGTTTTATCCACGTTTCTTAAATTGGGAGTCAATCCCCGTTCTATTCTCGAGTGAGTTTTGGGTTGCATCATTTTATAAAGAATGTTTTGTAGTAGGGTGTCCACCTTTGAAAAATGCATGATATTGGAAAAGAGTCGTCCCCAAGTTACAGTAAATCATTTGAAAGATTATGATTTTAATTGGGGTTCATTCCTTTAAAGATATATTTGTTCATGTAAAACTCTTGAACTCACTAGGCGTTAGCCTAACCTTTTTATTTGTCGGCATGTGCAACATGCTTTGTTTGGGAATAGTTATAGTGACACTATGAAGAGGGAAGTGCTAGTGGTGTTGTTATTCCCTAGATTCTAGTTCCTAAATGCAATTAATCAAAACAAACACAAACAAGAATCAATTACCTGTTTGATTTCACTTTCAAATCCCACAATTACAAACTTTCCCTCTCTAGAACTCACTCTCTCTCTCTACAAAATACTCAGTTCGTTACATCTACAAACAGAAATACAAGATACATGGTATTTATACCCACAACTAAAACAACAAAGAAAACTAAAACAAATACAAATATATTTGACTTTTATTACAAAAGACTTTGACTTTGACGAGATTTGACTTTCTTCAGCTTTGACTTTCTTGAACTTTGACCTTCAGTCTTCTTGATCTTGTATCCAACATATTTTGTCAGGATTGAATTCTCAACAAGAATTATGAATACTCAGAAACAATATTAAAGAAGTTGCGGAAAAACACTTTAATATTCAATAAACAGAAAAACAGTATGAATCACAATCACAACTTGTAAACTTTACTTAATGATTCAAGTTACAAGCTTTTCAATCACAACCTCAATCTTGAAGAACAGGCTCTTTCAAGACGAATTCTACTTCTCTAGAATTAGGAACGATGCCTTGAGGTTGATTCTCTCTCCAAAACAAAAACTCAGAAGTATTCTTTTAATTCTATTCTATTATATATATCATTGTATAATAAAAGATAAATACTAAACATAAAAAGATCTTCAAAATATTCTTCATAATTATCTTCAAGCTTTCCATGTTTATCTCCAGACGCGATCTTTTCAACATTATCTTCAAATTATCTCAGAAGCAGCATTAATCACCTTGGAAGCATTAACTGAGTCTTGGCAGTATTAACTACCAAGCAGCACTAACCACTAGCAGTTCTAACTAGCTAAGGAGTACTAACTTTGTTCAAGCAACACTAACTTTGACTAGCAGTATTAATTCTACTAGAAGTAGTAATACTTAGCAGTATTAATCTTTGAGATCCTCTGGCAGTACTAACTCTGAACTAGCAGCATTAAAGACTTGGTCACATCTTCAGTTCCCAACATATTTATGCTCTAACAATCTCCCCCTTTGGATTCAAGATCACTGTTGAAAGATCTAGCAATTCAGTCTTCACTTTTTAAGCTCTGTCAGTACAATCTCCCCTTTTTTTTCTTTGACGGTATTCTTTTCAAAAACTTTGTTCAAATGATTAACAACCTCCCCAAAACTTTCACAAGATACTTTCAGACTTTTGAAAGAAATTATCTTCAGAATCAGTTCGGATTGCTTTAGCAAATAATCTTCAAAGAAAATTCAAATCTTCAGAAATTCTTTGATCTTCTTCAAATCTTTACTTTGAATCTTCTGACTTGAACATTTCTATAAAAATCATCTCTCAAAACTGTATCATTTCTTGATACCATCTCCCCCTTTTTGATGATTTGAGCATCTATATCATCAAAACTGTTCTTCCAAGAAATGTCATTTACCATTCTGATCTGTCAAACTGAGCCTCTGATTCTGTGATCCATAACCAAGTATTCATCTAGATCTTTGCAAATCCAGACAAAATAAGAACATGTAACTTCTGAATCAACAAATGAATCAGTTAAAATGCCTGTCAGTAACACGAAGTCACTGTGTATAACGAATACACAATATAAAGGAGATTTTTGATGTTCACTCCCCCAGGGCTTCCATCCAATCATCGAAATACCACAAAGGCAATTTCTATGAATGTTATGACAAAGAAACAAATTCTTTGTGTGTTCGTGCACGTGTAAGAATTAAGCACGAATAATTGCTTTTTAAGGCTCAACATAGTGTAAACCATTGAGACAACAGTAGATAAACACAGACTCAATGTGCATGATTGAAGTGCGAAGGTGGGGCAGACTTCCTTCTTTTTCAATATCCAGATTTTCCAAATGAAAACCAGATAGATTATATGTTGCGTCGCCAGAAAAATATGAAACATTTTCTTTTTGAGAAGAAAATGAGTGGCTGGTGGGGTTTTTAACAAGAGTTGGCATGAGCTATTTGCCTGTTTCAATAAAGTTCACCAAGGATTGTGAAACATTAGTAATGTGGCTGCCCGACTCAGAAAGTAGTTGGTGCAGAGTCTGATATTCTTTTACTCTGATCGCTCACCCTCTTTCTTTTTATCAAGTAAGCTCACATCTAACCAAACTCTCATTTCCATTTTACCTCATCACACATCCCACACTCATTTCTTTTAGACTCCTCACACTCAATCACTATGGATAACTTCTTGGGTAGAAATCACTGGTTAACGTGATTTTATAGAAGTTCAGTTAATTCCTAGCACAAAGAACCCATGTATGATCCTAAAAGAACGTGTTGCTCATAATGATTTAACTTTAACAGTTAAAACTCATATACAAATGTCAGATGAATGTATGCTAATAAAATATAATCATGAAGATTTGAGCATTTTTAGACATTGAAGCATTTTCAAACAAGTATATGAAATGAATGAATATGAATGCAAAAGACTTGTTTGAAAATCTGACATTGTATGAAAATGATCAGAAATGAATTGATATATCAATTAAGGCTTATGGTAAAGAATAACGGTATAGTCTATATGAAACAAAAATATAGACATTCTTGAAATGAACGTTTCGAAATGAAATGACGCTCAAAATTCATTGAAGTACAAGCGGGGTGTCTTACCATCGAAATTATGTTTCAATATGAGACATGGTAAGAACGATTTGAACAAAAATTCAAACCGGTATGTGTGAATACTTGAAAGTATATAGAAAAAATAATACACAAGTATATATCTTTGGAAACACACGGTTTTTAAACTTTGAAGCACAAAATAAAATGAAAACATTTAAAAATCACACTTCCAATTCATGAAATCGGTTTAAGAATCGGGAAGTGGTTTGAACATTTCAGAACATGTTTTCTATATCTGAAAGTTGTCCTTCTTTCAGATACATTTGAGATTAAGATAAGAAATTTACCTTTTCGCGCAATCCTAATTCTCATAAAGTCAGCTGTAGTAATTAAGATATGATCGTGTCAACTTCTCTCATCCTGTATAAGTCTCAAAGTCTAGTCAAAACAAATTTATTCACAAATTTATTCGAATGTGAAAGACATAAAGCAGTAAAACAATTAATGTACGAGTTCTGATCTGAAATAATCAGAAATCATAGTCTTACTCCTTTTGATATGACATATAAGCTCCCCCTAAAGTCATGCATTACAAAAATTTTGTCATTTAAGTAAAATGCAGAAATTAGTTATGCTCCCCCTCAAATGAATGTAGATCATCTAAAATCTTCTCTTACTCCCCCTGAGATCATGAGCAAACAATTAAAGTGCAGATATCCTTCAGACATAAAAAAAATGATGAAAAATAACAATACGTAACTTTATTAGGTAACAACCGATTACGACTTAAGATTTAACATACCAAGCTTAGAGACAAGAAAATTAAATCTCTTTTCATCTAAGGGTTTGGTAAATAAATCTGCAAGTTGATAATCTGTTTTTACAAAATAAAGTTCAATTGTTCCTTTTTCTACATTATCTTTAATAAAATGATACCTGACATCAATGTGTTTAGTTTTCGTATGTTGGACAGGATTAGAAGATATTGCGATTGCACTCTTTGAGTCACAATAGATTGGAATTTTGTCAAACTTGAATCCATAGTCTCGTAGTTGTGTTCGCATCCACAATACTTGAGAGCAGCAACTGGCAGCAACTACGTACTCTGCTTCAGCAGTCGATGTGGAAACACATAATTGTTTCTTTGATGCCCAACTAACGAGTTTGTCTCCAAGAAATTGAATGTGACCTGAAGTACTCTTTCTGTCCAACATGCAACCTGCATGATCTGCATCTGAATAGGCAGTCAGTTAAAACCTAGTATCCTTACGATACCACAGACCAAGATCTGCGGTGCCCTTCAGATATCTAAAAATCCGTTTGACAGCAGCCAAATGAGATTCTTTAGGAGCAGCCTGATATCTAGAACATAAGCATGTTGAAAACATAATATCTGGCCTACTTGAAGTAAGACACATTAACGAACCAATCATACCTCTATAAGTTCTAACATCAACACTTTTACCCGAAGGATCAGTGTTGATCTTAGTACCTGGTGCCATCGGGGTTCCAATAGGTTTACAATTTTCCATTTTGTATTTCCGAAGAATATCCAAAATGTACTTAGATTGGTTAATGAAAATCCCCGTTGAAAATTGTTTAACTTGTAATCCGAGAAAGAAATCCATCTCTCCTATCATACTCATTTGAAAACGTGACACCATGAGGTTAGAAAAGTTTTTGCAAAATTTTGGATTAGTAGAACCAAATATTATATCATCAACATATATTTGAATAAGGATAATATCAGCTTTTTCCTTTTTGATGAATAAAGTGGTATCAACCTTACCTTTGGAAAAACCTGACTTGACCAAGAATTTAGATATAACATCATACCATGCTCGAGGGGCTTGTTTTAAACCATACAGGGGTTTATCCAAAATGTAGACGTGATCTGGCTTATCTGGATTGACGAACCCTTCTGGTTGAGACACGTATACTTCCTCCTTAAGAATGCCATTCAGAAAGGCTGTTTTCACATCCATCTGATAGACTGTGAAACTCTTATGAGCTGCGTAGGCTAGAAACATGCGGATTGCCTCTATACGCACTACTGGAGCATATGTCTCATCGTAGTCTATGCCTTCCTCTTGCCGGTAACCTTTGGCAACAAGTCTAGCTTTGTTTCTTATGACGATACCATCTTCATCCTTTTTATTCTTGAATACCCATTTAGTTCCTATCACAGTCTTTCCTACTGGCTTTGGAACTAATCTCCAGACCTTTAGGGATTCAAACTGATTTAACTAGTCTTGCATGGCAGATACCCAATCCGAATCAGCTAAAGCCTCTGATACTCGCGTGTGATCTATCTTGCTGAGGAATGAGTCATGCATACATTGATTCAAAGTCGCTGACCTAGTTTGCACTGGCTTGTTTAGATATCCAATTACTTGGTGTAAAGTATGCTCTTTGGTCCAGCGATGCTCATGAGGGAGTGGAGTAGATGAAGTTTGAACATGATCATCATCTAAAAATCCACTATCAGGCTCTTCAGTTTGAATAATAAGAGGAGGATTTGCAGTTGAAGTTTCAGGTGCAGAATCATCTGTTGGAATAGCAGACTCTGGCTGTTGAGTAGACAATATATCACACCCAACTGAAACAGTTACTTCTGGCTCAACAGTTACTTGTATATCATCAACTGTAGGAGTATTCAATGGAATATGGGTTTCTGACTGAACGGGGGATACAGGTTCAGTTATAACTTCTGAAGTGATTGGATGATTGCAACTTGTGTCTTCAGACCTGTCAGTCACAACAGATTTAGGCAAATTAGATCCTAGAAACTCATCATAAAAGAATTCAAATAACAAATCTAAATCAGATAAATGTGAAACTGAAGTAGAAGCGTTATCCAAATTTTTTTTCTGTAGACACAGGTTCTGGACTGATCTGCCCAGAAGCTAATACTCCAGTGATAACGGGTTCTGAACTGAGTTGTTCAAAAGCCATGTCTTCATCAAATGTTACATTGACGCTCTCGACAACTGTCTTTGACTTCTTCAGATAAACACGATATGCTGCAGATGTTGAAGAGTAACCAATGAAGATGCCTTCGTCCGCCTTAGCACTGAATTTATTCAGACTCTCTCTGTCGTTAAGCACGAAACACTTACACCCAAATATATGAAAATACTTGATTGTTGGTGTTCTGTTGTTGATAAACTCATATGGAGTCTTTTGAAAACGGCGGTGTATTATGGACCGATTTTGAGTATGACATGCAGTTGACACAGCTTCTGCCCACAAAAATAGAGGTAGATCGGATTGGATAAGCATAGTACGAGCGGCCTCGACTAGCGTCCGATTTCGCCTTTCGACTACTCCATTTTGTTTAGGCGTATGAGCAGCAGAGTACTGATGTGATATCCCGACCGATTCGAGATATTCTTCAACTATCTTGTTTTTGAACTCTGTGCCGTTGTCCGTTCGAAGAAACTTGACGTGTCTTTGCATATTCACTTAGGTCGTCTTTAAGAAAGTAATGAGAACTTCAGGCGTCTCATCTTTTGATCGAAGGAATTTGACCCATGTGTATCTTGAGTAATCGTCCACAATGACCAACACATATTTCTTTCCACCCAAACTCTGAGTTCTCATTGGACCACACAAATCCATATGTAACAATTCTAACGGAGAACTAGTGCTTGGTTCAGGCTTCGGTTTATGCTGACCTCTCTTCATCTTACCCTTCTCACATGCAACACATAAGTGTTCTTTCTCGTATTTCAGCTCAGGAAGTCCTTTTACCAATTTCCCACTAACCAACTTGTTGATATAACGAAAGTTCAGGTGTGATAAACGTCTGTGCCAGAGCCAACTTTGCTGCATTGAAGCTTTTGTCATTAAGCAAACTTGATTGTCAATCTGAACTTTGGACAGGTTGATGGTATAGAGGTTTGTCTTTCGATTTCCAGCTAAGAGTTATGTGCCGTGTTGGGAACTGAAGAAAAACTCAAGTATGGTTAATGCTGCTAGTTCAAAATTACTACTGCTAGAAGACTTAAAGGTTAGTACTGCTGAGTGTTACTACTGCTAGTACTATTAATACTGCTAGTCAAAGTTAGTGCTGCTTGAACAAAGTTAGTACTGCTTAGCTAGTTAGTACTGCTAGCCGTTAGTACTGCCTAGTAGTTAATACTGCTAGAAGGAAGTTAATGCTGCTGAAGATTAATATTGCTTATATGATGAAGATTCGTATGAAAGGATATACATGGAAGCTTAGAGATATACATAGAAGATATACTGAAGATATTTTATTTATTGTAATTATCTTTGTATTCAGTATATATATTGTATTGTTTAGAATAGTTAGATAACTTTTGTTTTTCATTCTTTTAGAGAGAAAATCAACCTCAAGGCATAGATCCTAATTCTAGAGAAGTAGAATTCGTATTGGTGTGCCTGTTCATCAATATTGAGGTTGAGTGAGTAATCTTGTAACTTCAAAGCATTCAATAAAAGCTTACAGTTTGTTATTCATATTTTCTGTGTTGATTTACTGTTTCATTGAATATCAAAGTGTTATTCCGCAAACTTCTTTGATATTATTTCTGAGAATTAATTCTTGTTGAGAATTCGATCCTGACAAGTGGTATCAGAGCCTGATTTCTCAGAAACAACTATTCATCATGGAAAATCTTGCAGAATCAAGCAGTACTTTGGTCTCAAAGGTTCCAATGCTTAGACCCAATGAATTTGATATGTGGAAGATCAGAATCAAGCAGTACATACTCCTCACTGACTATTCTATGTGGGACATCATAGAGAATGGTCCTTCTGAAGCAGGAAAGATTGGTGCAGATGGAAAGAGAACTCCACCAAAAACTGATGCAGAAAGAAAGATCAGACAGACAGAGATGAAAGCCTTGAGCACCTTGCTCTTGGCTATTCCCAATGAATATCAACATCAGTTCTGTAACTGCACTGATGCAGAGATGCTCTGGAATGCTCTGGAGAAGAGATTCTCTGG
Organism: Arctium minus; assembly: GCA_954870635.1. Classification (NCBI taxonomy): domain Eukaryota; kingdom Viridiplantae; phylum Streptophyta; class Magnoliopsida; order Asterales; family Asteraceae; genus Arctium; species Arctium minus. The sequence goes on along the minus strand of OX941083.1, from coordinate 6,363,790 downwards.
TACCAAAAGTACCAAGAGAAATCAGAAAGCCATTCTGAAACAACAATATGAGAACTTTATGTCAACCAAGAATGAGTCCATGACTCAAACTTTTGACAGGTTCAACAAACTCATTGGTGAACTAGCTACAGTGGGAGTACAAATTGATCAAGATGATCTGAACAGAAAGTTTCTAAGGTCCTTGAGTGATGAATGGACCATGTATACTGTATCTTTCAGACAGAATGATCAACTGGAAGAAAAGGAACTTGATGATCTTTATAATGATCTAAGAGTTTTTGAATCTGAGGTAGAGGCTAAAAAGAGGCCTTCTGGGTATGTTCACAATGCTGCACTCCTTTCAGCATCAACTGATTCGACTTCCAACCTTGAATCAGTTAGTCCTGTCAATGGAACAAACCAAGAGAAAGGCACTGAAACTGTGTTTGAGGCCTTTCTGGCAAGTCATGGAAACTCTTCTCTCATTAATGATGACTTGGAACAACTCAATCCAGATGATCTTGAAGAGATGGATATTAAATGGCAGATGGCCATGCTCTCCATGAAAGTTAAAAAGTTCATCAAAAGAACTGGGAGGAACAACTTCTCCCAAAGAAGAGAAGATGGAGCAGGATTTGACAAGTCCAAGGTAGAATGTTACAAATGCCATCAAAAGGGACACTTTGCTAGAGAATGCAGAAGTGGAATGTCTCAGAATAACAACCACCAACAAGCTCAATCTGGAAGCTTCAACAGAAACTCTGTACAAGCCCTTGTATCTCAACAAGGTATGGGGTTTGATTGGAGTGATCAAGCTGAAGAGGCTATTCAGAATCAAGCTCTAATGGCAGAGGTGTCTAGTCTCCCTATAGAGGTAACTTCCAATCTTTGCTCTCAAAATTGCATTAACACTGTTAAAAGGTATAGGGATCACAACCAGAACATGAGTGATGATCTTAAGAGATTGGAAAAAGACATAAAAGATTATGTGAGGATTGTTGAGAGATTTGAAGAACAGATTAAGGGTTTTCAAGCTAATGAGCTTCAACACTCTTATGACACAAATTACTGGAAGTGGGAGAAGAATGACTTAGAGCTTCAACTGACCAGATCTAAAGAAGAAAGTGAAAAGCTAAGAGGAGAGCTAGCTAAAGTCAAACTTGATGTAGAAAAGTTTTCTAATGCTTCCAAAGCAATGGATTCTTTATTACAAACTCAGATTCATGATAAACTGAGAAGAGGTATAGGGTACAATACCACACCACCACCCTATAACAACAACTACATCCCTCCTAGTTCAGAGCTGTTAGAAACTAAGGATAGGAAGGATCTACCTAAGGGAGCCACTGAAATAGATCCCTTAGATGAAGTGGTTGTTAAGGATAAAACTGAGAAAGAAGTTGTCAAGGATAAGGACAATACGGTGAGTGGTGAGATTTCTAAAGAAAATCATATTATCACCAATGAGGAATGTGGAAAGCACTGGATCAAGTCCAAAGAGATAGAAAAGACTGAGGGAAAGAACAAGAAGGTTCACTATAAGCAGACCACTGTTGTGAACCCTATTCCTTGCAAACAGTGTGATTGCAATAAAGCCAAGAGCCTAAATTCTGGTTTAAAAAGAGGAAATCAAAGAAACTGGAATAATCAATGGGCTCAGAAACAAGGAGTTGATCTGAATAAAATCAATAGACCAAAACCTTGTTTTATATGTGGCAAGTTGAATCATTTGGCTAAGTATTGTTACTTTAACCCTATTAACCAACAGATGAACTTTCAAAGATTTGTGCAAAAATCTGTGGGTTATAGGAAGGCTGGAAAGAAACATGTGATAAAGAAATATGTTAAAAGTAAAGGCACTTTAAAGAAAAAGATTTTAAAAGAAAGTATCAAAATGTGGGTGCCTAGAAGTACTAACAGTATTAGTACTGCTAACACAGTTACTACTGCTAACAGTGTTAGTACTGCTGAAAATATTAATACTGCTAATAATGTTAATACCTCTTCAAAAGTTAATACTGCCAACACAGTTACTGCTGCTAACACAATTACTGCTTCTAACAAAGTTAGTGCTGCTAAGCATGCAAGTGCTGCCAAGGTAGTTAGTACTTCTAAAACTAGTACTGATTCTAGCAAACATAGTTCCAAGCCTATTATTGTAACAAAGTACTCCAAGAATGAGGAGTTAAAGTTCAAAAATCTTGTCAAGAAAGAGTGCAAATATTTTGATGAGAAAGGGGTACCCAAGACCACTTTGGCTTGGGTTCCTAAATCATACTAATTGATTTATTTAATGTGCAGGGCAACCAACAGCTCAAGGGAAAGAGCATATGGCATGTTGATAGTGGTTGCTCTAGGCACATGACTGGCAACATGTCATGCCTTCAGGATTTCAAGCATATTAATGGAGGACATGTTGCATTTGGAGACAATCTTACTGGTGGTAAGATAAGTGGAAAAGGTAATGTCACCAAAGGTAAGATGACATTTGAGGATGTCTACTATGTTGATCAATTAAAGTACAACCTGTTAAGTGTATCACAGTTTTGTGACAAACAACATAGTATATTATTTACAAATACTGAGTGTATGATCCTTGCTCCAGGGTTCAAGGTAGTTGATGAAAACATGATACTACTTAGAACTCCAAGGAAGGACAATGTTTACTGTCTTGATTTGGACAATGTTGATAGTGATTCATCTTTAAATTGTCTTGTTTCAAAAGCTTCTATAGATGAATCCTCCCTTTGGCACAGAAGGATGTGTCACATGAATTTCAAGACTATGAACAATCTTGTTAAAAATAACCTTGTAAGAGGGTTACCTTCAAAAGTCTTTTCATGTGATGATCATTGTGTTGCTTGTCTTAAAGGCAAACAACACAAAACTTCTCATAAGACCAAAGAGTTAAATTCTGTTTCTACTTGTCTCCAGTTATTGCATATGGATCTGTTTGGTCCTACAAATGTTATGAGTATAGGCAAGAAATCTTACTGCTTGGTTATTGTTGATGATTACTCCAGATTTACTTGGGTATATTTTCTAAGGACTAAGGATGAAACAAGTGGTCTTATCAAATCCTTTATTCTAAGAATTGAAAACCAAACTAATCAAAGAGTAAAAGTCATTAGATCAGATAATGGAACTGAGTTTAAAAATCATGATCTAAACACTTTTTGTGAAGAGAAAGGTATTGAGAGGCAATATAGTGCTCCTAGGACTCCTCAACAGAATGGTATTGCTGAAAGGAGGAATAGAACACTAATAGAGGCTGCTAGATCTCTGTTGGCTGATTCAAAATTGCCAATTACCTTCTGGGCTGAAGCAGTTAATACTGCTTGTTATGTCCAAAACAGAGTTCTAGTGGTCAAGCAAAAGAACAAGACCCCATATGAGCTTTTAAATAAAAGAAAACCTTTTATTGGTTTCTTCAAACCTTTTGGGTGTCCTTGTACAATTCTAAATACCAAATCTCACTTAGGTAAGTTTGATAGCAAAGCAGATGATGGATTTCTTGTGGGATATTCATCTCAGAGTAAGGCCTACAGAATATTTAACTCTTCTTCTAGAATAATTGAAGAAAGTGACAATGTCAAATGCAATGAGAGCACACCAAATCCTGTTGGATCTGGACCTCAGTGGCTATTTGACATTGATTCACTAACTAATTCTTTTGGTTTCAGTAGTGATGATTCTACAGGAACAGGATGTGGAGGATCAGGGATCACACAAGTCTCAGAAAGCATATCTAAATCTGTGATATTTCCCATACCCACAGTGCATTCTGGTGAAGACTGTGAAAAGGAATCATTTACTGGACCAAATCAGAGTGAAGAAGAAACTAGAGATGAGGAGACTCAAGAAAATAAAGAATCAGAAGTGTCATCTGAAAACACTTCAGTTGAGTTGCATGACTCTAATCTAGAGGCTGGACTGAATGAAGAACCTAGTCATAACACAAGAGTTCAAAAGAATCATCCTCCACAGCTGGTAATAGGAGATATCTCTTCTCCTATGATGACTAGACATCAAAGCAGGCTTCAAGAAATGCAAGATCAACAGCATACAGTCCTTTCTTGCTTTCTATCCCAGCTTGAGCCTAAAAAGGCACATGATGCTATGAAAGAATCTAGTTGGATAGAAGCAATGCAAGAAGAACTGTTACAGTTCAAGCTACAAGATGTATGGGATCTAGTAGACCTTCCTAAAGGTCACAGAGCAATTGGCACAAAGTGGATTTTCAGAAACAAGAGAGATGAAAGAGGTATTGTCATAAGGAACAAAGCAAGGCTGGTGGCTCAAGGCTATACTCAAGAAGAGGGTATAGATTATGAAGAAGTTTTTGCACCTGTGGCTAGGATAGAAGCAATCAGACTATTCCTCGCCTATGCTTCTTACATGAACTTCAAAGTCTATCAAATGGATGTAAAAAGTGCTTTTCTCTATGGATCAATTGAAGAAGAAGTATATGTCTGTCAACCACCAGGGTTTGAAAACCCAAGCTATCCAGACAGGGTATACAAATTAAAGAAAGCACTTTATGGACTACATCAAGCCCCAAGAGCATGGTATGACACTCTGTCATCCTATCTCTTGGAAAATGACTTTGAAAGAGGAGTCATTGATAAGACTCTATTTATCAAAAGAAAGAAGAAGGATATCTTGCTGGTCCAAATCTATGTTGATGACATTATCTTTGGATCTACAAGAAACAACATGTGCAAGGAGTTTGAGGATTTAATGCATCAAAGGTTCAAAATGAGTTCCATGGGGGAACTTACTTTCTTCCTTGGACTCCAAGTTCAACAGAAGTCAGATGGCATTTTCATATGTCAATCCAAGTATGTGCAGGATATTCTAACAAAGTTTGGTTTCTCAGAATCAAAACCTGCCAGCACACCTATGGAAACACACAAGCAGATCACAGCAGATCTTGAGGGGGAGGATATGGATGTGCATCATTATAGATCCATGATTGGCTCTCTCATGTATCTCACAACATCAAGGCCAGATATAATGTTTCCAGTCTGTGTATGTGCAAGATTTCAAGTTAGGCCAAAGCAATCTCACTTTCAAGCTGTTAAGAGGATATTCAGATATCTCAAAGGGCAACCCAGATTGGGACTTTGGTATCCTCATAACTCACCTTTTGACCTAATAGCATACTCAGACAGTGATCTAGGTGGGGCAAACTTGGACAGAAAATCTACTTCTGGAGGATGTCAGTTTTTGGGTGCTAGACTAGTCTCATGGCAGTGCAAGAAACAAACCACAGTATCCACATCTACAACAGAGGCAGAGTACATAGCAGCTGCAAGTTGCTGTTCTCAAGTCTTATGGATTCAGAATCAAATGTTGGATTATGGGGTAACCTTTCTACACACTCCAATCTTTATTGACAACAGCAGTGCTATTAGCATTGTAAATAATCCAGTCAAGCACTCAAAGACAAAGCACATTGAAATCAGGTATCACTTTATAAGAGATTGTAATGAAAAGAAACTTATTCAAGTTGTCAAAGTTCACACTGATAATCAGTTTGCTGATCTATTCACTAAAGCTTTTGATGTGGGTAGATTCACTTTCTTGGTAACAAGTGTGGGAATGATAAACTCTGAATAATCTTCTTCTCAAAAAGTGGTTTTATACCTGTATATTTTTATTCCTGGTGTTACTAATCTTCTTTTTCAGGATATGCATAGCAGTACTCAGTGTTTAGCAAGTTCAAAAGGAGTAAGTATAGTTAATACTGCTAGTGGTTAATACTGCTTTCAGTTAATACTGCTAGTGGTTAATACTGCTTTCAGTTAATACTGCTAGTGGTTAATACTGCTTTCAGTTAATACTGCTAGTGGTTAATACTGCTTTCAGTTAATACTGCTAGTGGTTAATACTGCTTTCAGTTAATACTGCTAGTGGTTAATACTGCTTTCAGTTAATACTGCTAGTGGTTAATACTGCTTTCAGTTAATACTGCTCGTGGTTAATACTGCTTTCAGTTAATACTGCTAGTGGTTAATACTGCTTTCAGTTAATACTGCTAGTTAGTTAATACTGCTAGCCGTTACTACTGCTAGTAGTTAATACTGCTCTAGGTTAATACTGCTTATATTCCGAATACTATAAATACTCTTTGCCCGCCTAAAAGTTCATAACGACTCTTTGCATACTGTTCTCTTGCGCTCAAAACCTTTTCTCTCTCAAGTTCGAAGTTTTCAGGCAAGTTTTCACTAAGATCAATGGCATCCATGACGTTCATCGACGAGCACAACGAGATTGCGATGCTACAAAAGCCAAAGCAAGCTTCAGGATTTCATCAGATTGTGGATTTCCTCAAAACAAGCCACATTGCTCATGCTCTTACTGTATCCCCTACAATCTACATTGAGCATCAAAGGCAGTTCTGGGCTAATGCAACCATTGTTGTGGAAAATGGTGTGCAAATGATCAAGACAAGAATCTGTGATCAATCACTTACAGTTACTGAAGAGGTTATTCGCATCAGTCTACGTCTAGACGATGCCTCTGGTATAACTTCTATCCCAAATGATGAACTGTTTTCAACTCTTACAAGAATGGGGTATGGAGGCCCATTGGGTGTTTTCAAATTTTCTAAAGCAAAATTCTCACCCCAATGGCGTTTCTTTGTCCATACTCTTATGCATTGTATATCCAAAAAGACTACTGGATGGAGTGAGTTCAGCAGCACTATTGCTTATGCTTTGGTGTGCTTGGCCACTGCCAGAAAGTACAATTTTTCTAAAATGATTTTCAATGATCTTGTCTCAAACATGGGAAACAAAAAGAGCTTCTTTATGTATCCCAGGTTTGTTCAAGAAGTTATTACTAATCAATTGACGGATATACCTCAACCTGTTGGGGTATATGTACCTAAACCCCCCAAAGGCAAGGTTTTCTCAAATATGAGAAGATCTGCTGGGGACTCTGAAGGAGTTGACACCCCATTGTTCTCTACAATGATGGTGGTGTCCCAAACCAATGAAGGTATGGCAGCAGGGTCAAGGCCCCCATTAGACCAACCCACTGCTAGCCAAGCCCAACCTTCCCTCTCAAAATCAATTCCCCAGTCCCTTCTTGAAAAACCAACCTCTCCCATCACCCAAACCTACAAGAGAAAACAGGTAAAGAAGGCTCCTTCCCTTCTTGTACCATTACCCACTAAGCCTATAAGCCCTCTAAGGGAGAATTCTCCCCTAGAGAATATCCAAAGGGAAACCACAAGGGTGTCTCCCAACCCAAAGGAGGTGCTCTATGAGGAGGAGGTAGAGCATATGGGTGATGAGGCTGCCACTACTCCTGCTAGCACAGAGGAGGAAAGTGGTAACATCAATAAGACCTCCCCCATGGCAACTTTGAATGAGCAATCATTTGAAGGTCCCTGGTGCCAAGAAACCACAGGGGTGGATAGTGCTTCTGCTAGGCAGAAGACTTCCACTACTAAAAGATCCAATGATCCTTCAATAGGGGGTAACACTCCTGGAGAAGGTGAGGACAGATATAACTATGATGAATTGATGGAGGCAATGGGCAACATCAACATGGATGTACTCAAACAGGGCAAAGATATAGAAGAGCTTAAACTCATAGTTCTGTCACAACAAGAACAAATCAACAAGTTGAAGCAAATGGTAAGAAAACTGATTCTGCAAAGGAAGAAGAAACAATTTGTGCTCAGAAGAAGGAAACCAGTGACTGATGCTCCCAAAAAGGGGGAGTCAGAAGCTGATGCCAAAGCTAAGGGGGAGCAAGAGGAAAAACATGATGTTGAGGGGGAGAATGAGCAAGCAGCAGAAACAGAGCCAGCAGCAGAAACCATTAATACTGCCAGTTCAAGTAAAGCAGCAGAAATGGTTAATACTGCTGAGCTGAAAGAAGCAGCAGAAACAGTAAAAGAGGTCCTTACAGAGCTTGAGGTTGCAGAGACACTCATCAAAGCCAAACATGATACTCCCAAGGTCACCTCAAAGGCCAAAGGAGTTGTCATAAAAGAAAGAGGTGATGCAGCAAAGAACTCTAGCATTGAGAAGGTGATGGGTAAAGATAAAGGTAAGGCAAAGCTAGTTGAATCTGATAAACCAATGAAAAAGCAGAAGCTGATTGAATCAGATGAAGCTCTAGCTAGGAAGATACAGGCTGAATTTGAAGAAGCAGAAACCATGCAAGTGCAAAAGGATAGAGAGATAGCTAAAGCAATGGCTGCAGAGTTAAACAAAGCCTATCAACAAAGCTTAGCAACAGAACAAGCCAAGCAGAAAGCCACATCTTTGAGGAAGCCTGATAAGATCAAAATGGCTGCAAGGAAAAGACAACCTTCAAAGACATACCTGGGTGCTCAAGAGAGAAAGAAAATGATTACTTTCCTCAAGGGTGCAGTAGGTGTCAAGGTAGAGATGTTTTCAAAGATGTCTTTTGAGAAGGTCAAGAAGATGTATGATGCTGAGATGATAAAGCTTCAAGGAGATGATCTTGCAAGGGTTGAAATGGAGAAAAGAATGAAAGAAAGCAATGATTTCTTACAAAAACCATTCCCTGATGAGCAAGAAACTCCAGAGAAGGAAACAACAATTGGTGAAAGTCTAAGGACTTTAAAAAGAACAAAGATGATTGCCAGGAGAAAGCCTACAAAGAAGCCTAGATTAGTGGAAGAAGAGGCTGAAAAGGTTGCTGAAGAAGAAGAGGCACCTGAGTCATCTACAATGAAAGAACCTGCAAGTACTGAGGATGTCAAGATGTACATGGTTGTGATGGACAAAGTGCCTGAACCAATTGCAGCAGAACCTGTAGGAGTTAAACCTCCTGAAGTCATTCACTGGGATGTTTTGAAAGTAGATGGCAAGGAATATATCAGACTGAAGAGAAAAGATGAAAAGTATGAAGTCTACAGTACTTGGGCTAAAATTGTCAGAACATGCTCAAGGTCTGATATTGAAGAAATGTTTGATATAGGGATGAAGTTGTATGCAGATCAGTTGAAAGCTCCAGGAATTTCAATTACAAAACTGGTGATGGAGTATCTGTGTATGATGTTCAAACCTGATGAAGTGGAGGAAATCATAAGGAGTGTTTTTCAAGCAGTTACCAATTGGACTTTGTATGAAACTAGTGGCGTATATTCTGTGACTTTGGATAGAAATCACATTGAATACTTCCTAGTGGATAAAGTATACAACCATAGCAGATTGAAACTTCATTTAATGTTGAAGAAGAAGCTTGGATGTGGTGAAAATTCAGAAATGGCTAAATATTTGATCCAAAGAACAATTAATCAAAGTTTGGGATTGGATGCAAATACTGGAATTTAGGTCATGATGAAGTTTTGGGAGCATCTTGAAGAAGATCTGAAGAACTTGACTTATTTTCCTAAAAGTCAAGTTAGGGGGAGATTGTTGGGAACTGAAGAAAAACTCAATTATGGTTAATGCTGCTAGTTCAAAATTACTACTGCTAGAAGACTTAAAGGTTAGTACTGCTGAGTGTTACTACTGCTAGTACTATTAATACTGCTAGTCAAAGTTAGTGCTGCTTGAACAAAGTTAGTACTGCTTAGCTAGTTAGTACTGCTAGCCGTTAGTACTGCCTAGTAGTTAATACTGCTAGAAGGAAGTTAATGCTGCTGAAGATTAATATTGCTTATATGATGAAGATTCGTATGAAAGGATATACATGGAAGCTTAGAGATATACATAGAAGATATACTGAAGATATTTTATTTATTGTAATTATCTTTGTATTCAGTATATATATTGTATTGTTTAGAATAGTTAGATAACTTTTGTTTTTCATTCTTTTAGAGAGAAAATCAACCTCAAGGTATAGATCCTAATTCTAGAGAAGTAGAATTCGTATTGGTGTGCCTGTTCATCAATATTGAGGTTGAGTGAGTAATCTTGTAACTTCAAAGCATTCAATAAAAGCTTACAGTTTGTTATTCATATTTTCTGTGTTGATTTACTGTTTCATTGAATATCAAAGTGTTATTCCGCAAACTTCTTTGATATTGTTTCTGAGAATTAATTCTTGTTGAGAATTCGATCCTGACAATGCTAAACAGGTTGTGCCCTAAGCCTTCGACATAACTCACCTTACTGATCGTTATGTTGTATTGAATAATGTCACCATATCCTAAGATTGGTGAAAGCTGATCGTTTCCAAATCTGACATTTCTGCTGAATTTCTCTGTATAATTAGACAATAAAGCTTTCTGCCCGGTCATATGCTTGGAACAACCGCTATCCAAGTACCACATATGTCGGGTCTGCAAGAGAAATCAGGAAATAACAATTTTAGGTACCCATTTAAAAACGGGTCCTAACAAATTAGCACAAGATTTTGGTATCCACTTGAATATGGATCCGCTTTTGTTTTGAAAACTTTTAAAACCATTAGCTCTGGAAGAATAAACATGATAAGATCCAAACCAATCAGAAAAATTATGATGATAAGCAAAATCATTCCTCCGATAATGATAAGATTTAGTAGTAGGAGGAGATAATTGAATCAATTGCTTTATTGAATAACGCTTGTAAGAAGTTACAAGGTTTTGTTTATGAGAAGCAAGTTGATCAACTACATCATTATCACTACTATCATATCTATAACATGAAATATCAGAAACTGATTCCGCTGTATCATCATTCTTCCTCTTTGGTCTCCATTCAGATCTCGCTTTCGACCTTTTCTTCCTTAAATCTGAAACATAAGATTTAGAATTATTAGGAAAATCAGATTTCTGAGATTGAGTTTTCTTTTGTGTACCAGTGTATTTCTGTTTTTGTAATCGCTGTTTCTTATGTTTCTTACCTTGAGCATAATAATCAGCAGTTACAGAAACTGATTCATCAACCTTAGCTGATGATTTACCAATATTAATATCACTTGGTAACACTTTTTCATTTATAAGACAAGTAGAATGATCAGGAAGAGGAGCATTGAAGTCAAACATATCAATTTCTTCTATGCACCCATCATCAGAATTAAGAAAGTCATTTGCAGACTCAAATAAGTCATCAAATTTATCAGATGAAGTTTGAGGTGTTTTTGAAACTGTAGAACACTTTGTAGATTTAGTTTGAAAAACAGTGTTCTTTATAACAGTAGAAAATACACTTTGTTCAATGTCAACCAAAAGTTTTTCATCAGATAAAACATTTTCAAGCTCAACTATTTTGCTTTCTAGAATGAGTGGAGGAACATAAACCTTTGCAACTGCAGGTTTTGCCTTCATCTCAGAAACAGAATAACTAGCAAAATAGTCGTTTGAAAGAACTTTTGGTGTTTCTGAAAGATAACTATCATTTAACTTTGCATAGTTAAATGGTAGTTGCATTTTCTTTACATTCTTTCTATTTTCATTTTCTTTGTCCTCAACTTCTTCTGGTAATTTGGTAACAAATTTGGGTTTTAAATGAGGACATTTACCAGCAACAACAAGAAAATCAAAATTATACAGTGCTGGTTGTTTTCTGATGGCTTTCTTTAAGTAATGGGGGTTTTGAAAACCAAGTCCCCATTTTTATTTAACATCAGCCTCTTCGTTAGGTGCATTGAGAAAAATGGTTTGATCTGTTTGGCCTCTTGCATAGAGTTTGACTTCCAGACCATTTACCTTTTTATTCAAAAGCTTGTTCTCAACCTGCAATTTATGAATAGATAGTGCAGATTCTTTCTTCTCAAACTCAGACTTAGAAATTTTAACTTCAAAATCAGAAATCATCTTTTCAAAACATTCTACTTGAATTTTAGAATCAGAGGCAGACTTGCGTAAAGAATCAATTAGATCTTTGTTCCCAATAACAGACTTATTAAGCTCAAAGATCTTGTTGTTTCTTTTAGCAACTCTGTCTTTTTCCTTTTTCAGTTTATTTGAAGGTCTTTAAGCTCAACCATCATGGCTTCCATTTTGGTTATGAAATCTTTTTCAGTTAAGTGCATTACCTCATCAGCTGCTTCATCGTCTGACTCATCATATTTCACCTCTTTTCCCATTAAACATAGATGAGCAGTTTCTTCTTTCTCTTCCTCTTCAGCATCTGAATGATCCAGCCAAAATTCGTCTTCAGCCATTAATGCTATGCCAACTTCTTGTTCTTTGGCCAATAGCAGTTTGTTCTGATAGTACTGAGAATTGCGAACCTTTGGCTTTCGACATTCTTTAGCAAAATGTCCAATCTTACCACAGTTGTAGCATTTGATTGGATCATTTGCTGGCTTTTCAGCAACGGTGTAATCATTCACAAACTTCTTCTTTTCTTCCGGCTTCCTTTCCATATACCGGTTCTCTTCATGTCGCTTTCCTTCAACTTTTTCTCGGTGCTCATGGTTCTTAGAATTGGATGAAGAGTATCTCTGAGAATTTAATCCCGGCTTCTTGTAAAATTTCTTTTGGAAAGCTCGGTTCAATAATAGCTTGGCTTGCTTAAGACTTTCTCCATCATCTCCATCTGATTCAGATTCTGATTCTGAACTGGTAAGAACTTTCTTCTTTTTCTTCTTCTCTCCAGCTACCAATGCAATAGGATCGGGAACTTTTTCTGCCTTCTTCTTCTCAGCTCTTTTCTCTTCCACTTCTTCCTCATTCTGCCTCAATGTTTCATAGACCTCATGTAACGGAATTTCTTTTAGATCCTTCATCTGTTTCATCCTACGCGTATGCTTTTTCCATTCAGGTTGTAGGATGCTCAGAAATTTGACATTATTCTCAAGCTGCTTCTTTTTCACTTTGTTCTTTGTTAGTTCATTCAGAAGCAAGACAAACCGTTCATAAGTATCTTCCAAGCTTTCATTCTCTTTGGCTTTAAATTCCTCATAACTGTTAATGCAGTTAGCCACTTTCATTTGATTCCCGACCTTGGACCCCATCATCATCTTTTGCAGTTGATCCCACATCTTCTTAGCATTATCCTTGTAGCTATCAATCTTGATGTAAATCTCATTAGGAATGCTCTGAAGTAAAAGAGATCTTGCTTTCTTGTCTACTTTATACCGGCTTTTCTATTCTTCAGAGTACTGTGATAAATCCATTGGAACTGTTTTTGTCTCCTGTTCTCTGTCCTCATCACCATCTTCACTATCAGATGATTCATCATCAGGTACTTCAACAGTAGGTGGAATCATTGGACCTTTGGTAATTGAAAGCAAAATATTTTCTCCGTTTGCATGCCTATCCACAAAATCCAGAAATCTATCCTTCCACTGCTCGTATTCTCCTTTGAACAAAACTGGAGGCTTTACATCAGTGCCAATAGAAAGAGCGTCTCTGGAAGTCATCTTTTCTGTACCTGTTTGAGAAATATATGCAATAAGAAACTAGAACTGATCGTTAGTCCAAATATGAAATCACAAGAAAAATCTTGAAAAATAGAAAAAATCAAAAATTTCGAAAAAAAATTGACTAAGTAACAAAACTCGCAAATAGCTAAAACTCGCAAATCACTATTTAGTGAGAAAACACGCAGGCTTAAGCTAGCGCGTTTATGAAACTCGCACGCAAAGGGTTGCGTGTTTTTGCAAACTCGCTAATTGCTGAAACTCGCTCGTCGTTGAAACTCGCAAGTAACTATTCACAATGAAACTCGCTAATACCGACGTGCGCGTTTCCTGAACTCGCAAGATACTACTAGCGCGTTTTGAATAAACTCGCTAAACAAGATTAGCGCGTTCCAACACTTATAAAATTTTCTAAGATTTTCAAACTTGCAGAAGAACGAACTCGCAGATCACTGTTCCTGCTCAAACTCGCACCCTTCGATTAGCGCGTTTGTAGAACTCGCTAACCACTACGTGCGTGTTCTGGTCCTTAGAAAAATTTCCCAGCTTTCAAAACTCGCAGACTTCGATCAGCGAGTTTCTAGAACTCGCTAACAATGCCTTGTGCGTTTTGACCAAAACTGAGATTTTTCAGCTTGCGCGTTCTAACGAAGAACTTGCGCGTTTTGCAGATCTAGCGCGTTCTTCAGAAATCCTTGCGTGGTCTTGACTTTTTCGAGCCTTTCGTCTTGAAATCAATCAAATTCTTCAAATTTGATCTTAAAACTTTGCAATTATACTCAATTTCAACATAAGAACAGGTTACAATGCTTGAAATTTACAAACAAATACACATTGAACCAATATGATTCAATTTACAGTGCACACATACTCGTGAACTCGAACTCCTTCAAAATCAAAATTAACAATTGATTACAGTGCATTTCTCGAAACAAACTATACAGACTCGATCAAATACACTCTACGATCATAACCTGATTAATTTCAACATCTAATTCGCACTAAAACTCAGACTTGATCTGAACATTTTCTTGAATTGATTTCACTTTTGGATCTGCTCTGATACCAATTGTTATTCCCTAGATTCTAGTTCCTAAATGCAATTAATCAAAACAAACACAAACAAGAATCAATTACCTGTTTGATTTCACTTTCAAATCCCACAATTACAAACTTTCCCTCTCTAGAACTCTCTCTCTCTCTCTACAGATTTCCCTCAAACATATTCTCTCTCTCTCTCTACAAAATACTCAGTTCGTTACATCTACAAACATAAATACAAGATACATGGTATTTATACCCACAACTAAAACAACAAAGAAAACTAAAACAAATACAAATATATTTGACTTTTATTACAAAAAACTTTGACTTTGACGAGATTTGACTTTCTTCAACTTTGACTTTCTTGAACTTTGACCTTCAGTCTTCTTGATCTTGTATCCAACATATTTATGCTCTAACAGGTGTGCTTATGAAGTGAGTAGCTTGGTGAAGTCTCCCGCGTTAGTTTTATGAAGGGTAACTTGTATTGGGGTTATGTAGCACCCGACTTCGGTTTAGTCCTTGTATCTTACTGGAGTTTATATTTGTCGAGGTTAACTATAGAATTTTATATTGAGGTGTATTGAGTTTTGAATAGTTTGTATCGAAATTTTAAATTAGTTGTTCTTACCAAATTTGAGGGTGTTACACAGGGAAGCTTGGAAAAGTCTTCTTAAAGTTGAGTTTGTAAAAGCGAGTCTCAGATGGCGAATTCGAATAAAATTTTTTGATGGAAGTTTTGATTAACAACTACTGAAAAATCGATTATAAAAAGAAGCACATGGTATAAAGATCCATTGGGACAAAACTAATAATTGGATAAAAAGATGAGACAACATTCCATCGTTATCTCAAAGTTGATATTTTATATAACTTAAAGAAGTCTTCATACAACGAACCAGTTATTAATTGTAATCCGACATAAAATATAACTATGACTTAAATAAATAGGACAATCATGCTATACAATACAACGTTTTATCTTTTTATCGGTCTCGGTCCCAACTTAATTTTTATACCCCGAACTAAGGAGTTTAGCTCATCATCGTTCGGTTCTTAATTATAAAAGAGTCAAGGACTTTAAAAGTAATTAAAAGAGATAGAAGGTGCCTCAAACAAACCACGATTGGTTCCACTTGAGAAACTGTAACTTGTTGCCCAAGTAACCAACTCTTTAAATAAGTGTGAATATATAAATTGCTAGAAATAAAAGACTATAATTAAATTGCAGAAATTAAAAGACTATAATTAAATGACGGAAAATAAATTACAGAAATTAAATTGCGTTAAATAAATAACAATAAAGTAAAACAAGAATTATAAAACTTAAAATTAAACAACGGAATTAGAAACGTGCGTGAGAAATCTTGTTTCAAATGTGGAAATTTAAAACATCGGTTACTTGAGAGTTTCATGGCACTTTTAACAACTTAAAACTATCGGGGTGAATTATAAAATGAAACCACGTAACGAGTAGATGGGTTTTTATAAACTTGGAAACACAAAACGATTTTAATAAGCCACAACAAACAGTGAACCAAAGAGGACTGGAACCGAAATGATTAATCGGACTTCAGGTTTGTAATAGAATTAAAACCGTGAATGAGACCAAATGTGAATTAAAACCATGGATAAATCGAGTCGTAAGAGATGAATAATTATCATGAGAATGTAACGAGAAAACGCAAACTAGAGGGACATGCTCTTTGCAAAGGCAAACTAGAGGAACATGTCAAAATGAAAACTAGAGGGACCTATTATGTCATTATGAAAAATACGAGAACCAAATCTGTTTATAAATAAAGTACAAAGACCTAATTTGTGAAAATGCATACTATAGGGAGCTAAGTGGTCATTATGAAAATTACGGGGACCTAATCAGTCAATATGCAAACTAGAGGACCTATTATATCATTATGCAAAGTATGGGGACCTATTATGTCAATATGCATGGTACAGGGTCCTAAGTTGTCATTATGCAATGTGTGAGGACCAAATCGGCTAATTAATAAACTATAGTTACATAATTATACATAATTTGTCAAAATGCATAGTACATGGACCTAAGTTGTCATTATGCAAAGTTTAGGGACCTAATCGGTTAACAAGGACCCTAAATTGTCATTATTCAAAGTATGGGGACCTAATCTGTAAAAATGTAAAGTATTGGGACCTAATATGTCATTATGCAAAGTGCAGGGACCTAAGTTGTCATTAGGGGTGCTCACGGGTTGGGTTAATCGGGTTGAAGGCATTTCAACAACCCAACCCAATGTTGGCGGTTTGAAAATTTTCAACCCAACCCGAACCAAACAAAAGTAAAACCCAACTCAACCCAGGGTTTGGTCGGTTTGATCGGGTAGTGTTTAAACAAAGTAAAAACAATACTGAAAACATAAAAATAAATAAATTTTCCTTTGAAATACGATCCATCATTCAAAAGAATATACGGGTTCATCAAATATTTAGGTATTACATATAACTTTTATCGGGTTACTTTGATCCTAACCAATATCAAACCAATAGATTCGGGTTGTCCTAATTTTGTATCGATTATATGTCGGGTTACCTCGGGTTGATTTTTTTCTGTTGTTTTGGGTTGGGTTGGTCAGGTTTTTGAGCACCCCTAGTTGTCATTATGCAAAGTATAGGGACGTAAGTTGTCCCTATACAAAGTACAGGGACCTAATCTGTCATTATGGAAAGTACAGGGACCTAATATGTCATTATGCAAAGTGTTAGGACCTAATATGTCATTATACAAAGTGTAGGGACCTAATGTATAGAAGCCAAACAACAGGACCTAATCTATTAAAAGGCAAACTACAAACATTACATTATTTAACTACAAAATGTATACTTCACATATATGTATTTTAGGCAAAGTCAAATACAGATATATAGAAAACTAACATAAAGGGGGGTATACTTAACATATATGTATTTTAAAGTTTTAAGTAAATTACACTATGGTCGTGTGGTTTACTCAAAATCTGGATATGGTCCCTATTTTGAAATAAGTACGCCAGGGATCCTTATGGTTTGCATTTCGTTGCACTCTAGGTCCTTATCCCTAACAGAGTTAACTTTAATCTGTTAACTCAAAGGGTAATTTGGTCATTTTATTTATTAATTAAAAAACATCTTTTAAACACCATCACATGTGCCACCTACCCTACCTTGACTTTCTCTCCCTTTGAGGTGCTACCCGCCCCCGCCCCGCCCCTCACCCCTTCCCTCCATTCTCTCACCCTTTATCTCCATTCTCTCACCTTGACCTGCAACAATATGTACATATATACACACACACACATATACCCCTTCTCTCCAACTTTAAAAAAACCCTTATGCACACACACACACACACACACACACACACACACATATATATACATACATACATACAACGCACACACACGTCTCTCCACTTTTTCTCATGGAACTTTCCAACCACTATTTCTGAACCTCCGATCACACCCAGACAAAACACACATCACCCATTTTTTCATACTCATTTCTTCGACTGAGGAAGGAGGCAAGAGGAATTGGGGAGTATTAAGTTTAAATGGCTCAAGAAAGATTTTTTTAAGGCATTAATTTATCACCTTCTTTTTATGTTTTTATGGTTGTTGTCACGATGGTGTGAGGTGATAGAAAAAGAAAAAAAGAGAAGAAAACATACTTTTTTACTCACTATTGTTGTAATTTTGACTTTTTTATCCCCATCGATTCAACAAAATAACATCAAAACCTAACAAATCGATCATATTATATCAAAATTAAACCGAATTAACTTTTTTTATCCCTGTCTGTCAGGATCGAATTCTTAACAAGAATTAATACTCAGAAACTAATATCAAAGAAGTTGCGGAAAAACACTTTGATATTTAATAAAACAGTAATCAAACACAGTATATAATGATCAAACAGTAAACTTGTATTGAATGCTTAAAGTTACAAGATTACACACTCAACCTCAATATTGATGAACAGGCTCACCAATACGAATTCTACTTCTCTAGAATTAGGATCTATGCCTTGAGGTTGATTTCTCTCTTGAAAAACAATTATCAAAAATTATTTCTATCTATTCTACACATTTTATACATATACTGATAAAAAGATAATTACAAAGAATAAACAAATCTTCAGTATATCTTCCATGTATATCTTCTAAGTATATCTTCAGTATATCCAGCTGTAGTACTTTCCATCCGTATCTCTTTAGCAGCACTAATAATGCTCAGCAGCATTAACTTCAACTAGCAGCAAGGTTTTGGTCTATTGATTTTACTTAGATCAACCCCTTGTTTTTGTGCCCACTGATTATTCCAATTTCTCTGATTTCCCCTCCTTTTATCATGTTTTTGGGGCTCAGATTTATTGCAAGTACACTGTTTGCAAGGACCTGGATTCACAACTGTGGTCTGTTTATAATGGACCTTACCAAACTTTTCCTCTGTCTTCTCTATGTTCTTGGATTTGATCCAAGCCCTTCCACAATCCTCATTGGTGATAATGTTGTTTTCTATAGAAATCTCACCACTCACCTTGTTCTCCTTTCTCTTGCCAACCTCTTTCTCAGTCTTATCCTCAACAATTACCTCATCTAAGGGATCTATTTCAGTGGCTCCCTCATGCAATTCCTTCCTATCTTTGGTGTCTAATAGGTCTGAAGTAGGAGGAATGTAATTGTTGTTATATGGTGGAGGTGTGGCATTATACCCAATTCCTCTTCTCAACTTATCATGAATCTGATTTTGCAGTAAGGAGTCCATTGCTTTAGAAGCATTGGAAAACTTTTCTACATCAAGCTTAACCTTGGTTAACTCCTCTTTCAGTTTTTCACTCTCCTCTTTAGATTTAGTCAGTTTAAGTTCTAAATCCTTTTTCTCCCACTTCCAGTAATTAGTGTCATATGAGTGTTGTAGTTCATTGGCTTGAAAACTTTTGATTTGATCTTCAAATCTCTCTACTATCCTCACATAGTCTTTTATATCCTTTTCTAGTCTCTTCAGGTCATCACTCATCTTCTGATTGTGATCCCTGTACCTTTTAACAGTGTCTATGCAAGTTTTATTGCAGAGATTAGAACTTACCTCAGATGGAAGATCAGATACTTTAGCCATAAGAGCTTGATTCTGAGTAGCTTCTTCTGCTTGATCACTCCAATCAAACCCCATTCCTTGTTGAGAAACAAGGGCTTGAGCAGAGTTTCTGTTGTTATTGAAGCTTCCAGATTGAACTTGTTGATGGTTGTTGTTGTGAGACATTCCACTTCTGCATTCTCTAGCAAAATGTCCCTTCAGATGACATTTGTAGCATTCTACCTTTGATTTATCAAACCCTGCTCCATCTTCTCTTCTTTGTGAGAAGTTGTTTCTTCCAGTCCTCTTTATAAACTTTTTAACCCTCATGGAGAGCATGGCCATCTGCCATTTAATATCCATCTCTTCCAGATCATCAGGATGCAGTTGTTCTAAGTCATCATTGATCAAAGAAGAATTTCCATGATTAGAAAGAAGAGCTTCAAATACATAATCAGTGCCTTTATCTAAATTTGATCCATTAGCAGCATTAACTGATTCAGGGTTAGCAGTAGAATCAATTGATGCTGATAGGAGTGCAGCATTATGAACATATCCAGAAGGCTTCTTCTTTGCCTCCACCTCAGCTTCAAATACTCTAAGATCATTGTACAGATCATCAAGTTCTTTGTCTTCCAACTGATCATTCTGTCTGAATGACACAGTGTACATGATCCATTCATCTCCAAGGGACCTTAAGAACTTTCTGTTCACATCATCTTGATCAATCTGTACTCCCATAGTAGCTAGTTCACCAATTAGTTTATTAAACCTGTCAAAAGTTTGAGTCATGGACTCATTCTTAGTTGAGATGAAGTTTTCATACTGTTGTTTTAAGATTGCCTTTTGATTTCTCTTGGTACTTTTAGTACCTGAGAATCTCTTCTCTAGAGCATTCCAGAGCATCTGTGCATCAGTACAATTGCAGAATTGGTGTTGATACTCATTTGGAATGGCCAAGAGCAGTGTGCTCAAGGCTTTCATCTCTGTCTGTCTTGATTTCCTGTCTGTATCTGTCTTTGGAGGAGTTCTTTTGCCATCTTCACCAATCTTTCCTCCATCAGATGGGCCATTCTCAATGATGTCCCACATAGAGTAATCTGTGAGGAGAATATATTGCTTGATTCTGATTTTCCACATGTCAAATTCATTGGATCTGAGCATTGGAACTTTTGAGACCAAAGTACTGCTTGATTCTGTAAGATTTTCCATGATGAATAACTGTTTCTGAGAGAATTTGGCTCTGATACCACTTGTCAGGATCGAATTCTTAACAAGAATTAATACTCAGAAACTAATATCAAAGAAGTTGCGGAAAAACACTTTGATATTTAATAAAACAGTAATCAAACACAGTATATAATGATCAAACAGTAAACTTGTATTGAATGCTTAAAGTTACAAGATTACACACTCAACCTCAATATTGATGAACAGGCTCACCAATACGAATTCTACTTCTCTAGAATTAGGATCTATGCCTTGAGGTTGATTTCTCTCTTGAAAAACAATTATCAAAAATTATTTCTATCTATTCTACACATTTTATACATATACTGATAAAAAGATAATTACAAAGAATAAACAAATCTTCAGTATATCTTCCATGTATATCTTCTAAGTATATCTTCAGTATATCCAGCTGTAGTACTTTCCATCCGTATCTCTTTAGCAGCACTAATAATGCTCAGCAGCATTAACTTCAACTAGCAGCATTAACTTCAAGCAGTACTAACTACTAGCAGTACTAACTAGCTAAGCAGTACTAACTTTGTTCAAGCAGTACTAACTTTAACTAGCAGTAGTAATTCTACTAGCAGTAGTAACACTTAGCAGTATTAATCTTCAACTTGTTCTGGCAGTAGTAACTACACTTGTACTAGCAGTAGTAACTACACTTAGTAGAATCTTCAGTTCCCAACACTGTCGGAGCTCTGTGGAGTTAGCATGGATGAATTGGCGCCCATAGGAGGTGGTTGGTAGGTAGGGGTGTATGGCAGTGACGGTGATAGTGATAGTGTGATGCTCGATGGTAGGTCATTGTCGGTTGGCATGTGAACAATTAAGGATGTCGACGTTGGGTCATCAGTGTAGGGAAGGACAAGTAACAGTTGTGTGGGTCATGTCTTTTTTGGAGCTTCACGACCCTCTTCACAGACTACTTCCTTTACCAGTAGTATCATTGGAGCTCCAAGCAAGTGTGTGTGTGTGTGTATATATATATATATATATATATATATATATATGAGAGAGAGAGAGAGAGAGGTGCATGTTTGTATATATGTGTGTGTATATATATACACACACATGATATAACACATATATAAGTTAGAAGAGAGAAAAAGGTTGAGGAGTTTGTATATATGATCTGTATCTTTTTTTATAAGTTACAGGTGTTTATATCTCTCTCTCTCTCTCTCTCACATACACACACACACACACATATATATATATATATTATGTTGTAGGTGTGGTAGGGTCAAAAAAGAGAAGATGGGGATATGGTCAAAGAGAGAGAAAAGTCAAAAGAAAATAAGATGGATGTGTCATCAAATGATTAGTCTTCTAAAAGGTATATTTAAGTGATAGATAAAATGACTATGTTGCCTTCAACTAACCGACTTTTTTTTAACGGTGTTAGTGTCAGGGACCCATAATGCAATGAAATGAAACCACAGGGATCCATGGTGTACTTATTTCAAAATAAGGACCATATCCGTATTTTGAGTAAACCACACGACTAGAGTGTACTTTACTCTAAAGTTTTTATTCGCAATGTCAAAAAAAATATTTAAAATTTTTATTCGACCTTGTAACATACAAATATATAACATTAACCATAAAAACAACTATTGTTAACTAAATTTCAACGGTAACCATATATAACAACAAACCATAAAATTCTTGTTAACTAATTTTTTTAATAACAAACTATAAAAACATCATCTACATCATTTAACATACAAAAATATAACATCATCTAGGGGTATAAATGATATGAGACAACTCGTGAGCTACTCGATATGGATTCGGTCAAAATTCGGTCAACACACGACTCGAACTCGAGTCGACTCGATATACTAACGAGTCGAGTTGAGCAACCTGATACTCGAATCGATAAGCAGATACTCGACTCGATAAGCAAAATAATAACAATAATTAGTAATATTATTTTAAGTTAATTGATGATGACGACGACGATGACGACGACGATGATGACGACGACAAAAAACTCAACTTTTTTGAAAAAAAAAATGGAAAATGATAGTGTAAAAGACATAGGGTATGTGTCTAATCCATCCCACATTAGTGGGATATAGAACATAATTCTTTAAACTCCACTATATATAGACCTTTCCCCTCCCTTGTTTTTACATCCTTGTCTTGAGCCTAAGGGCTTGAGCCTATGTGATTGTTTTAATAGGTGTACCCTTGAAAGCGGGTTCACCTTGAGTTCCTTTAAGCTATTTGTTCACCTTGAGTTCTTTTATGTATTAAACGAGTTTGAGCTTGATCTGAGTTCGAGTTCGAGTTCAAGCTTGATTCGAGTTTTCGAGCTCGAGTTAGAGCTCGATTCGAGTTTTCGAGCTCGAGTTAGAGCTCGATTCGAGTTTTCGAGCTCGAGTTCGAGCTTCGATTCGATCTTGAAACGAGCTCGAGTTATAGTTTGAGTTTGGAAATTGGTTATCGAGTTTGATTCGAGTTTGTATTTTCACTACTTGCGAGTCGAGTTCAAGCTTGGTAATAGGGTTTCAAGTTCGAGTCGAGTATAATGATACTCGAACTTGACTCGCATCATTTACACCCCTAACATCATCTATGTTATTTAACCACAACAATTCTTGTTAACTAATTTTTTTTACTTAAGAGATATGTATTTTACCGGTTCAAACAGTAACACCCCGATTTTCGAAGGGTAACATTTCGAGTTATTATAGAAACCGATATATCAAGGAAAAATAGGATATTAGATTTTGGACTTGAAACTTGGATTTTATAGTCTTGTTAGATAAAGTATTCAATTACGAGTCCAACGGTTCTTTCCGGAGCGAAAACGGAGCTAAAACGAAGAAGTTATGGCCAAAACAGTGTTCGGTACGCGCTCGGCTATAGTGCCCGGCGATTGTGACACTGTCACTATAGCCTTTCACAATCGCCAGAGTCCAAAAACTCTCGGTACAATCTCAGAGATTGTTTGTGACATTGTCACTATAGCCTGGCACAATCGCCTGGAGGTATCAGAGTGTTAAAAGTCGCGATTTTCAGCCTCATTCTTCATTTCTTCATAACTCTCTCATTTCAACTCCGATTTTGGTGATTCAAGTTGCCATGGTTTCGTATTTGAGAGATTTTAAAGGTTATATTGTTAGTTTTGGGAAGATTCAAGAGTATTTGGTGGTGGATTGGAAGCAAAGGTCAAGAGTTCATCATCATCACCTCCATCTTCAAGAATTTTTGGGTTTTCTAGGTTTTCATCAAAACCTAAATGGTAAGTGTATCCCTTCCATTTATAAACCTTAAAATAAGTTATAAATGCTCCGTTGATTATTATCCTAGTGTGTGGTTTATCAATTCTGGGTTTGATGGTTTTGGAGAAATCTAGGTCGAAATTGGGGTTTGGACCAAAATAGAGATTTTGATGTGTAATGTTTGGAGAATGTTTCTATATGGTTGAATGTGGTTATTTACGGTTGGAATGTATGGATATTTTGGAGATTGGTTTGAAGAATCAAGTTTCTTCAAGGAAGCTCTAAATGGGTGAAATCTAGATTTAGCCTAAATCTAGATTTAGCCTAAATCTAGCGAGGTGAGTTCAAGTTGATTTGTGAAAACATTGTACATGCCAAAATGTATATTTTAAAGTGTTTATGTGTTCTACATGAAATTATCAAATGTTGGGTTATTTGCTAATCTTTGATTTTTGGAAGTATTTAACTTTACAAACTTTGTATAATACCCACATTTGGGATTTTTGGGCATTTTGATAAATGTGTTACAAATGAATGTGTTTTGAGGTCTTATTGCATAAATAGATCTTTGATCAAAGAAATACGTTTTTAAATGTCTGTCGAATTTTATGCATCATTCATGAAATAGAATGTTTTATAAAGTATTACTTGCACTTTTATGTGAGGTACTTGAAAGAATGTTTATAGTCTCATTTTATGATTTTCATTCTTATCAGCAGTTAAATTTGGAAAATGCATATTTTGTGTTATGAGGCATTTGGAAGATATAAGAGTATAAGTTCATTTGGAAAATGGGTTGACTCAACTAATGTTGAGTTTCGAACTAATCTTACTTTTAGTCGTGGTGTTTGCATATCCGGTGGTCGAGTGCGTTTTATCGTATTCTTATTTTCATTTTTCAATGAGTCAATGGGTTGCTAAGCCTACGGCTTGGCATTGTTATTTTGATGGGGGTTTTAGGACAATTGTCCAGTTTTGGTAGCTCGACTTCGAGCCTTGTTGGCGATTTTGGATGAAGCACGTTAGGTATCGGGTGGGATGTAAGTCCTTCGTGCTGCACGTTAAGGTACCGGGTGCGGTATAAGTCCTTCGTGCTCAAGTATTACGATATTGGATGAGGGGCTCGACATAGGAACCCGACGGGGTTGAACTCGAGTTTCCGTGGGTGTACGTTTAAAGCTACTGAGCCTGACATCCCTTGCGTGTACTTTTGTTTATATGACTAGTCATAACAACATAAAATGGGCTTACTTTGTGGACCGTCACATTTTATGGAATCGGGAATCCCCCGTCACCAAAAGGTGTTGATATTGGGTATTGAGTTTTATTATCCAAGTTTTCGGTGACGTTTTGTATAATTGGGTTTTACCCTTGAATTATGGGTTGAGTATTATGCCCCACCCGTGTTTTGGGTGTTTGGGATATAAGGTTTAACCGTATCTTCATAAATGGAGAGTTCAATTTATATTTACGCTTTAAGTGAGTTTTGGGTTAAAGCTAATTTATGAATGGGCGGTTTACATTGATATCATCATCTTTGTAGTAGTTTGGCTTGGAAAATGTCCAAATTGGTGTTCTTTGTCTAAAATGCATATTATTGGAAAATGAGTCGTTTTCACATGTAAGACGTATCATATTGAAGGACTATAACTTTAACCGCATCCTTTCTTTTCTAAACAATTATTTTATAAATGTTGAAAAACTCTTGAGCTCACTAGGCGTTAAGTCTAACCTTTTTATTTGTCGGCAATGTGCATCATGTTTCAAGGTTGGGAGTTGGTCCTAGCAATCCTATGAAGAGTTGAGCCTTAGCTTTGTGCAAATGTAAGTAGTTGGTGAAGTCTTCCGCAACGTTGGAAATAGTAACTATTATGGGGTTTTAGTATGTCAGGATCTGATTCTTAACAAGAATAAACACTCAGAAACAATATTAAAGGAGTTTGCGGAATAACACTTTAATATTCAAAGATCAATGAAACAGTGAATCAGAAATCACAAATTGTAAACTTTATTGAATGATTTAAAGCTACAAGATTTCACACACAACCTCAATATTGATGAACAGGCTCACCAATACGAATTCTACTTCTCTAGAACTAGGATTATAAACCTTGAGGTTGATTCTCTCTATAAAAGCAAAAACTCAGAATTTTTGTTTTAACTTAAATGTTCTAAAATATTTTCAATAAGTCTATACATATACTAAAGATAAAAGATAATTACAAAATATAAAAGATCTTCAGTATATTCTTCCATATTTATCTCCAAGCTTTCCATGAATATCTTCAATCAATACAGCTGTCTTCATAGCCATACGAAGTCTTCATCTCATAAGCAGTACTAACCATGTTCAGAAGCATTAACCATGTTCAGCAGTATTAATGAAGTTTGCAGTATTAACTTTTCACAGAAGTAGTAACCATGTTGTGCTAGCAGCATTAACCATACTTAAACAAATTCTGAATTCCCAACAATCTCCCCCTAACTTGACTTTTAGGAAGAGAAGTCAAGTTCTTCAATTATGATCTTCAAGATGCTTTCAACACTACAACTTAGTTGCCCAAATTCGGATCCACACCCAGAGTTTGATTAATTGTTCTTCTTACCACAATTCTGGCCATTTCTGATTCCTTTGCACATACTAGTTTAGCTTTCAGCATCCCATTCAGCTTCTCCTTGCTATGATCATACACTTTGTCCACTAGGTAGTATTCATGATAACAGTTATCAATTGTGATCATGTATACACCACAATTTTCAAAGAGTATCCACTTATCAATCTTCTTAAACCCATACTCATGATGTAGATCCTTGATTCTGTAAACCACTTTTTCTGGTTCAAACATCATACAAAGATATTCCATTGCAATCTTGAGTAGACTTTCTTCAGTTCCTTTCAAAACATGTTCATAAAGCTTTATTCCCACCTTATGCATCTCTTCAAGATCAGCCCTGGAGAAACTTCTGATTACTTTCCCCCAAGTTGAATATACTTCAAATACATCACCAACTCTTTTAAGCCTAAAGTAATCCTTTCTGTTGTCTCTCAGAATGTCCCAAAGGATGACTTCTGGTGCTTTCACAGAAATGGGAACAGCCTGAACTGGTTCTATTACAGTCAGATAAAGACCCACTTGCTCATCAGATTGCTTATTGGACTGCTCTGGGTTCTGCACAGATTCTGCTGAAGGTGTAACTGAAGGTTCTGCCTCTATTTCAGCTTCTTCAACCCTTGGCTTCTTGGACTGTTTCTTGGAAGCTATGGTCTTTACTCTCTTTGCAGATTTCATTTCCATACCAACATTCTCTTCTTTAGTGTCTTCAGCCTTTTCTTTGGTAGGAGTGACTTCCTCAGGGAATGGTTGTTGAATGTTTAGATCATGTCTCTCCTTCATTCTTCTTTCAGCCTCTTCCCTTTGTGAGGAGTCCCCTTGAAGCTTAGCCATTTCCTTTTTATAGAACTCCTCAACTTGACTATATGCCATATTAGTAAACATCTCTCCTTTGACACCAATTGAACCTTTCAAGAAATTTATCATTTTTCTCCTTTCCTGATTGGCCAAAAAGGTCTTGGAAGGTTGTCTTTTCTGCTTTTTGACTGGCATTCTTTTGACTTGTATTTTCTTGGCCTTAACTGCAGTTTTTATGCTCTTTTGATATTCTTCATTGAGCTTTCCGGCCATCTCCAGTGCAAGCTCTCTGTCCTTCTCTGATTGGAGTTGTTCTTCCTTTTCCATCTCAGCTTGGAGTTGTTTTGCTACTTCTTCATCTAACTCCACCTGGTTCTTCTTCTTTGAGGGTTGTTCAGATTCAACCATCTTAGCTTTACCCTTTGAATCCTTCAAACCTGCCTCACTTCTTTCTTTTCTTTTCTTTTCAAGGCCTCCATCATTGATGACCACTCCCTTGGCCTTTTGAGTAGCCTTAGGAGTGTCATTATTTTCTTTTACCAAAGTTTCTGCTATTTCCAATTCTTCAACAGATAGCCCTGTTACTACTGCTACCTGTTCTGTTACTGCTGCTTCTTGAACCTCATCTGTTTCTACTGCTTGTGCTTCTGTTTCTGCAGCTTTCTCCCCCTTAACATCAAATCCCATCTCAGATGTACTTTCCTTTTCTACTTCAGCCTTTGGATTCTCCCCCTTGTTGAAAACATCATTAGCATTTTTCCTCTTCTTCAAAAGAAACTGGCTTCTCCTCTTCTTTTGCACCAATCTTGTCACCATTTTCTTCAATTTAGTAATCTGTACTTGTTGAGACAGAATCACCATTTTCATCTCTTCTATGTCTTTGCCTTGTTTTATGACATCCATATTAATGTTGCCCATTGTTTCCATCAATTCATTGTAGTCATATCTGTCCTCACCTTCTCCAAGAGTGTTACCCCCTTTTGAAGGATCATGGGATCTTTTAGTAGTGGAAGTCTTCTGCCTAGCAGAAGCACCCTCCACCCCTTGGTTTCTTGGCACCTGGGACCTTTGAATGATTGCTCATTCAAAGTTGCCATGGGGGAGGTCTTATTGATGTTACGACTGTCCTCCTCTGTGCTAGCAGGGGTAGTGGCAGCCTGCTCACCCATATGCTCATACATCTCCTCATTTAGCACCTCCTTGGGGTTGGGAGACACCCCTGTGGTTTCCCTATAGATATTCTCTAATGGAGAATTCTCCATTAGAGGGCTTAAAGGCTTTGTGGGTGAAGGTATAAGAAGGGAAGGAGCCTTCTTTACCTTTTTCCTTATGTATGTATTGGTGATTGGTGAAGTTGGTTTTTGAAGAAGGGACTGAGGGATTGAAATGCTGATTGAAGGTTGGGATTGGCTTTCAGTGGGATGGTCTAATGAGGGCCTTGACCCTGAAGCCATACCTTCTTCATTGTGGGACACCACCATCATTTTAGAGAACAATGGGGTGTCAACTCCTTCCGAGTCCAATGGAGATCTCTTCATATTTGAGAAGACCTTACCTTTGGGGATTTTAGGTACATATACCTCATCAAATTGAGGCATATCCGTCAATTCATTGGTTATAACTACCTGTACAAATCTTGGGTACATATAAAAACTCTTTTTGTTTCCCAAGTTTGACACAAAGTCATTGAAAATCATTTTTGAAAAATTGAACTTTCTGGCAGTGGCCAAGCAGACCAAAGCATAAGCAATGGTACTACTGAACTCACTCCATCCAGTAGTCTTTTTGGAAATACAGTGCATCAGGGTATGGACAAAGAACCGCCATTGGGGAGAAAATTTTGCTTTTGAGAACTTAAAAACACCCAATGGGCCTCCATACCTCATTCTAGTAAGAGTTGAAAACAGTTCATCATTAGAGATAGATGAGATACCTGAGGCATCGTCTAGACGTAGACTAATGCGAATTACCTCTTCAGAAACTGTCAATGGTTTGTCACACACCCTAGTCTTGATAACTTGCACACCATTTTCAGTAACAATGGTGGCATTTGCCCAGAATTGTTTTTGGTGCTCAATGTAGATGGATGGTGACACTGTAAGGGCATACGCGATATGGCTTGTTTTGAGAAAATCGACTATCTGGTGAAATCCATCAGCCTGCTTCGGCTTTTGAAGCATCGCGATTTCGTTGTGATCATCAATGAACGCCATGGATGCCATTGAGCTTTAGTGTTCTTGCCTGAAACTTACTAGGTGCTTGAGAGAAAAAGGGTTAGAGAGCAGATGAATAGTAATCAAAGAGTCATTATGAACTTTTAGGCGGGCAAAAAGGGTATTTATACAATTCGGGACATAAGCAGTATTAACCACTAGCAGTATTAACTAACTATCAGTATTAACTGAGAGCAGTATTAACCACTAGCAGTATTAACTAACTAGCAGTATTAACTACTTAGCAGTATTAACTAACTAGCAGTATTAACTACTAGCAGTATTAACTAACTAGCAGTATTAACTACCTTAGAATAATTAAGTACCCAATCAAAATAACCTGAAACACTTAAACACACAGGGGTTAATAGCACCAATTTAAAGAAAGTACCTGAGGAGGAATCTATTTAGGTACATGAAGAGAATGAGAATATACTTATTCATTGTTCATCATGCCCACACTTGTGACCAAGAATGTGAATCTACCCACATCAAAAGCTTTTGTGAATAGATCAGCAAACTGGTTAGTTGTGTGTACTTTCTGAACCTGAATTAGCTTCTTCTCATTACAGTCTCTGATAAAATGGTACCTTATTTCTATATGCTTTGTTTTTGAATGCTTGACAGGATTATTAACAATGCTAATAGCACTGTTGTTGTCTATGAAAATAGGAGTGTGAAGAAATGTCATACCATAGTCCATCATTTGATTCTGAATCCATAGCACTTGTGAGCAGCAGCTTGCAGCAGCTATGTATTCGACTTCTGTTGTTGAGGTGGACACTGTGGTTTGCTTCTTACACTGCCATGATACTAGTCTAGCACCCAAAGAGATAGGTAGACAAAGTGTCATACCAAGATCTTGGTGCTTGATGTAGTCCATACAATGCTTTCTTCAATTTGTATACTTTGTCAGGATATCTGGGATTTTCAAACCCTGGAGGCTGACAGACATATACTTTTTCTTCAATTTTACCATACATAAAAGCACTTTTCACATCCATTTGGTAGACTTTGAACTTCATGAAAGAGGCATAGGCTAAAAACAGCCTAATTGCCTCAATCCTGGCCACTGGTGCAAAAACCTCTTCATAATCAATTCCTTCTTCTTGAGTGTACCCCTGTGCTACCAATCTAGCCTTGTTCTTGATCACCATCCCTCTCTCATCCTTCTTGTTTCTGAAAATCCATTTTGTCCCTATAGCTCTGTGTCCTTTAGGCAGTTCTACCAAATCCCATACATTTTGCAGTACAAACTGCAGCAGCTCCTCTTGCATTGCTTCTATCCAGCTTGGGTCTTTCATTGCATCATGTGCCTTTTTGGGTTCAACCTGAGATAGAAAGCAAGATAGTAAGCCTGATTGTATGTCTTTTAATCCTCCCAACTTACTCTGATTCCTTGTGATGATTGGAGAATTGATGTCACCAATCACCAACTGAGGAGGATGATTCTTTTGAGTCCTTGTAGCATTTACAGCCTCTTCCTGAAGATTGACTTCAAGATTTGTGTCATTCTTTTCTGGAGTGTTGCCACCAAACACTGAGGAGTTCTCATCATCAGTATCATCTTCTGCCAATGCAGGCATCTCAGGTTCTAGTTGTTCTGAAGTCAAAAGCTGATCCTCCTTTTCACCTCTCTCCTCTTCATTCTGAGCCGTTTTAGTATCCTTTGAATCTGCAGCATCTTTCTTCTCTTGAACACAGAGTTCAATAGGATCTGCTGTAGGGATTGGAAATAGCACAAACTCTTGTCTTTTGTCTTGTACTGATTCTGCCCCTGTTCCTGTATTATTCTCATAACTGAAACCCAAAGAATTAGTTAGTGAATCAATGTCAAAAAGCCAACCAGGGCCTGTACCAAGTTTATTTGGTGTGCTCTCATTGCATTTGACATTGTCACTTTCCTCAATTATTCTAGAAGAGATATTAAAAACTCTGTAAGCCTTACTTTGGGATGAGTAACCAACCAGAAATCCATCATCTGCTTTGCTATCAAACTTGCCTAAGTGAGTTTTGGTATTAAGTATTGTGCAAGGACACCCAAAAGGTTT
Source organism: Arctium minus (assembly GCA_954870635.1). NCBI lineage: Eukaryota > Viridiplantae > Streptophyta > Magnoliopsida > Asterales > Asteraceae > Arctium > Arctium minus. The sequence goes on along the minus strand of OX941083.1, from coordinate 6,332,250 downwards.
GAAAAATCCAATAAAAGGTTTCTTCATGTTAAAAAGTTCATATGGTGTCTTGCCTTGAGATTTAATTATTTGAACCCTGTTTTGAACATAACAAGCAGTATTAACTGCTTCTGCCCAAAATGTAACTGGCAGTTTTGAATCTGCCAACAGGGATCTTGCAGCTTCAATCAGTGTCCTGTTTCTCCTCTCAGCAACTCCATTCTGTTGAGGAGTCCTAGGAGCACTGTATTGTATCTCAATACCTTTTTCCTCACAAAAGTTGTTTAGGTCATTGTTTTTAAATTCAGTTCCATTATCAGACCTAATGATTTTAACTCTTTGATTTGTTTGGTTTTCAACTCTGAGAATAAAGGATTTGATCAGTCCACTTGTCTCATCCTTTGTCCTCAAAAAATAGACCCAAGTGAATCTAGAGAAATCATCAATAATAACTAAGCAGTAAGATTTCTTGCCAATACTCATCACATTTGTAGGACCAAACAGATCCATATGCAATAATTGGAGAGGTGTAGAGATTGTATTTATCTCTTTGGACTTATGAGAAGATTTGTGCTGTTTGCCTTTAAGACATGCAACACAATGATCATCACATGAGAATACCTTCTCTGGTAAACCTCTTACAAGGTTGTTTTTCACAAGATTATTCATTGTTTTAAAGTTCATGTGACACATCCTTCTGTGCCAAAGAGATGATTCATCAACAGAAGCTTTTGAAAATAGACAGTTAAATGATGAATCATTAGATAGATTCTCTAAATCCAAGCAATAAACATTGTCCTTTCTTGGAGTTCTCAGTAGTATCATACTTTCATCAACTACCTTGAACTCTTTAGCAAGGATAATGCATTCAGTATCAGTAAACAATATACTATGCTTCTTGTCACAAACCTGTGATACACTTAACAGGTTGTATCTCAATTGCTCAACATAGTAGACATCCTCAAATGTCATCTTACCCTTTGATACATTACCTTTCCCACTAATCTTTCCTCCAGATGGATTATCACCAAATGCAACATGTCCTCCATCAATTCTTTTAAAGTTTTGTAGGCAGGACTTGTTGCCTGTTATGTGCCTAGAGAAACCACTATCAACATGCCAAATGCTCTTCCCTTTTAGCTGTTGGTTGCCCTGCACATAAAGTATAACAGTTAGTTTTTAGTAGGAACCCAAGCCAAAGTGGTCTTGGGTTTCCCATTCTCATCAACATATTCACAATCAGTTTTGATGAGCTTTTCAGACTGGGGAATCTTATGGCTTGAATACTTTGTCACAATTATGGGTCTGTTACTGGAAGCAGCACTAACTTGATTGGCAGTACTAACTTTGTTAGCAGTACTAACATCATTAGCAGTACTAATTGGATTAACAGTACTAATTTTGTTAGCAGTACTAACTTTATTAGCAGTACTAATTTTGTTAGCAGTAGTATTGCTTGCAGCAGTGTTATTTCTATCAGCAGTACTATTTGAAATAGCAGTACTAACAGATTTTTTTATTTTTGGAACCCATACTTGGACAAAGTTACTCCTTGGCTTAGTTGGAGTATTTTTCTTAGATTTTGCAAACTTGTTTTGAGCAAGAGCTTTTACAGGTGCTCTTTTTACATTTTCAGCCATATGATTCCTTCTTTGATTCCTATAACCAACAGGATTTTGTATATGTCTTTGAAAATTTATCCTCTGGTTCATAGGATTGAAATAGCAGTATTTGGCAATATGGTTAAGCTTTCCACAAATAAAACAAGGTTTTGGTCTATTGATTTTACTCAGATCAACCCCTTGTTTTTGTGCCCAATGATTATTCCAATTTCTTTGATTACCCCTTGTTTTATCATGTTTTTGGGGCTGAGACTGTTTACATGTACAGGGATTCACAACTGTGGTCTGCATATAGTGGACTCCCTGTACCTTACCCTTTTCTCTCTTTGAGCTCTCCACCTTTTCACTCTTGATGAATGGTTTACCCCCCCCCCCCCCCTCATTGGTAAGAATATGATTTTCTACAGGAATCTCTTCTGCATTCTTACTCTCAGACTTCTCTTCCTCATTCTCTTCTTTAACCACCACACTATCTATAGGATCTACTTCTGTTGCTCCTATAGGTAAGTCCTCTTTATTTTGGTTTTCTAAGAGATCTGAGGAGGGAGGGATGTAATTATTGTTATAAGGTGGAGGTGTTGCATTGTATCCTATACCACTCTTGATCTTATCATGAACTTGATCTTTAAGCAAAGAGTCCATTGCTTTGGAAGCATAAGAGAACTTCTCAATGTCAAGCTTAGCTTTCTCATACTCACTCTTTATCTTCTCACACTCCTCTTTAGACTTTTCTATTTGAATCTCTAATTGATTTTTCTCCCACTTCCAGTAATTTGTGTCATACATATGCTGAAGTTCATTGGCCTTGTAAGCCTTGATTTGATCTTCAAACTTCTCAACAATCACCTTATACTCTCTTATATCTCTTTCTAAACTTTTAAGGTCGTCACACATGCTTTGGTTATGATCCCTGTACTTTTGTACAGTCTGAAGACAATCTTTGGTGCATAGTTTAGTTTTTACCTCAGTTGGAATATCTGTGCTGGAAGATTCTAAGACTTCTGCCATCAGGGCTTGATTCTGAACCGCTTCTTCTGCTTGATCACTCCAATCAAATCCCATTCCTTCTTGAGAAACAAGAGCTTGAGTGGAGTTTCTGTTGTTTTGGAAGCTTGAGGAATGTGCTTGCTGATGGTTATTGCCATTTTGTTGAGGAATTCCTCCTCTGCATTCTCTTGCAAAGTGTCCCATTTTGTGGCACTTGTAGCACTCCACCTTTGACTTGTCAAACCTAGCACCATCTTCTCTCCTCTGAGAAAAGTTGTTCCTGCCAGTCCTTTTTATGAATCTCTTGACCCTCATAGTTAGCATAGCCATCTGCCACTTTATATCCATCTCCTCAAGGTCATCTGTATTAATTTGTTCAAGATCATCATTAATTAAACCCGAATTAGCATGACTAGCAAGAAAAGCTTCTAATACAGAGTCATTAGATACATCCTGCTTAGATACATAAGCAGTACTAACTGATTCTGCATTAGCAGCAGAAACAGTAGAAGAAGAAGATGATAAGAGAGCAGCATTATGAGTGAATCCAGATGGTCTTTTCTTGGCTTCAACTTCAGCCTCAAACACCCTTAAGTCATTATAAAGATCATCTAGTTCTTTGTCCTCCAGCTTGTCATCCTGTCTGAAAGAGACAGTATACATGGTTCATTCATCTCCAAGGGACCTTAAGAACTTTATGTTTACATCATCTTGATCAATCTGCACTCCAACAGTAGCTAGTTCACCAATCAGCTTGTTAAACCTGTCAAAAGTTTGTCATGGACTCATTCTTAATTGACATGAAGTTTTCATATAGTTGCTTTAATATAGCCTTCTGATTTTTCTTGGTACTTATGGTACCAGAAAATCTCTTCTCTAGAGCATTCCAAAGCATCTGAGCATCAGTGCAGTTGCAGAATTGGTGTTGATACTCATTAGGAATAGCCAACAGTAGTGTGCTCAAGGCTTTCATCTCTGTCTGCCTTATCTTCCTCTCTCCATCTGTCTTTGGTGGGATTCTTTTTCCATCTAGTCCAATATTTCCTTCATTAGATGGACCATTCTCAATGATGTCCCACATAGAGTAATCTGTGAGAAGGATGTATTGCCTGATCCTAATCTTCCACATGTCAAATTCATTAGATCTGAGCATTGGAACCTTTGAGACCAGAACACTATCACTTGAACCGTCCATGATGATTGAAGGTTTCTGAGAAAGAATGATGATTGAAGGTTTCTGAGAATACTTGCTCTGATACCACTTGTCAGGATCTGATTCTTAACAAGAATAAACACTCAGAAACAATATTAAAGGAGTTTGCGGAATAACACTTTCATATTCAAAGATCAATGAAATAGTGAATCAGAAATCACAAATTGTAAACTTTATTGAATGATTTAAAGCTACAAGATTTCACACACAACCTCAATATTGATGAACAGGCTCACCAATACGAATTCTACTTCTCTAGAACTAGGATTATAAACCTTGAGGTTGATTCTCTCTATAAAAGCAAAAACTCAGAATTTTTGTTTTAATTTAAATGTTGTCAGGATCTTAATTCTAAACAAGAATAAACACTCAGAAACAATAGGAACCCGACGGGGTTGAACTCGAGTTTCCGTGGGTGTACGTTTAAAGCTACTGAGCCTGACATCCCTTGCGTGTACTTTTGTTTATATGACTAGTCATAACAACATAAAATGGGCTTACTTTGTGGACCGTCACATTTTATGGAATCGGGAATCCCCCGTCACCAAAAGGTGTTGATATTGGGTATTGAGTTTTATTATCCAAGTTTTCGGTGACGTTTTGTATAATTGGGTTTTACCCTTGAATTATGGGTTGAGTATTATGCCCCACCCGTGTTTTGGGTGTTTGGGATATAAGGTTTAACCGTATCTTCATAAATGGAGAGTTCAATTTATATTTACGCTTTAAGTGAGTTTTGGGTTAAAGCTAATTTATGAATGGGCGGTTTACATTGATATCATCATCTTTGTAGTAGTTTGGCTTGGAAAATGTCCAAATTGGTGTTCTTTGTCTAAAATGCATATTATTGGAAAATGAGTCGTTTTCACATGTAAGACGTATCATATTGAAGGACTATAACTTTAACCGCATCCTTTCTTTTCTAAACAATTATTTTATAAATGTTGAAAAACTCTTGAGCTCACTAGGCGTTAAGTCTAACCTTTTTATTTGTCGGCAATGTGCATCATGTTTCAAGGTTGGGAGTTGGTCCTAGCAATCCTATGAAGAGTTGAGCCTTAGCTTTGTGAAAATGTAAGTAGTTGGTGAAGTCTTCCGCAACGTTGGAAATAGTAACTATTATGGGGTTTTAGTATGTCAGGATCTGATTCTTAACAAGAATAAACACTCAGAAACAATATTAAAGGAGTTTGCGGAATAACACTTTAATATTCAAAGATCAATGAAACAGTGAATCAGAAATCACAAATTGTAAACTTTATTGAATGATTTAAAGCTACAAGATTTCACACACAACCTCAATATTGATGAACAGACTCACCAATACGAATTCTACTTCTCTAGAACTAGGATTATAAACCTTGAGGTTGATTCTCTCTATAAAAGCAAAAACTCAGAATTTTTGTTTTAATTTAAATGTTGTCAGGATCTTAATTCTAAACAAGAATAAACACTCAGAAACAATATTAAAGAAGCTTGCGGAATAACACTTTAATATTCAATAATCAATGAAAACAGTGAATCAGAAGAACAACTTGTAAACTTTATTGAATGATTGTAAAGCTACAAGATTCAACACTCAACCTCAATATTGATGAACAGGCTCACCAATACGAGTTCTACTTCTCTAGAATTAGGATTACAAACCTTGAGGTTGATTCTCTCTGTCAAAAAAATTCAGAATTCTCTAAGTTCTATTTTAACAATTACAAACTATTCTATATATACTGAAGATCTTCAAAATAATTACAAATAATAAAAGATCTTCAAAATAATCTTCCATCTTTATCTTCAAGCTTTCCATAATCTTCAAACTTGATCTGCATGAATCTTGATAATCTCATAAGCAGCACTAAGTCTTCAATAGCATTAATACTTTGAACAGTATTAACCTTCAGCAGTACTAACTACTAGAAGTACTAAAATTGCTTAGCGGTAGTAATCTCCTCTAGCAGTATTAATCTTGATTTAGCAGTACTAACTTCTCTCAGCAGCATTAATCTCAGAAGTAGTAATCAAGTTCTTCTAGCAGTATTAACTGTACTTGTGTATTTCTGAATTTCCCAACAATCTCCCCCTAACTTGACTTTTAGGAAGAGAAGTCAAGTTCTTCAAATGGTCTTCTTAGATGCTCCCAAAACTTCATGGCTCATACACCTGTATTTGCATCCAACCCCAAACTCTGATTGATTGTTCTTTGAATCAAATACTTAGCCATCTCTGAATTTGGAACACAACCTAGCTTCTTCTTCAACATTGCATGAAGCTTTAGTCTGCTGTGATTGTACACTCTATCCACTAGGAAGTACTCTATGTGATTTAAGTCCATAGTTAGTGCATATACTCCACTAGTTTCATATAGAGTCCAATTGTTGACAGTTTTGAACACATTTCTGATCACATGCTCCACTTCTTCAGGTTTGAACATCATACACAGATACTCCATCATTAATTTTGTAATTGAAATCTCTGGAGCTTTCAGTTGATCTGCATACAACTTCATTCCTATGTCAAACATTTCTTCAAGATCTGACCTGGAGCATGTTCTGACAATCTTTGCCCAAGTATTGAACACCTCATACTTCTCATCTTTCCTCTTGAGCCTTATGTATTCCTTGCCATCAACCTTCATTGTGTCCCATAGAATGACCTCAGGAGGCTTCACACCAACAGGTTCTGCTGAAATTGGTTCAGGCACTTTATCCATCACTACCATGTATAGATTTACATCATCAGTTCTTGCTGGTTCATTCTTTTCAGATGACTTAGGTGCCCCTTCTTCTTCAGCAACCTTCTCAGCTTCTCCTTCAGCTATTCTAGGCTTCTTGGTTGACTTTCTTCTTGCCATCATCTTGGTTCTTTTTAAAGTCCTTAGACTTTCACCAAGAATGGCTTCTTTCTTTGGTGTTGTTTCTTGCTCATCTGGAAAAGGTTTTTCTATCATAAAATCATTGCTTTCTTTCATTCTCTTCTCCATCTCCACCCTTGCAGTTTCATTTCCTTGAAGCTTTAGCATCTCTGAATCATATAGCTCTTTAATCTTCTCAAAAGACATCTTTGAGAACATCTCCTTTCTGACTCCTACAGCACCCTTGAGAAATGTAATCATCTTGTTTCTCTCTTGGGTACCTAGGAAGGTCTTTGAGGGTTGTCTCTTCTTTGCAGCTGTTTTTACCACCACTGATTTCTTCAGAATTGCAGCTTTCTTCTGTGCAATTTCAGTTGCCAGGCTTTGTTGATAAGCTTCATTCAGTTCAGCAGCTAGAGCCTTAGCCATTTCTCTGTCCTTTTCAACCTGAACCCTTTCTTCTTTTTCAATATCAGCCTGCATCTTCTTGGCCAAAGCTTCATCTGACTCAACCAACCTTTGCTTTTTGATTGGTTGATCAGATTCCACCATTTTAGCTTTGCCTTTGTCTTTGCTCACCTTCTTATCTACACTATCTTTCTTGATCACTTCACCTTGTTCTTTGATGACAACTCCTTTGGCCTTTGAGATTACCTTGGGAGTATCATGCTTGGCTTTGATTAAGGTTTCTGCAATCTCAAGATCTGTCAGAACTTCTTGCACTATTTCTGCTGCTTCTTTCAGTTCAGCAGTATTAACAGTTTCTGCTGCTTGGCTTGAACCAGCAGCATTAACAGTTACTGTTGCTTGCTCTTTTACTGTTGCTTTCTCTTTTTCTGCTTCTTGTACAAACTCAGTTTCCACTGCTTGTTGCTCCCCCTCAAAATCAGCTTTCTTTTGCTCCCCCTTTTCTTTGATATCTTCCATGTTGACATCAGCTTCTGAATCCCCCTTTTTGGGAGCATCAGTCACTGGTTTCCTCCTTCTTAGCACAAACTGTTTCTTCTTCTTTTGCAGAATCAATTTCTTCACCATTTGCTTCAAGTTGACAATCTGTTCTTGTTGAGACAGAACTATCAGTTTAAGCTCTTCTATATCTTGTCCCTGTTTGATCACATCCATGTTGATGTTGCCCATTGTTTCCATCAATTCATAGTAGTTATATCTGTCCTCACCTTCTCCAGAAGTGTTACCCTCTTTTGAAGGATCATGAGATCTTTTTGTAGTAGAGGTCTTCTGCCTAGCAGAAGCACCTGCTACCCCCGTGGTTTCTTGGCACCTGGGACCTGTGGATGATTGCTCACCCAAAGTTTCCATGGGGAAGGTCTTATTTATGTTACCACTGACCTCCTCTGTGCTAGCAGGAGTAGTGGCAGCCTTAGCACCCATATGCTCAAACATCTCCTCATTGAGCACCTCCATGGGGTTGGGAGACACCCCTGTGGTTTCCCTGTAGATATTCTCTAATGGAGAATTCTCCATTAGAGGGCTTAAAGGCTCAGTGGGTGAAGGTACAAGAAGGGAACGAGCCTTCTTTACCTTTTTCCTTATGTAAGTTCGGGTTATTGGAGAAGTTGGCTTTTGAACAAGAAACTGAGGGATTGATATTGAGGGTGAAGGTTGGGATTGGCTAGCAGTGGGATGGTCTAATGAGGGCCTTGACCCTGCTGCCATACCTTCTTCATTGTGGGACACCACCATCATTGTAGAGAACAATGGGGTGTCAACTCCTTCCGAGTCCAATGGAGATCTTTTCATGTTTGAAAAGACCTTACCTTTGGGAATTTTTGGTACATATACCTCATCAAAGTGAGGCATATCCGTCAATTCATGGGTTATAACTTCCTGTACAAACCTGGGGTACATATAAAAACTCTTTTTGCTTCCCATGTTTGATACAAGATCACTGAAAATCATTCTAGAGAAATTGTACTTTCTGGCAGTGGCCAAGCAGACCAAAGCATAAGCAATGGTACTGCTAAACTCACTCCATCCAGTAGTCTTTTTGGAAATGCAGTGCATCAGGGTATGAACAAGAAAACGCCATTGGGTATAAAATTTGGCTTTTGAAAATTTGAAACCACCCAATTGGCCTCCATACCCCATTCTTGAAAGGTTTGAGAACAAGTCCTCATTTAGAATAGAAGTAATACCTTCAGCATCGTCTAAACGTAGACAGATGCGTATCACCTCTTCAGAAACTGACAAGGGTTTGTCACATACCCTTGTCTTGATTATATGCACACCATTCTCTGTCACTACGGTGGCATTCGCCCAGAACTGTCTTTGATGCTCTATGTATATTGTTGGTGACACAGTGAGAGCATGGGCAATGTAGCTGGACTTGAGAAAATCCACAATCTGGTGGAATCCAGCAGCTTGTTTCGGCTTCTGTAGCATCGCAATCTCGTTGTGCTCATCAATGAATGCCATGGATGCCATTGTGCTTGAGTATTCTGGACTGCAACACTTGGTACTTGAGAGAAAAGGGTTAGAGAGCAGATGAATAGAAAGCAAAGAGTCGTTATGAACTTTTGGGTGGGCAAAAAGGGTATTTATACGATTCGGGACATAAGCAGTATTAACTCCTAGCAGTATTAACTAACTAGCAGTATTAACTTGTTGGGTCTGAAATATGCCAAGGATAGTTCAACATGGTTACTACTTCTAGTTCAACATGGTTACTACTTCTAGTTCAACATGGTTAGTACTGCTAGTTCAAAGTTAGTACTGCTTGAAGAGATTAATGCTGCTGAGCATGGTTAGTACTGCTAGAGTTAATACTGATCAAAGTATTAATGCTGCTTATGATTAATACTGCTTATATGATGAAGATTCATATGAAAGGATATACATGGAAGCTTAGAGATAATGATGGAAGATATTCTGAAGATATTTTATTAATTGTAATTATCTTTTATCTTCAGTATATATATATAGTATATGTATAGAAGATACAGTTTAGTTTTTAGATTAATTAGAAATTCATTCTAAGTGTTAGTTCTAGAGAGAAAATCAACCTCAAGGCATAGATCCTAATTCTAGAGAAGTAGAATTCGTATTGGTGAGCCTGTTCATCAATATTGAGGTTGAGTGTGTAATCTTGTAACTTCAAAGCATTCAATACAAGTTTACAGTTTGTTGATTATATTCTGTTTTGATTTTCTGTTTGATTAAATATCAAAGTGTTATTCCGCAAACTTCTTTGATATTGTTTCTGAGATTTTATTCTTGTTGAGAAATCGATCCTGACATAACTGCGAGCAGTATTAACCACCAGCAGTATTAACTAACTAGCAGTATTAACTGAGAGCAGTATTAACCACTAGCAGTATTAACTTAACTAGCAGTATTAACTGAGAGCAGTATTAACCACTAGCAGTATTAACTTAACTAGCAGTATTAACTGAGAGCAGTATTAACCACTAGCAGTATTAACTAACTAGCAGTATTAACTGAAAGCAGTATTAACCACTAGCAGTATTAACTTAACTAGCAGTATTAACTATACTAGCAGCATTAACTATACTTACACTTTTTGAAGCTTAAGGTACTCTGAGCAAGGTAATAACTTCCTGAGAAAGATGTTAGTAGCACCAAAGAATAAACCAATAACAGGTATGTAAACACCTTTTAAAACATGAGCTCATTCAGAATTGATCATGCCCACACTTGTGACCAAGAATGTGAATCTACCCACATCAAAAGCTTTAGTGAATAGATCAGCAAACTGGTTGTCAGTATGAACTTTAGCAACTTGAATTAGCTTCTTTTCATTACAATCTCTGATAAAGTGATACCTGATCTCAATGTGCTTTGTTTTGGAGTGCTTGACTGGATTGTTAACAATACTTATAGCACTGCTATTGTCAATGAAGATTGGAGTGTGAAGAAAGGTTACCCCATAGTCAAGCATCTGATTTTGAATCCATAGAACCTGAGAGCAGCAGCTTGCAGCAGCAATATACTCAACTTCTGTTGTTGATAAGGACACTGTGGTTTGCTTCTTACACTGCCAAGATACTAGTCTTGCACCCAAAAGTTGACATGCTCCTGAAGTAGACTTTTTGTCCATGTTAGCACCTCCCAAGTCACTATCTGAATAAGCAATCAAGTCAAAGGTGGATTCATAAGGATACCAAAGACCTAATCTAGGTTGCCCTCTTAAGTATCTGAAAATCCTTTTAACAGCTTGCAGATGTGATTGCTTTGGCTTGACTTGGAATCTGGCACACAAACACACTGGAAACATGATGTCTAGTCTTGAGGCTGTGAGATACATGAGAGATCCAATCATTGATCTATATAGATGGACATCAACATCCTCCCCCTCAAGATTAGCAGTGATCTGTTTATGAGTCTCCATAGGTGTGCTTGCTGGCTTTGAGTCTGTTAAACCATACTTATCCAGGATGTCTTTCACATATTTTGATTGACTTATGAATATCCCATCTTTCTTCTGTTTCACTTGAAGCCCAAGGAAGAAGGTAAGTTCACCCATTGAACTCATTTTAAAGCTCTTGTGCATCAACTTTTCAAAGTCTCTACACATCTGATCTTTTGTGGATCCAAAGATGATATCATCCACATACATCTGAACCAATAGGATGTCCTTCTTACTTCTTTTAATGAAGAGGGTCTTGTCAATTCTCCAAGAGGTAGGTAGACAGAGTATCATACCATGCTCTTGGGGCTTGATGCAGACCATAAAGTGCTTTCTTCAGTTTGTATACTCTGTCTGGATATGATGGATTTTCGAATCCAGGGGGCTGACAGACATATACTTCTTCATCAATTGTACCATAAAGAAAGGCACTCTTCACATCCATTTGGTATACCTTGAACTTCATATATGAGGCATAGGCTAGAAATAGCCTAATTGCTTCTACCCTTGCCACTGGAGCAAATACTTCTTCATAGTCAATGCCTTCTTCTTGAGTGTACCCTTGTGCCACCAGCCTTGCTTTGTTCCTTATCACAATACCTCTCTCATCCTTTTCCTGAAAATCCACTTGGTGCTAATAGCTCTATGACCTTTTGGAAGGTCCACCAAGTCCCAAACTTCTTGCAACTTGAACTGCAGTAACTCTTCTTGCATAGCTTCTATCCAACTGGAATCTTTCATAGCATCATAAACCTTCTTAGGCTCAATCTGAGATAGAAAGCATGAGAGTACTGTGTGTTGTTGATCCTGCAGTTCTTGAAGTCTGCTTTGATTCCTTGTTATCATAGGAGAAGAGATGTCTCCTATGACCAGCTCTGGAGGATGATTCTTTTGAGTTCTAGTCTGATGACTAGGTTCTTCATTGATTCCCACATCCAAATTGGAATCATTTAAATCAGCTGAGGGGATCTCATCAGCTGCTTCTGTCTCTTCATGCACTTGATTCTCCTCATCTCTTTCTTCTTCTTCACTCTGAATTGGTTCAGTCATTGTCTCTTTTGCACAAACATCAACAGGCTCTATTGTAGGTATGGGAAAGATCACAGACTGAGGAATAATGTCTTGTACTTGTACCTGTTCATCCCCTGATCCTCCACTTCCTGATCCTGCATGATAATCACTACTGAAATCCAAAGAGTTAGTTAGTGAATCAATGTCAAATAACCACTAAGGACCAGATCCAATAGGATTTGGTGTGTTCTCATTGCACTTGACATTGTCACTTTCCTCAATTATTCTAGAAGAAGTATTAAAAACTCTGTAAGCCTTACTCTGAGATGAGTAACCAACAAGAAAACCATCATCAGCCTTGCTATCAAACTTTACTAAGTGAGTTTTGGTATTGAGAATGGTACAAGGACACCCAAAAGGTTTGAAAAATCCTATAAAAGGTTTTCTGTTATTTAAAAGCTCATATGGTGTCTTGTTTTTAGGCTTGACTACTAGAACTCTGTTTTGGACATAGCAAGCAGTATTAACTGCTTCAGCCCAGAAAGTAATTGGAAGTTTTGAATCTGACACAGAGATCTAGCAGCTTCAATCAGTGTCCTATTCCTTCTCTCAGCAACACTATTTTGTTGTGGAGTCCTAGGAGCACTGTATTGCCTCTCAATTCCTTTTTCCTCACAAAAGGTGTTTAGGTCATGATTTTTAAATTCAGTACCATTGTCTGACCTAATGACTTTTACCTTTTGATTAGTTTGGTTTTCAATTCTTAGAATAAAGGATTTGATCAGTCCACTTGTCTCATCCTTAGTCCTTAGAAAATATACCCAAGTAAATCTAGAGTAATCATCAACAATAACTAGGCAGAATGATTTCTTACCAATACTCATAACATTTGTAGGACCAAACAGATCCATATGCAACAACTGAAGAGAATTAGAGATTGTGTTTAACTCTTTGGACTTATGAGAAGTTTTGTGTTGTTTGCCTTTAAGACAGGCAACACAATGATCATCACATGATAAGACTTTGGAAGGTAAACCTCTTACAAGGTTGTTTTTAACAAGTTTATTCATTATTTTAAAGTTCATGTGACACATCCTTCTGTGCCAAAGTGATGATTCATCCAAAGAAGCTTTTGAAACAAGACAATTAAGGGATGAATCAGCTGAAACACTTTCCATAGCTAAGCAATATTCATTATCCTTTCTGGGAGTTCTTAGTAGTATCATATTTTCATCAACTACCTTGAATCCAGGAGCAAGGATAATGCATTCAGAATCTGTAAATAATATACTATGTTGTTTGTCACAAACCTGTGATACATTTAACAGGTTGTACCTTAACTGCTCAACATAGAATACATCTTAAAAGGTCATTTTACCTTTGGTTACATCCCCCTTACCACTTATCTTACCTCCATCTGGTGTATTACCAAAGGAAACATGACCACCATCAATTTTCTTGAAATTCTTTAGGCATGACATGTTCCCTGTCATGTGCCTTGAGCAACCACTATCAATATGCCAGATACTCTTCCCCCTGAGCTGCTGGTTGCCCTGCACATAAGATTAAACAATTAGTATTGATTGGGGACCCAATCCAAAGTGGTCTTGGTCTCCCTTTCTCATCAAAGTATTTACATTCCTTTTTGATGAGGTTTTTAAACTCAGAGCACTCTTTATTAGAGTACTTTGTCAAAATGATTGGCTTAGCAGTACAAACACTAGAAGCAGTACTAACCTTAGAAGTACTAACAGAGTTAGCAGTACTAACAGGTTTTGCAGTACTAACCTTGTTAGCAGCACTAACAGAGTTAGCAGTATTAACTTTTGAAGAAGTACTAACAATGTCAGCAGCACTAACATTGTTAGCAGTAGTATTACTTCTAGCAGCACTATCATTGTCAGCAGCACTATTTGTGGTAGCAGTACTAACAGTTTTAGTGCTTTTAGGAACCCACATATTGACACTTTCTTTAACAGACTTTTTCTTCATGTGTCTTTTAGATTTAACAGTTTTCTTAGCCACATGGTTCTTTTCAATCTTCCTATAACCCAAGGGTTTTTGCATAGGTCTTTGAAAGTTCATCCTTTGGTTTATAGGATTGAAATAACAGTATTTGGCAAGATGATTCAATTTGCCACAGATAAAACAAGGTTTTGGTCTATTGATTTTACTCAGATCAACCCCTTATTTCTGTGCCCACTGATTATTCCAGTTTCTTTGATTTCCCCTCTTTTTATCATGTTTTTCGGGCTCATTCTTCTTACATGCACACTGTTTGCAAGGACCTGGATTCACAACTGTGGTCTGTTTGTAATGGACCTTACCAGACTTTCTCTCTGTCTTTTCTATGTCCTTGGATTTGATCCAAGCCCTTCCACAGTCCTCATTGGTGATAATGTTGTTCTCTAGAGGAATCTCACCACTCACTTTGTTCTCCTTACTCTTACCAACCTCTTTCTCAGTCTTATCCTCCACAACTACCTCATCTAAGGGATCTATCTCAGTGGCTCCCTCAGGCAAGTCCTTCCTATCTTTGGTTTCTAGCAAGTCTGAGGTAGGAGGAATGTAATTGTTGTTATATGGTGGTGGTGTGGCATTATACCCAATTCCTCTTCTCAGCTTATCATGAATCTGAGTTTGTAGTAAAGAGTCCATTGCTTTAGAAGCATGGGAAAACTTTTCTACATCAAGCTTAACCTTGGTTAGCTCCTCTCTTAGCTTTTCACTCTCCTCTTTAGATTTGGTCAGTTTAAGTTCTAGATCCTTTTTCTCCCACTTCCAGTAATTGGTGTCATATGAGTGTTGGAGTTCATTGGCTTGAAAACCTTTAATCTGTTCCTCAAACCTCTCAACAATTCTCACATAGTCCTTTATATCCTTTTCTAATCTCTTAAGGTCATCACTCATCTTCTGGTTGTGATCCCTGTACCTTTTAACAGTGTCTATGCAAGTTTTAGAACAGAGATTAGAACTTACCTCAGATGGGAGATCAGATACTTCAGCCATAAGTGCTTGATTTTGGATAGCCTCTTCTGCTTGATCACTTCAGTCAAACCCCATTCCTTGTTGAGAAACAAGGGCTTGAGCAAAGTTTCTGTTATGGTTGAGGTTTCCAGACTGTGCTTGTTGGTGGTTGTTGTTGTGAGACACTCCACTTCTGCATTCCCTGGCAAAGTGTCCCTTCAGATGGCATTTATAGCACTCCACCTTTGATTTATCAAACCCAGCTCCATCTTCTCTTCTTTGGGAGAAGTTGTTACTCCCAGTCCTCTTTATGAACTTCTTCACCCTCATGGAAAGCATGGCCATCTGCCATTTAATATCCATCTCTTCCAGATCATCAGGATGAAGTTGTTCCAAATCATCATTAATTAAGGAGGAATTTCCATGGCTGGCAAGAAAGGCTTCAAACACAGAATCAGTGCCTTTTTCTTGATTTGCTCCAGTAGCAGCATTAACTGATTCAGGATTAGCAGTAGAATCAATTAATGCTGATAGGAGTGCAGCATTATGAGTATATCTAGAAGGCTTCTTCTTTGCCTCCACCTCAACTTCAAATACTCTAAGATCATTGTACAGATCATCAAGTTCTTTTTCTTCCAACTGATCATTCTGTCTGAATGAAACAGTGTACATGGTCCATTCATCTCCAAGGGACCTTAAGAACTTTCTGTTTACATCATCTTGATCAATCTGTACTCCCATAGTAGCTAGTTCACCAATCAGTTTGTTAAACCTGTCAAAAGTTTGAGTCATGGACTCATTCTTAGTTGACATAAAGTTTTCATACTGTTGCTTCAAGATTGCCTTTTGATTTCTCTTTGTACTCTTGGTACCAGAGAATCTCTTCTCTAGAGCATTCCAGAGCATCTGTGCATCAGTGCAATTACAGAATTGGTGTTGATATTCATTGGGAATGGCCAAGAGCAGTGTGCTCAAGGCTTTCATCTCTGTCTGCCTTGTCTTTCTTTCTGCATCCGTCTTTCGTGGAGTTCTTTTTCCATCTTCACCAATCTTTTCTGCATCAGATGGGCCATTCTCAATGATGTCCCACATAGAGTAATCTGTGAGGAGAATGTATTGCTTGATTCTAATCTTCCACATGTCAAATTCATTGGGTCTGATCATTGGAACCTTTGAGACCAGGGTACTGTTTGATTCAGCTGTGTTTTCCATGATGAATAAGATTTCTGAGAATACTGCTCTGATACCACTTGTCAGGATCTTAATTCTAAACAAGAATAAACACTCAGAAACAATATTAAAGAAGCTTGCGGAATAACACTTTAATATTCAATAATCAATGAAAACAGTGAATCAGAAGAACAACTTGTAAACTTTATTGAACGATTGTAAAGCTACAAGATTCAACACTCAACCTCAATATTGATGAACAGGCTCACCAATACGAATTCTACTTCTCTAGAATTAGGATTACAAACCTTGAGGTTGATTCTCTATGTCAAACAAATTCAGAATTCTCTAAGTTCTATTTTAACAATTACAAACTATTCTATATATACTGAAGATCTTCAAAATAATTACAAATAATAAAAGATCTTCAAAATAATCTTCCATCTTTATCTTCAAGCTTTCCATAATATTCAAACTTGATCTGCATGAATCTTGATAATCTCATAAGCAACACTAAGTCTTCAGCAGCATTAATACTTTGAACAGTATTAACCTTCAGCAGTACTAACTACTAGCAGTACTAAAATTGCTTAGCAGTAGTAATCTCCTCTAGCAGTATTAATCTTGACTTAGCAGTACTAACTTCTCTCAGCAGCATTAATCTCAGAAGTAGTAATCAAGTTCTTCTAGCAGTATTAACTGTACTTGTGTATTTCTGAATTTCCCAACAAATGTTCTAAACTATTTTCAATAAGTCTATACATATACTAAAGATAAAAGATAATTACAAAATATAAAAGATCTTCAGTATATTCTTCCATATTTATCTCCAAGCTTTCCATGAATATCTTCAATCAATACAGCTGTCTTCATAGCCATACGAAGTCTTCATCTCATAAGCAGTACTAACCATGTTCAGAAGCATTAACCATGTTCAGCAGTATTAATGAAGTTTGCAGTATTAACTTTTCACAGAAGTAGTAACCATGTTGTGCTAGCAGCATTAACCATACTTAAACAAATTCTGAATTCCCAACATAGTAGCACCCGTCCTTATCATAGAATTTTATATAGAATGAAGGGTTGTATTGAGGTTAAATCTTAATTTATGGTTGTAGATGATTTATTTATTGATGTATTTAGAAAATTTTAAATAAGTTGCTATTTCCAGATTTGAGGGTGTTACACAAACCAAGAACACCATTTTTGTGACATCTTGCAAAATACAGATATATAACAACAAAAACATATATATCTAGAATATTTAACTATAAAGCAACAAGGGATTACGAAAACTTACTTCACGAGCCATTGAAGAGTTACTGACGTCGAACGAGACTCACGAAACTCACGTGCGTTTTTAAGCGCATAGATAGCATGAGAAAGGGAGAGAGTAGAGAAGAGTGGAGGGTGAATGCTTTGATCCCCACAACTCCTCTATTTATACAAAATGAAGAAGGAAAGCGTAAAGGGTCGGGTGGTTGGGGGAGGGGGTAAAATACAGTTGTAAATGCGAGTGGGTGGGGTAGGGGTAGAATTTGGTCAAAGCGGAGTTTAAGAGAAAATGGAACGTCTAGGGTTTACCTAGAGTGACACCTGGCGCGGAAAACCTCGCAATTACGAGAGAGGGGCTGAAAGAGTAAAAAAATTCACGAGGAAGGGTCAAAATTGTAACTTTATGAAACTTCAGGGCAGGTTTGCATTTACGAGCCCTAGTACACGAGGAGGGGCCAAATGTGTAAAATTTGGGGTGGGTTGACGGAGGAATTCGTATTCACAAGGGTTTTCATAAGGGGCTGGGCTATTTTGATAATTTTAGGGAGCGAATGGCTAAGAAGTTAAACCATCAACACAAAATGACTATTTTTATTAGTTTCCCCATAGAAAAGTTCAACTCATCTTTAAACAACACCTCTCACAAGCTTACCGTCTCATAGCCAAACCCATCGCATCTACTCTGCAGAGTGTGCGTCCCAAACAAGAAGTGAAAAGGCGGCGCCTCAGAAATTATTTTGAGTCGCCTCGCCTTGAGGCGTGTCTTAAGGTGCACGACTCAACTAATTTTTAAAACCTTGTGAGAGACTGTTGTCGGAAAAACAAGAAAATACTTGTTTCTCAAGTAGCAGCGATATGAGGAAGAACTGGAGCGACAAGGGAGAATGGAATAGGATCGACAACGACGATGGAGGAGGTTTGACTAAGAGGTAGCAGGAGGAAAATCGGAATCTGTAACACCCCAAAAATTTATGAGTTTATGGAATGACCATTCCTTGTTTAAAGTTTGATTATGTTTTAAGGCTAATGATTAATATTATAGGTAGTCCCATTTATCAAACCAACCTGACCGGTCAGCTAAAGGCCATTGGAAGCCTCGGTATGAAGCATGCGATAGCGCTAGCGATTGTGACCAAGTGTCACTCTCGCTGGCCACAGTCGCCGGGGGGCTTGGGACTTACGGTACAAATTCAGAGATAGTGCTGGGCGATTATGCCCTAGTCACTATCGCGGTGTCACAACCTTGCAGATGGTACCAAGACATGGGGGAGTTCGGGCGATTATGCCCCGCGATAGTGACAATGTCACTATTGCCGTGTCACTATCACTAGCGGGGGTTGGGCTATAAAACCGACAACTCCGAATTTATTTCATTTATCTGACTTTTGGCTAAGCTTCTAGGTCGCTTTCTCTGCATTGTAAGGGTAAGATTTCCTCCTTATCATCCCTCCTCATTAATGTTCTTGGCTACCACCTCGTTTGATCATTTATGATTCTCTCCTAGGTGTTTATAAGCATTTAGTGGAAGGGTTCAAGCCTACTCCACCTCAAAATCCATCATCCTCCATACTAGGGTTTCGTTTTCTTTTTGAAAACTACTAAGATGAGTTTCTTTCTATTTTCACAAACTTCATACATGTCAACTATGATTTTGACCTTATAAATATCTCCACTTGTTTTCTCTTGATTTGGGTGAGTTTCACCAAAAACCTAACTTTGGAAATTTTAGGGTTTATATGGATGAGTATAATTTTGAAATTAGAGAATTTATATCTTGAACTATTTGGGGACTTGTACATGGGAAATATGTTTTCCTTTAGTTTCATGTTTAAATGCTTGGAATCAAAATTAGTGTTTTGAGATATTGATGTGTGTTTATTGAATGAGGACTTGGGAATTTGGATTTAAAGTATGGAAATGTTATTCAAGGTATTAACTTGGAACCTCATGGAAATTATGTGAAATATCATATGGAATCTTGTTTTGTTAGCACATTGGTTGACATATTAATTGTTGGAGCATTTGGTTGGCCTTATTTACATTGTATGGCATATTTGGTTGCATTTGGTCATGACCCCATAATCTAATTGTATCATTTTGTCCAATGATGGAACGTTAGTTTTCCACATCGAGGCACGGTTAGGCATCGGATAGGGTATAAGTCCTACGTGCTAATACACGATATTGGGTGAGGATCTCAACATAAGGGCCTATGTGGTTGAAGTTGATTTCCGTGGGTGTACGTTTAAAGCTACCGAGCCTAACATCCCTTGCTTGTGTTTTATTATGTGTTTGGTTTACTAACTCGTCAAGTGGCTTACTTTCATTTCCGTCACTTATGTTAGTAAGCGGGTCTCCTCCGTCAACCCAAGAGGTATTTGTATCAAAGTAAATATTTATATATCATTACCACTCCGACATTTTCTTTAATCATCCCGTTTGGAATTTATAGTTTTCCCAATATAAATGTTTGATCTCACTAGGCTTTAGCCTAACACTTTTTTCTTAAAATGACATGTATAACAAGTCATCCTAGCGGTGGGACTCCTCGGGCTTGAGTGAAGAGTGGTTGAAAGATAGTAACATTTTTGGAGGTTATAGAGACGTCCACCCGAATTAGATGTGGTATACTTTTGGGAGTAAAGGATCAACACCCGTTCTTAATCTAGATTTGATTAGTCTAGATTAGTAGGTTGTTGAATTAACTTTATTTGATTATTTGGGTTGTAAACGTTACACTTCAATTCCCCGCTTTGGGATGGCATACTTTGAATTTTTAAAATGTTGTTACTGTATCTTTCAAGTTTTGTTTGGCTTTAATTTAGGGTGAGGAGGTTTACTCCATTTACAGACGTTATTTTGCCGAATTTTCAAATTTTTAAACCTCTCTAATTTTTAGGGTGTTACAGGACCGACGAAGGAGAAGGAGCGATGAGGGACTTACAAAGGAGGGACTGACGAGTGACGATCACGGCTATGGGTGAATCGAATAGCAAAAAACCGCAAGTATGGAAAGAAATAATCTGACCGAGTAATCGTGAATTTGTTGTTGGCTGGGTAAGATTTCGGTCAGCATCTCGATCAGATTTCGATGAGATCCGACATTTGGTAAAGATGATGATTGTTGACGGAGTCAGATTTACTGACGGAGTCAGGCTAGTTAGCGGCTAGTAAACAGCCACTTAGACCTTTTTGTTTAAAAAGAAAATAACAAATCATAGTTTGGTCCCTCCACGTTTGTTTTATTGTGTATAAGTATAAATTACAATCCGGTCTCTCCATGTATGTTTAAAAAAGGGGAGTAATTGTAGTTTATGTTTGGCCCTTCACTTTAAATTAAGTGCACCCTTATATTTCTCAAACATCTCGAAGCACCTCTCAACTTTTAACGAGTGCATCAGTGCACCATTCCTACCCTTAAATTATTTTTCTCTTACGAAATGGGACTGAGTGAGATCGTGCTCCGGCCTTCATAGAACTTCCCTGATATGAAGCTTAGAAAAGTTATAAAAAATGTTACAAAAGTTAACATAACATGGCATATTTTATAATACATTAACATGAAATGTTAACATGTTAACTTATGAAAAATTGATTTCCTATAGGAACCCAACCGATTAAATATATGCATGTAGTGGATATATGTACTATGTATGTAGTATGTATAGATTTATGTACTATGTATGAATGTATTGGATATATAGTATATATATGTATGTATTACCTAATAAGGTCCAATAGCACCCACAAACACAAAAAATTAACTATCAATAGACATATCCCTTGGTAATTTACGTTAGTGATGCCAAATTTTTAGTTGTGTAACATGTCTTCATAAACGGTTAAAGTCTTGGGTGTTATGTTTAACTTAAACATAACACCCAAGACTTAAAATAGTATATTAGACGTAAGAGTTTATATATCAGAGTGTTTTATTGATAATTTATCATTAATCCTACAAATACTAGTAGGGTTGTTCCTCGGGGAGGGCGGGCAAGGAGTATGCCCATGACCCACAAGAAATAAGGGCTCGATTTTTTTAATATATACTATGCAGTACTTGTTAGCTACCGGTGGGGTGCAAACTTTTTTTTTTTGTAAATCGAGTGTATGAAATTTATTATCATTATAAACTTTAAATTTTATAATGGTATTTTGACCAAAGATTTGGAATGTTTTTGTTATTCTTAGATTATTTAATAATGGTTTTCACTTACTGCAACTTATAAATAACCACAAAAAAAACTCTAAATTCACGTTTAAACAAAATGGAAATATAATCGTCTGTAATAATAATGATGCAACGAAAATACACCACCATCCAAAATATAATGTCTATATTCCCGTTAAGACTTGAACATGGAATATATTCCCGTTATAAATATCAAAATTCGGGATTTCCAAATCACAACTTAAACAAAATGGTAACTACCAAAAACATCCCAAGCTAAACATCAGTTTAAAATAAAAATTAAATAAATCAAAATCTCTCTTTCTCTCTCTTGGTATTAAGTAGGGGTGTCAAATTTGTACCATGACAGAATAACCAATTCAGTACCAACCTAATTGGTACGGTACCGTACCAACTTCACAAACTTGGTTGGGACGTGGTATTGGAAATCGTCTAACATGGTAATACCGTACAATACCGTACCGACTTATATATATATATATATATATATATATATATATATATATATATATATATATATATATATATAGACGGAAAACTGAAGAACACCCTGGTAGCCTTCCATTTGGACGGTTGTGCATACTGGTAAATTATGTTGTTTTTTGGTTTTTATGCACAATTGCATTATGCACTTGTGCATATTCACGTGTGCATGTTACAAATTACCTGTATGCACAAGTGCATACCGTCCAGATGAAGGGCTACCAGAGTGTTCTTCAGTTTTCTGTTTTTTTGAGGTTTTCCTCTGAACCTGACCCTATATATATATATATATATTATTTTTAAATATTATTAAATAAAAAATCAACGAAATGAGACATATTTGAGTATTAATGTATTATTTATGCATCTTATGATGAGATGTCCTAATTCTTTTTTAAATAGTTTAATTACTTAGTAAAAAAACAAATTAATTTACGGTAAAAGACTAAAAGTTTTATTCGGCCCTCAAACTCAAAGACTTAAACTCAGACAATTTATTGTTTTACAACTAAAAATTTTACGGACAACATGTTTGGGACATTTGCTTTGTAAACTTTGTAAACTTGTTGGTACAAAACCGTACCAATTATAGTTGGTTGTTACACGGTATAAATTTTTGTGTACAATTATAGTTGGTTGATACATGGTATTGAGAAGAAAAAAAACATGGTACCATACCATGTTCATTATACCTCCCCTAGATCATATCACAAGGATAGTAAGGAAGGTCAACACTTTGCACCACGACTTAATTTATGATGATGGCTTAGGCTATGTTTGACAAACTAGCTGATAAGCTAGTTGCTGATGAACTAGATACGTTTGGCAAAAACTAGCTAATAAGCTAGCTGACAAATATAAAATGACTATAAAGGATATGTTTAAAAATTATTCAAATTTAACATTATATAATTAAACAAATAATGTTTAACATTACTCCATCCTAACATTATATAATTAAAATAAACCACTAACATATTTTTAACATCATATAATTAAAATAATCCACCAACACATGAAATCATATTAAAATCCGTAGCAACAAAAAATAATAAGCTCTTTTAACATCATATTTAAAAACTAGCAATACAAAACAAAAATAACCTACTAACACATTTCAATTACTTAGGCTTGAAAGACATTATTTGCATTTCATATCATATTTGCAATGTTGTTACGAATTTATCGCATCTCATTGCTTGACCCTCGCATGTTACCTTGATTAGAACTCGTTTCGCCATCTAACTCTTCCATAGGTATGTAATCACGATGTTGTTGAACAACGTTGAAAACCATATCTTCTGCGTCATTCCTTCTAATACAATTATGAAAAGCAAATGTTGCCATTATAACATCAATTTGTGTTGTCTCGCTAAACCTAGGCATTTTATTCAATATTTTTCACCTCTTCTTCAAAAGTCCAAATGATTGTTCAATACAACTCCGAAGAGATGAATGTACACGGCTGAAAGCCTCTTCAACATTAGTTGGAATCACATGTTCAAATTGTGATTGGTGATATCTAATACGAGAATTTGGTACTAGATATCCTTTTTGATCATGATATCATTTGTCTACTATGTAATATTTTCCTATGAGAAAGAGAAAAAAAATTCATGAGGTTATGAACACATAAATTACAAAAGAATGTAAAATTAGTTGTACGTTCTGGTGGCTTTGGAAAATTCATAGATGGTGTTTCAATTGCATCAATACACGTTCTGCTGATCTTTCCCACCCAATGGATATGAACGTAAAACACATGTTAAAGTCACATACGACCATTACATTGAAGGTGGGAACTCCTTTTCTGCCCCTATATCTCATTTGGTCTGAGACTAGAATACAAGCATCTATATGAGTACCGTCAATGCACCTGATGCAATCCTGTAAATAAAATTGGATGAATTACTATTTATGAACTTGAGGTAATCATAGTTGATATATAAATAAGCACTTACCTAAGTAAGGCATATTTTCAATATGTGGTGGTATACCTTGAAATGTTGAATCTCTGCCAACGTCAAAATCACTATTTACAGCTATTCGATTCATAATGTCCATAATTTGATCAATACATACCTCATCATTTTTAGTGTTGGGCCCTTGCTTGATCAAACCCATAATTTCATAATATCTTTCGCCAACCTTTTTTAGATGTTGCCTTAAAAGAGGTGACCCCCCAACTCCCTCCTTTTGCGCTTCACTCCTTTAGTAGCATTTTGACCACGTGTATTTGGGAGGTTACTCTTTTGTGCAATAGTATTTGGGAGGTTGCTCTTTGGTACAATAGTACCTCTAACATCTTCTATAAAACCTTGCCAAAATCCAGCTTCTTGATTATCTAGATTTTCCAGTCTATTAGAATATTGAGAACAATCATTATAAGCATCTTTAGTCCCACCTTCTTTATCTTGAATCCCACCTTCTTTATCTTGAATCTCTTCCACTTGACTAACCGATTGATGTACAAACTCTAGACAACTCTCCCTTGTTGCCACGACATCTCCAGACAAGTGATCCCACATTTCTTCAACTAATGAAAAAAGTCCCTCAAATCGAAACATTTTGGCTTCGGGTCTCTCCTAAATAATCAATTAATTATAATATTATTAAAATGTTTAAGTAATACCTTTAACTCTTTTTCCCACCATTCATCTGAACAATCAAGCTTCCCGATTGTGGATTTCCAACCTAAACCGGTTTCTCCTCTTTTTAAATACTTCCAAAGACGTCAATATTTTTTCATTGCATCGTATTTATTCTTTAAGCTTCTGTGGTGACACTTTTTACCAATTTTGTCCTAAATTGATCTTGTATACCATGCCATCTAAAAGTTTGACTACGTCCATTCTTGGTGATGAAATTGATACAAACATCACAAAAGATCGCAATATATCCGTCGGTCGAGCTAATAGGTACCCATCTTCATTCTTATTAGACATATTTTACCCCTATATTGAAAAAAAACATGTTTGAGCAATAGTATTACAATAGTCTTACAAAAATAGTATTACAATAGATTACTTAATTACATCCTAACCAACACAAGCATTTCATGTAACATCGAGCATAAATCCCTTTTTTTCTTGTTTGAGAGATACAGGAACTTGCATATTGAATATTCTATAACAGTTCACTTTGAACATAGCTTCATAAAGGTGCTAACATTAAAATGTATGTATATTGGTTCTATTTTACTTATGTGATATAGTTTCTATTTTAGTTTTTTTTAAAGTCCTCCAACTTTAGCAGTAATGGTGTACCATGTTTTTAGACTTAGCATTAGCACATGTATTGGGTGTGAGATGCAAACGAGTGTCAAGGAGATAATTGACAGCTCTTATACACCTATCAAAACCCCTTTCCATTTGCAGATCATCTGATTTCACCGATGTACAAAATTGCAACCAAATATACACAGACATTTGAAATTTCATCGATTTTGGCATAAAATCTACGCCAAATGAATCAGAAACACCTCTTACCAAAGGCCTCAGTTCAAATTTTAAGATCATTAAAATGCAACAAATGTCTAGATCAAATTAAGTCCTAGGTTACCAAACCATCAAAAGAAAACGAAAGATCACAATTCCATATGCAAAAATTAGATGAAATGAGATAGAGGTTTAGTAGATGCAGGTTGACTTGGAAGAAATTTCAAATTGATTTTTCAAAAATCGAGTATTTCAGAAGGAGGACGATCGCCTCTGTTCTTGAATATGGAATTCCAACAGGTTTGGTTTTGGGACTTGTCTGAAATGTGTAATTTTTTTAAAGAGGAATGGGTAGCTTTGTCATTTAAATAAAATAGCAAGGGTATATTTGGAAGAAAAAAAAATAAAAAGCTCCTTAAGTTGGCAAAACGCTAGTAAGAGTAGCTTATCAATAAGCTATCTTATGTCCATCCAAACTTGTACCCAAAAAATAAGCTAGCTTATAAAGCTAGCTTATTTTTGCCTATCTTAAACCGCCAATAGGTACTAACCTTTGGGCCCATTTTAAGGTATTGGTCCAAGCGGTGAAACACCCTTTCACTCCCCCCACATACCCCGTAGTAGTCCTCTTGAAGTAGCGAATCATATTCCTCGCACATGTCCTCTAAGGCCGAGTGGCAATCCTACGCTCCAACTCTATCCCAATGATCTCCCATTTCAACTTATGCTTGGTTTCCATTAGGTCAATGTTCTGCATTGTCATCTGAGTTAGCGACAGATCTTGCCTAAAATAGGCCCTTTTCAGATTCCCTAAACATTCCTCAAGCTCAACATTTTTTCCATGGGATATGGATAACCTATCCCTCAACTTAGCAATCTCTCTATGCAAGGTTTCTATCTTTTCTTCCAGTACGTAAGTCTTAGGAGAGTTTGGGGTGTATTCTTCAGATGAATCATATGAGGACTCCCTATGGGCCACAACATGAGATGACCTGTCCCCGACATGGATCAGAATGCTACCCCTGGTTTGGTTACCTAAACTGTGGCTGACACTGTGGGTCGTGCTAGAGCAGTGACTATCCACCGATCCCCCATTCGGTCCTAACCTATATGGTGTCCTTCGTCCTCTACGTCCACGCTCACGTCCACGACTCAAGACCCTAACGCTTCTATCCATTTCCTACAAAACCACAAAAGAAAATTGTCATATATCGATATAAAAATCAAACTTAGTCGCAAAGCAAAAGCAATGCAATATATATTCATATACTTATTCTCCATGTACTAAATTGTAGCACCCTTTTCCCAGTTTAAGCTTAGGCTAAGGCAAGATCTTAACCTATTTCTCTTAAACTAAGGCAAGATCTTAACCTAATAACTCGCTGAGGTTTTGTTAGTTCTGTTGATCTGACATGGTAACATAATATTTTTGGTTCTCAAGAGGAAGCATATATACATTCTCATCTAAAGAGCCTTTAGGAAGGCATGAGTTACATACAACTGATGCACACACCTTCCCCTGGAGGATGATATAGATGAGAATATATATATATATATATATAGGATTAGGTTCATTTGAGAAATGATAAATATATGAGAAATAGAGAAATGAATCTAGCCCTTTATCTAGTCAACATTTGCGGCTTTGACATGAAGCATCGGATAATTTTTTGTGTGGTCTGTAGAAGATAGAGGGGTAGTTTCGTAAAATACGGGAGACGAGTTCATATATGAACCTGTATGATTCGCACATGAACTATATTGTTCATATATGAACCAGTGTAATTTACATATGAACTCTTTTAACTGATTCATATATGAACTATACGTTTATATATGAACTATACGTTCATATATGAATAAGTTAATTAGTTCATATATGAATAAGTTAATTAGTTCATATATTAATCTGTTAATTAGTTCAACGGATTCACATATGAACCTACAAGTAATTAGTTCATATGTGAATCAGTTAATTGGTTCATATATGAATCAGTTAAAAAGAGTTCATATGTGAATTACATTGGTTCACATATGAACATATAGTTCATATGTAACTCATACAGGTTCATATATGAACTCATCCCGTGTATTTGTAAAAATTACGAAACTGTCCAATGATTTTTGGAATAGCCATAACTTTTGACCAGTCAAAGTCAAAGGCGTAATTGTTGAACAGTCAAAGACGCAATATTTGACCGGTCAAAGCCGTTCTTGACCGAATGAAAGGTAGGATTACTTCTTTATTTCTCATATATTTAGCATTTCTCAAATGAACATCTCCATATATATATATATATATATATATGTATATACATATATATATATATATATATATATATATATATATATATGTATATGGAGTGTTCGAAACCAAGCAAAGAAACAGCAAAAACAAAGCAAAGTTTACGAAATATGTAACTTTACTCTAAATCCAGCAAAGTTTTTGGTAACTAAAGTAAGGTGTGGGGGATTTTACTCTAAACCCAGCAAAGAAACAGAAAAGAAAAAGATAGAGGGGGGCAAAATCAACAACTAACAACAAAGAAAATTTGGGCAACAAATACTTGAAATTAACAACTGTTTTTCATAAAGCATGCCTTCAAACATCAGAGCATGGTGTAATGCATGGTGATTACAGCTTCAAAAAAATTAAAATACCTTAGTATGCGTATATATGGTTGCAATATCCAAAAAATGGCTCCACCTTAATAAACATCATATCAAAGAGCAAACAAAGTCATTTGTCAATGACTGTATATGGTTGCAATATTGATTGGAATTTTATGAATGTTATGTTAGGTGTATATTTTATCATTCGAAAATATTTATTATATTACTCACATTTCTTGGAGCAACCTAAAGAAGCAATTAGATAGAATGAAACAAATACCATAAATCAAGGAAGAAACTTTAAAGTATGAAGAAATATGACCTGATAGTATGAACCAAAGAAACACCCAAATCAATCAAATGCTAACCTAACAATGCAAAGAATATATCTGATCGAAGAAACAGACCATGAATCGATTGAGAGAAATAGTTGTGAAAGAGAAGCCTATCGTACCTGTGAATAAGAACCCAACGGTGATTCAGAACCTGAGAAGAAAAAATCTGACAAGGGTTGAAGAAACCCGATGTGAGCATAAAACCAATCAAGTTAAAGAAGTCATCGTCATTAGACACAATAACCTTACTATGAACAAAGCCATTGGTCTTGATTTCAAACAAATATGGCCAAGTAACCAAAACAGAACCTAAGTCATTACAGCCATTTAGTTATTTTAAAAACACCATATCAAATTGCCATCCCGCCTTTGATTATATACAAATTGTGGACACTTAATAGCCTCCGATGATTTCAGGATACCAAAATCGAAGGTGAATCAGAAATCGAATTAAACTAGAAACCACATAAATCAAAATCAAAATCAAAGTAAAAAAAAAAACTATTAGAAATGTCATTACCAACCAAAAAGTTCCCTTCAAGTCAAATATATGGGGATAAACTTCAATGAAAGGGTATGGTTACGAATATAATTTAGAACATTTGGTAATAAAACTGAAGTATTTGAAGGAAATCGGTCAACATAAAGCATCTTAAAATACAAAACAAATATATAAATAGCATCAAAAGACACAGTTTAAACAATTATTTATATAATATTCACGGATAGTTAGCAACCAATTAATAATAGATATGTATATATGTACATATATGTGTATATTTTAGTACTAAAATGGAGACAAACAACAATGGAAGGGGCATGGATGTCTGTCATGTTAGGTCAAACGTCACACACACAATACGCACAAAACCGAAAGCAAGAGAAGAACACGAGAATTTACGTGGTTCACACGATCAGGGTGATCGTGCTAGTCCACGGGGCAACTAGGTTTTTTTTTTATTTAAGTGCTACAATGTTTACAAGTACAATGGGATCAATATATAGACAAACATAATTAGGGTAAACTCCTAATCTAGGAAATATGTTGCGACTAAAAGTCTTATGGTTATATTTATTATTTCGGGTTTTTTGCAATGTTAAGGGTGTACATTTTGTAATTTGGTAAGTTTAAAAGTCCTCATTTGTAGTTTAGCAAAGTTAAGGGACCTAAGTTGTAATTTAGCAAATTTAAGGGGCCTAAGTTGTAGTTTAGCAAAATTAAGGGGCCTAGGTTGTAGTTTAGCAACATTAAGGGGCCTAGGTTGTAGTTTAGCAAACTTAAGGGCCTAAGTTGAAATTTAGCAAACTTAAGGGGCCTAAGTTGTAGTTTAGCAAAGTTAAGGGACCTAAGTTGAAATTTAGCAAAATTAAGGGGCCTTGGTTGTAGTAGTTTAGCAAAGTAAGGGGCCTAGGTTGTAGTTTAGCAAAGTTAAGAGGCCTAAGTTGAAATTTAGCAAACTTAATGGGCCTAGGATGTGGTTTAGTAAAGTTAAGGGGCCTAAAAAACACAGTACTATAACATATTATCAACGTAAACGCAATCGCTAAAATTAACGCAATCTCTAAAATTAACGCAATCTCTACAAATTAACGTAATCTCTAAAATTAACACAATTTCTACAATATTTTTCTAAAAACAACACAATCTCTACAATATTTTTTAAAAAACTGCAATCTCTAAAAAAACGCAATCCCTACAATATTTTTCAAAAAATGCAATATCTAAAATTAACGCAATCTCTACAATATTTTTTCTAAAAATAACGCAATATCTACAATATTTTTCAAAAAATTGCAATCTCTAAAAAAACGCAATCCCTACAATATTTTTCAAAAAAACGTAATCTCTAAAAAACGCAATTTCTAAAATTAACGCAATCTCTAAAATAGTTTCCAAAAAACGTAATATTCTAACATATTATCAACACTCTAAAATTAACACATAATCTCTAAAATATTTTTGAAAAAACGCAATATTTTTAAATTAACGCAATCTTTACAAAAAATGCAATAATCTAACATATTATTAACGTAAACATAACACTCTAAAATTAACACATAATATCTAAAATAAACGCAATCTTTTTGAATCAAACACATAATCTAAAAAAAACATACAACAACATAGTCTAAAATATAAAACTAAAACGGGGTTAAGAGAAACTTACCGTACTAAGTAAACGAGACATATCCGACTTCTAAAAACACTAACGAACCGAGTCGAGATCCAAGCGTGTGAAATACACGATATATTTGAGTGAGTGGGATTTTTTAGAGAGTGAAAGGAGATAATGGTGGGGTTTCAATTGGGGACCTCTAATTTATAAGGGGAAGCAGCAGTGTATGGATTAATTTGACCTAAATTCTTCATCTCACCGTTGATCTTGGTTAAAAACTTTATCCCGGCCCCCTAACCCCACGAAAATTGCTTCAATCGCAGGGTAACCCCGCAAAATAACCCTAATCGTGGCCACCTCACAAACCCCGTGTTTTTTACATTTTCGCGGCCCCCAACCCCATGTTTTTTTCACTTTTCGCAGGCCTACCTCGTGTTTTTTCGGTTTTCGCGGCCCTGACCCACGAAACATTATCAACCCCGCGAAAACTGTATAACCCGGCCTGGTTTCACGGGGTTATTGGGTATTTTGGAAAAAGTTGGGAGATTTGGGGTATTTAGGTAACTGATTTTTGAAAAATGGGTATTTCAATTAAATTCCCTTTTATTTATTATTAATAATTTATATTAATTAAAATAATATTAAAATACCCAAACATCAAAAATCAGTACAAAAAATGCCCAAAATCTTGAAGTTTTTGCCAAAATACCAAACATCCCCGTGTTTTTGAGCCGTGTAAATGGGAAAACGCGGGGTTGACTATTTTGGGTCGTGTATTCAAATAAAACGCGGGAGAACACGGGGTGTTTCGATTTTGGTCCGCGTATGGTGACAAAACACGGGGTTACCCCGCGTTTTAATGGTGTAATGCAGGGTTAGGCCGCGTTTTTCTTGTTTTACACGGAGTTAGGAAATTAGGGTTTCAGGGTTTGGGAAATTAGGGTTTCAGGGTCTATTATTTTATGTGTTGTCAACTGTTTTTCACGTTTTTTTTGCATGACTTTACTGTTTTTTTCCACACTTTGGTCTGATTGTCATACAATAATTGTACCATTGTCATTGAATTTGTGGTTCATATTCATCTTCTCCATTCAATCTTGTCTATAAAATTCAGTAAGATTACATGCAAATTCGTTCATCACATCCACTTGAATTGCTTCATTTTTCATACTACTGAAAAAATGAGTTCATCTGTTGAAAGAACTAGGCTCTATTTATGTTTCGATGGTCAATGGGTGCAAAACAACAATGAGTGGATTATACTGATTACAAAAAGCGTGGTGTATATATTCCAATAATGCTTTCATATAAGAGGTTTATTGATTAGGCCATGGGAAAGTGTGGAATCGAAGATTCTGCTACTTGCAAGTTGGTGTTCAGACGTGAAGATGGCTCACTGAAGGAGCTAACCAACGATGATGAAATCCTTGGTTTTATGAAACTTGCAGCCGATTCAGAAAGACCTCTAGAACTTTTTGTGTTTGTCGCATCATTGATGTGCGATGAAGAAGATGATGATGGAGGTGATGACGAAGATGATGACGGAGGTGATGAGGAAGGTGATGACGAAATCCATGTCGGTGGTAGTCAACTGGAGCCTGATTCTCAATTTCAGGCATCCTATGAAACCACACTTTATTCTGATCATGCATATCGTCCTAACGATTCTTGTCCCGATGTTCCGGAGACGCAACTAGAAGAAGAAGAAGAAGACCTAAAAAGACGGTTTGTTGGAGTTGCTGATGACGAAACCCATGTTTTCACAACTGGTATATCTGATCTGGACAGATCAGATACCGATAATGATGAGGACGAAGAAGAAGAAACATATACCCCTAGCAATAAATCATTTGGTGAGTTAAACGATTATTTTGATATGCCCCCTTCTCTTCCTAACCCGGAGACCTATATACCATCCTACCAACCCGCACCTTACAATCGCAGTACAAGTATACATGAAGGTCAACTATTTCATACGAAGGAGGAAATGACCATACAACTCAGAATTAAGTTCTTGGGAGAGGTTTTCATGTTTAGAGCGAAGAAATCCGACAAAACCAGATACGAGGCTGTCTGTGACCAAAGAATATACTGAAGATCTTTTATATTTTGTAATTATCTTTTATCTTTAGTATACGTATAGACTTATTGAGAATAGTTTAGAATATCAAGTTAGACAATATTCTGAGTTTTTGTTTTCATAGAGAGAATTAACCTCAAGGTTTAGAACCCTAGTTCTAGAGAAGTAGAATTCGTATTGGTGAGCCTGTTCATCAATATTGAGGTTTTGTTTAAAATCTTGTAGCTTTAATCATTCAATAAAATTTACAAGATTGTGATTTTTGATTCACTGTTACATTGATCTTTGAATATTAAAGTGTTATTCCGCAAACTTCTTTAATATTGTTTCTGAGTTCATTATTCTTGTTAAGAATTAGATCCTTACAAGTGGTATCAGAGAAAGTATTCTTAGAAACCTTCATTCATCATGGAAAACACAGTTGAATCAAACAATACTCTTGTCTCAAAGGTTCCAATGCTCAGATCTAATGAGTTTGACATGTGGAAGATTAGGATC
Organism: Arctium minus; assembly: GCA_954870635.1. NCBI lineage: Eukaryota > Viridiplantae > Streptophyta > Magnoliopsida > Asterales > Asteraceae > Arctium > Arctium minus. Next base: position 6,299,039 of record OX941083.1, on the reverse strand, counting down.
AAGCAATACATTCTCCTCACAGATTACTCTATGTGGGACATCATTGAGAATGGCCCATCTGATGAAGGAAAGATTGGTGCAGATGGAAAAAGAATCCCACCAAAGACGGATGTAGAAAGGAAGACAAGGCAGACAGAGATGAAAGCCTTGAGCACTCTGCTCTTGGCTATTCCCAATGAGTATCAACACCAATTCTGCAATTGCACTGATACACAGATGCTTTGGAATGCTCTAGAGAAGAGATTCTCTAGTACCAAAAGTACCAAGAGAAATCAGAAGGCAATATTGAAGCAACAGTATGAAAACTTTATGTCAACCAAGAATGAGTCCATGACTCAAACTTTTGACAGGTTTAATAAGCTGATTGGTGAACTAGCTACTATGGGGAGTACAGATTGATCAAGATGATGTAAACAGAAAGTTCTTAAGGTCCCTTGGAGATGAATGAACCATGTATACTGTCTCATTCAGACATAATGAACAATTGGAAGAAAAAGAACTTGATAATCTGTACAATGACCTGAGAGTGTTTGAATTTGAGGTGGAAGCAAAGAAGAAGCCTATTGGGTATGTTCATAATGCTGCACTCCTATCAGCATCAATTGATCCTACTGCTAACCCTGAATCAGTTAATGCTGCTAATGGAGTAAATCAAGAAAAAGGCACTGAATCTGTTTTTGAAGCCTTTCTTTCCATCCATGGAAACTCTTCTTTAATCAATGATGACTTGGAACAACTTCATCCTGATGATCTTGAAGAGATGGATATTAAATGGCAGATGGCCATGCTTTCTATGAGCGTGAAGAAGTTCATCAAGAGGACTGGGAGGAACAACTTCTCCCAAAGAAGAGAAGATGGTGCAGGCTTTGATAAGTCAAAGGTGGAGTGCTATAAATGTCATCTGAAGGGACACTTTTCCAGAGAATGCAGAAGTGGAGTGTCTCAAAACAACCACCAACAAACTCAGACTGGAAGCTTCAATCAAAACAGAAAATCTGCTCAAGCCCTTGTTTCTCAAGAAGGAATGGGGTTTGACTGGAGTGATCAAGCAGAAGAGGCTATTCAAAATCAAGTTCTCATGGCAGAGGTATCTGATCTATCAACTGAGGTACTGTCTAATCTCTGTTCTCAAACTTGCATAGATACTGTTAAAAGGTACAGGGATCACAACCAGAATATGAGTGATGACCTTAAGAGATTAGAAAAAGATATAAAAGACTATGTGCGAATTGTTGAGAGGTTTGAGGAACAGATTAAAGGTTTCCAAGCCAATGAACTTCAACACACATATGATACCAATTACTGGAAGTGGGAGAAGAATGATCTAGAACTCCAACTAACAAAGTCCAAGGAGGAGAATGAAAAGTTGAGAGGAGAACTAGACAAGGTTAAGCTGGATGTGGAAAAGTTTTCCAATGCTTCTAAAGCAATGGACTCTTTACTACAAACTCAGTTTCATGACAAACTGAGAAGAGGAATTGGGTACATTGCTGCTGCAAGTTGCTGCTCTCAGGTTCTATGGATTCAGAATCAAATGTTGGACTATGGGGTAACCTTTCTTCACACTCCAATCTTCATTGACAATAGCAGTGCTATAAGCATTGTTAACAATCCAGTCAAGCACTCCAAAACAAAGCACATTGAGATCAGGTATCACTTTATTAGAGACTGTAATGAAAAGAAGCTTATTCAAGTTACTAAAGTTCATACTGACAACCAGTTTGTTGATCTATTCACTAAAGCTTTTGATGTGGGTAGATTCACTTTCTTGGTCACAAGTGTGGGCATGATCAACTCTGAATGAGCTCATGTTTTGAAAAGTGTTTACATACCTGTTATTTATTATTCTTTGGTGCTACTAATCATCTTTTTCAGGAAGTTATTACCTTGCTCAAGCCTCAACGGTGTAAGTGCAGTTAATGTTGCCAGTGCAGTTTTAATACTGCCAGTGCAAAGTTAATACTGCTCTCAGTTAATACTGCTAGTGGTTAATACTGCTCTCAGTTAATAGTGCTAGTTAGTTAATACTGCTCTCAGTTAATACTGCTAGTTAGTTAATACTGCTAGTGGTTAATACTGCTCTCAGTTAATACTGCTAGTTAGTTAATACTGCTCTCAGTTAATACTGCTTCTGTCCCGAATCGTATAAATACCCTTTTTGCCCGCCTAAAATCTCATAACAACTCTTTGAATGCTATTCATCTTCTCTCTAACCCTTTTTCTCTCAAGCGCCTAGTAAGTTTCAGGCAAGAACACTCAAGCTCAATGGCATCCATGGCGTTCATTGATGAGCACAACGAAATCGCGATGCTTCAAAAGCCGAAGCAGGCTGATGGATTTCACCAGATAGTCGATTTTCTCAAAACAAGCCATATTGTGTATGCCCTTACAGTGTCACCATCCATCTACATTGAGCACCAGAAACAATTTTGGGCCAATGCCACCACTGTTACTGAAAATGGTGTGCAAGTTATCAGGACAAGGGTGTGTGACAAACCCTTGACAGTTTCTGAAGAGGTAATTCGCATCAGTCTACGTCTAGACGATGCCTCAGGTATCTCATCTATCTCTAATGATGAACTGTTTTCTACTCTGACTAGAATGGGGTATGGAGGCCCATTGGGTGTGTTCAAGTTCTCAAAAGCCAAATTTTCTCCCCAATAGCGTTTCTTTGTCCATACCCTGATGCACTGTATTTCCAGAAAAACTACTGGATGGAGTGAGTTCAGTAGCACCATTGCTTATGCTTTGGTCTGCTTGGCCACTGCCAGAAAGTACAATTTTTCAAAAATGATTTTCAATGACCTTGTGTCAAACTTGGGAAATAAAAAGAGTTTTTATATGTACCCAAGATTTGTCCAGGCAGTTATAACCAATCAATTGACGGATATGCCTCAATTTGATGAGGTATATGTACCTAAAATCCCCAAAGGCAAGGTCTTTTGAAATATGAAGAGATCTCCATTGGACTCGAAAGGATTTGACACCCCATTGTTCTCTACAATGATGGTGGTGTCCCACAATCAAGAAGGTATGGCTTCAGGGTCAAGGCCCTCATTAGACCATCCCACTGAAAGCCAATCCCAACCTTCAATCAGTATATCAATTCCTCAGTCCCTTCTTCAAAAACCAACTTCTCCAATCACCAATACTTACATCAGGAAAAAGGTAAAGAAGGCTCCTTCCCTTCTTGTACCTTCACCCACAAAGCCTTTAAGCCCTCTAATGGAGAATTCTCCATTAGAGAATATCTATAGGGAAACCATAGGGGTGTCTCCCAACCCGAAGGAGGTGCTCACTGAGGAGATGCATGAGCATATGGGTGAGAAGGCTGCCACTACTCCTGCTAGCACAGAGGAGGACAGTGGTAACATCAATAAGACCTCCCCCATGGCAACTTTGGTGAGCAATCATCCAAAGGTACCAGGTGCCAAGAAACCAAGGGGGTGGAGGGTGCTTCTGCTAGGCAGAAAACCTCTACTACAAAAAGATCCAATGATCCTCCAAAGGTGGTAAAAACACCCAAAGGAGGTGAGGACAGATATGACTACAATGAATTGATGGAAACAATGGGCAACATTAATATGGATGTCATCAAGCAAGGCAAAGACATAGAAGAAATGAAAATGGTAATTCTATCTCAACAAGTACATATTACCAAATTGAAGAAAATGGTGACAAGATTGGTGCAAAAGAAGAGGAGAAGGCAGTTTGTTTTGAAGAAGAGGAAAAATGCTAATGATGCTTTCAACAAGGGGGAGAATCCAGAGGCTGAAGCAGAGAAGGAAAGTACATCTGGGATGGGATTTGAGTTTGAAGGGGAGAAAGTTGCAGAAACAGAAGCACAAGCAGCAGAAACAGATGAGGTTCAAGCAGCAGAAATAATAGAACAGGTAGCAGCAGTAACAGGGTTATCTGTTGAAGAGTTGGAAATAGCAGAAACATTGGTAAAAGCCAAGAATGACACTCCTAAGGCTACTCAAAAGGCCAAGGGAGTGGTCATTAAAGAAGGAGGCCTTTCAAAGAAAAGAAAAGAAAGCAGTGAGACAAGTTTGAAGGATGTAAAGGGAAAGGGAAAGATGGTTGAACCTGAACAACCTTCAAAGAAGAAGAATCAGATTGAGTTAGATGAAGAAGTGGCAAAGCAGCTTCAAGCAGAAATAGAAAAGGAGGAACAATTACAATCTGAAAAAGACAGGGAGCTTGCACTGAATATGGCCAGAAAACTCAATGAAGAGTATCAAAATAACATGAAAGCAGCAACTGAGGCCAAGAAAATAGCACTCAAAGTATCTAAGCAAAGAATGTCATTCAAGAAGCAGAAAAGACAACCTTCTAAGACCTTTTTGGCCAATCAGGAAAGGAGAAAAATGATCAATTTCCTGAAAGGTTCAATTGGTGTCAAAGGAGAGATGTTTACCAACATGGCATACAGCAAGGTTGAGGAGCTCTATAAAAAGGAAATGGCTAAGCTTCAAGGGGACTCCTCACAAAGGGAAGAGGCTGAAAGAAGGATGAAGGAGAGACATGATCTAAACATTCAACAACCATTCCCTGAGGAAGTCACTCCTACTAAAGAAAAGGCTGAAGACATTAAAGAAGAGAATGTTGGTATGGAAATGAAATCTACAAAGAGAGTAAAGACCATAGCTTCCAAGAAACAGTCTAAGAAGCCAAGGGTTGAAGAAACTGAAAAAGAGGCAGAACCTTCAGTTACACCTTCAGTAGAATCTGTGCAGAACCCAGAGCAGTCCAATAAGCAATCTGATGAGCATGTGGGGCTTTATATGACTTTAATAGAACAAGTTCAGGTTGTTCCCATTTCTGTGAAAGCACCAGAAGTCATCTTTTAGGATATTCTGAGGGACAACATAAAGGAGTACTTCAGACTCAAAAGAGTTGGTGATGTGTTTGAAGTCTACTCAACTTGGGGCAAAGTGATCAGAAGTTGTTCCAGGTCCGACCTAGAAGAAATGCACAAGGTGGGAATAAAGCTTTATGAACATGTTTTGAAAGGAACTGAGGAAAGTCTACTCAAGATTGCAATTGAATATCTTTGTATGATGTTTAAACCAGAAAAGGTGGTTTACAGGATCAAGGATTTACATCATGAGTATGGGTTTAAGAAGATTGATAAGTGGATACTCTTTGAAAATTGTGGTGTATACATGATAACAATAGATAATTGTTATCATGAATACTACCTAGTGGACAAAGTATATGATCATAGCAAGGAGAAGCTGAATGGGATGCTGAAATCTAAGCTAGTGTGTGCAAAGGAATCAGAAATGGCCAGAATTGTGGTAAGAAGGACAATTAATCAAAGTCTGGGTCTGGATCCGAATTTGGGCAACTAAGCTGTAGTGTTGAAAGCATCTTGAAGACAATAATTGAAGAACTTGACTTCTCTTCCTAAAAGTCAAGTTAGGGGAGATTGTTGGGCATTGAAGAATTATTCAAGTATGGTTAATGATGTTAGCACAACATGGTTACTACTTGAAGAAGTTACTACTGCTAAGCAAAGTTAGTACTGCTAGTAGTTAGTACTGCTGAACGTAATACTGCTCAGAGTATTAATACTGCTCATAGAGATAGTGCTGCTTATGAGATGAAGACTTCGTATGGCAATGATGACAGATGTATTGATTGAAGATATTCATGGAAAGCTTGGAGATAACTATGGAAGAATATACTGAAGATCTTTTATATTTTGTAATTATATTTTATCTTTAGTATATGTATAGACTTATTGAGAATAGTTTAAAATATCAAGTTAGACAATATTCTGAGTTTTTGTTTTCATAGAGAGAATTAACCTCAAGGTTTAGAACCCTAGTTCTAGAGAAGTAGAATTCGTATTGGTGAGCCTGTTCATCAATATTGAGGTTTTGTTTAAAATTTTGTAGCTTTAATCATTCAATAAAGTTTACAAGATTGTGATTTCTGATTCACTGTTACATTGATCTTTGAATATTAAAGTGTTATTCCGCAAACTTCTTTAATATTGTTTATGAGTTCATTATTCTTGTTAAGAATTAGATCCTGACAACACACTTGTTCGAGGACGCAATTGAATGCCAGCCACCGACAGCCCAACAAAAGGACTTTGGGCCACATCCTGAAAGGCAAGTTTCTTGAAGCTAGTAGGGCATTTCGGCCGAAGGACATCGTCAACGATATAAACCAGCAGTACGGGGTCAACATTGGTTACCACCAAGGATGGTGTGCGCGATGCAAGGCACTACTATTGGTGAGAGACACTTCAGAGGAATCATACGAACGACTCCCTACGTATTTATATAATTTGAAGCTGAAGAATTCAGGTACACGCACCAGAATAAGGACAGATTCAAACGGACGTTTCGAGTTGTGTTTCGCTGCACTTGCATGTGCGGTATGTATATTAGCACGTCATATCTTTACATATTATAAATTATAACATTTACAAATAATAACCACGTACGTTTTTTGCAGATCCGGACGTTTTTGACAAATCTGTATCCTATCCTTGTAATAGACGCTGCCCATTTAAAGGGGCCTTACCTGGGTATGATGTTCTTAGCAGTTGCTATGGACGGAAATAACAACATTGTGCCCTTGGATTTCGGAGTAGGCAAGTCCGAGACGGGGGAGAAGTGAGGTTGGTTTCTGAACATGTTGAGAGAATGTATCGGAGTCTCTGAAAGGTTGGTGTTTATGTCCGATAGGGCTCCTTCCATAAGCGCCGCAATTTCTGCCGTGTACCCCTCCACCCCTCACCCCTTATGTTGTCGACATTTGGAGATGAACGTGAAAAGCGTGGACAAGCGTATTACAACAAACAAGACCACCTACTGGAAGGCATGCAAAGCATATACGATTAGGGAGTTTGAGATCTATATGAATGCACTACGATATGAAGTAGATCGTGGAGCACAAATTATGGACAATGCTGGTAAGGAGAGGTGGTCAAGGGCCTATTTTCCTGCATAACGGTATAACATAATGACCTCCAATAGTGTAGAGTCGGTGAATGCATTGTCCCGTTTTATACGCAGGTTACCGATTATCGGCCTTATGGAGTACTTCCGAGATTTTCAACAAGAGTGGTACCAACTTCGACGGCAAAAAGGAGGTTGATAAACTATGAAATCTTGAACTTATATGTTAGTTGCTTTTTTCGTGTTCTGTATAAATCGTAACACAATTAACACATATTTGTAGATGACATGCGTAATGATCTCACACCAATGGCGGAGGAGATAATTCGCAAAAGGTCGGGAAAGTCTGCGACATGGAGGGTAAGAGAGATGGACATGGTAAGTTCCACGTTTGGGATATCCATTATCACACGACTGTCGATATGGCCAACCGTGTTTGTGAATGTAATCAATGGAAATATTCTGGTTTACCGTGCGGTCATGCCATCGCTGCTGCAAGGAATATGAATCGTAGAGATTGCAGCGATCTGGCTATATCTTACTACACGTCCAATACTTACAGGTCAACATATCATGAGGTGATCTATCCTGTTGGACGCCCTCAATCATGGGTTTTGCCACACGTCCCCCTTCCGCCATGCTATCCACCGTTAATAACCAAGAGACGTGCGGGGTGACCAAGAAAGAACGATCGACGACCATCTCGTGGTGAGGATCTGATACAGAGAACGTGTACTTGGTGTGGAGCAGTAGAACATACTCGTGGTGAATGTCCAACTCCTGCTCCTTCAACCGTGCCCAATAGTAGAGCTTCAAGTAGCCAAAGATTTCGCTCTCAGGGACCATCGAACTTAGAACCACATGGAACCCTAAGGCATGATAGCATTGACCTTAACATTGACTTCCCTTGATTGTAACGACCTCATCTTGTATGCTAAGTGATATTGTTTTTATGTTCATTGTTGATTTTATCTACCTTATCGTGGTTGTGAAATTATATTTTGTGTAAAAACAAGTTAAACATTAAAGCATCGATAAAGTAAACATTAATGCAGAAAAGAAAACATTAAATCATCGTTACGGGTAGATTAACCACCCTTTGAGAAACCTACTACGGGTAGATTTCCCGGATCCTCCGGATCCAACCAGTCTTTTCCTTCATCTGCTCCTCCATGACAGTGTAGTTATTTTTGATTTCTATCACTTCATCTTCTAACTTTTTAATCTCTTTTTTCTTCTCCCTAACATCGTGCTTCATCATCTCCAGGAACTCCTTCTACTCCGCAATAATTGCCTCTTTCTCTTTCTGCAATTCCATGTTGTGTAGCCACTTCCTGCCTATATTTCGTATCTCCATATTTGCCTCATCACATGACTCTTTCAACTTTACAGGCAGTACTTGAGACATTGGTAGACTCAGTCCCTGGTTAGATTGATACCTAGGTGAGGATTCTCCCCCATGAGCAGTGTACTATGCCTCTCGTGCATTGTCAAACTGCTCCCACTCCTGAGGCGTAATTGGTGCATCATAAGCAGTCATCCCAAACTGCGCCATTCCTCCGTTGTGTCTGGTACTATCCAGTCAACCCTTGTAGCTCCATCTTTTAATTGTTCGATGTAGGCGGAGCGTGAAGTGCCAGCACCATTCGCTGACCTTTTCCACTTAGAGCGTGAACCTCTAGCCATTAAGTTATGAAAAGGTAGAGAATGTTTGTAAACAGCGTAGAGGGTAGAAAGGATAGATTGCAAGTTGTGAATTACTACTTCACCAGAGCATCTACTTATAGTCTATGCGAAGATAGGTTCGTGATCGCTTTTGTGCACATGGTCAAACGATTCCCCTGCAAAGCCTGAAATGATTCCCCTGCAAAGCCTGAAACGATTCTGCATTCAATCCTGAAACGATTCCGCATTCAATCCTGAAACGATTCCCCTGGAAATCCTAAAACGATTCCCCTGCAAAGCCTGAAACGATTCATTTTTTGTAGAACAAATTGCTCCTTCTGGCTATAAATACCCGTGTTATACCAACTATAAAATTCACAACATCCATACACCATTTTGATATCATAATAGTCTCCTCTTTCACCAAACACATGGCTGGAAATGCATCATCTTCAAACCCACCATCTTCACAAATAATGCCCTCGAGACTGAAAAAAGAGATGGAGAAAAGTGAAGCGGAGATCGAACAACTCACTGAAGAGTGGAAGGAAATGATGGCCAAGAAGGACGAACACTTGAGAAGGATCGACGCAGACAAGGAGGGGGTAAAAAGGTTGAAGAGGGAGATAAAGGAGAAAGAAGACCGTATTCGCTACGACAACGTACAAGTCAACATGATTATGCAAGACTTCGAAAAACTGCAAGCGCAGGTAACAGAGAAACAAACTTGGATTGATAAATGTAAAGCACTATATCCTTAGATGGTGCTTGTGTTTTTGGTTTCGTGTTTGGAGTTTCCTATGTTGGTAGTTTGTGCCTGGAGTTTATGTGTTGTCATTTTGTACTTGACTTTCTATGCTTTTGTTTCATGAATAAAATCGTCTAATGTATTTTGTGGTTTGATGCGTTTATATTTTTATACTACAACAAAATTATAAATTAATAGAGTTAAAAAACAATCGGTATAAAGTGAACAAGACGAATCTGGAAGCTTTTCAGGCGAATCTGTAAGATTTTCAGGCGAATCTATAAGATTTTCAAGCGAATCTATAAGGCTTTTGTTCACTACCTTCGGCTATAAATACAGAGAGTTGGGGGGTCCTAAACCATACAAAACAAAACAAGGTATATAGCAAGGCAAAAGTATTACACGTCTTCTTACATGGCATCCCCAAATCTTCATATGGAATTTCAAATGTTTATCTCAATCGCTTCCAGCCTCTACCACCGAGTTATATGGTTAGTGTTTTTTATTTTTTTTGGGTTTTGCTTGCGTTGAATATTCTGTAAGGCTAACGTTGTTAGCCCCTATAATGAATAGTTGCGTATCCACAAATGTTCACCATGAAAGTCTACCATCAAGGGTACTTCACGGAATCACCTAGAAGACAGTACTTCCATGGTCTAGAAGTCAATGTTGACATGTTAGATGTCGACGATCTTTGCATGCAACTTGTATCGGTTGTTTTCGAACCCTATCAGTTTGTAAGTTCATTTCGTTTACCAATTCTTAATTTTGTTTTTTGTCTCTCAACATGAAAAATCTAAGAAAGCAATATTAATATATAAAAAAGTTTTATTACATACATCGTGAACCTCGTTTAGGACAACGGGTAGATAAAAAAAATAACGATACGGACTACATAATAAAAAAACAGAAAACAACCTAATCATCTATCTGGATAGCCAACGAGTATAAGGTCTTCGCCATGTAATCCCGCCATTCCATGGCCACAGATCCAGTTGCATATGGTGCAAGTGTTGGGTGCAATTATTCAATAAACCTGGATATGTTATGACACACCCACACACCGCAATCCCCAAGGGCCCCCGCCTGTTGTGGTGCATCATTTTCATAGGTAACCACCAATTTCTTGCTGGCTTTGATACGTGTCTGCGTGTCGTGGATCTTCTTTAACAACTTCGATAATTCTATTTTGAAGTTCTGAAGGCAGTCTTCCAAGGGCAAGGTGTACCTTTTTGCTAGTAAACTGTCATATATGACCATCTTCATTTCATTGAGGTACAGAACCCCGAGCACCCAATGTTTGTCTACAATGCATATGGGGATGTATACCTGAGATTTTACAATAACACACAAATAGTTAGTAACAAACAAGTTAAACAACAGTTATGTAAATCGATTTCCATATTCGCTCGAGGCCCTTCCAATCTGGATTGTTTTTATGTCCCAGTCCATTGCACGTTCCGTACACCGACCTGTATCCTTGGCCCGACAGGGTAAGCCACTCAAAAAAGTTGCCTGTATCCTAATCGTTTATCTGGATAGTCAACGAGTATAAGGTCTCCGCTATGTAATCCCGCCATTCCCTGGCCACAGATTCAGTTGCATCTCATGCAACTTGTAACATCCCATATATTAGGTAAATAAATAATAATTAAAAAAAAGACATGAAGAAAAAAAATATGGTTTTGTTTATGTTGGACCAAATATATAAAATATCATGTCAGGAAGGGGGTAAAGTGTAAAGTTCGCCAAATTAGTGAGTTCAGGGGGCTGAACGTAAATGTCAGGGTGTTTTGGGGGCTAAACGTCATCTTCTCCATAGATAAGGGACCTGTCCCGCCAAAAGGACAGGTCTGTTTGAAAACCAGAGATTCGATAGAGACTTCTCATTCTAACACCCTATTGGCCCATTTTTTTCAACTAATACACCAAATGTTTTTAGATAGAAATGTAGAGAACTGAATTGGGAACATTTTCATCCTAAGAGCTTGAAAAATAACCGATTATAGAGAGAGAAATCGGGGTTGGAAAGAAGAAGTGAAGTTTCTCTGTTTTTCAAAGATTTGAGGTAATATACTAAACCAAATCTTATAATTTTTAGTTCTTTGGTTTCGTTTTTAAGATCTCTGTCGAACCTTACTCGTATTTTGTCTCGAATTCGTGTTCTTATGGTCCAAATCAGTTTTGAAAGTTGTTGGTTTTAGTTTTTTAAAACTTGAACTTTAAATGGAACTCATTAGTTGATGAAAATTTGTGTTTTTTTGTACCAAGATGTTGGTAAAAATGTTACCAAGAGATTTATGCAAAAAGAACAAATAAAACGGAGCAAGAAACGAGCAATTTTAAGGTTGAAAATGGTAAAAAACGGCAGCCATGGCTGCTGGAGTTTTTCTGATTTTTATTTATTTGATTTATAAAAAAAATGGTAATAAAAAAAGGGATTAGCTGGCGTTGGGTTTGAACCTTGAACCACCAAAGTAATCAACAGATGCCTTAACCACTTGAGCTAGAGGCTTATTTGTTACTTATATGTACCAAAATCTATTTTAAGCCTCTCATGATATATTTAAGTTTCATAAACTGATATTTAGCCCTTGGAGTTCTGGAAAGTTGATTTTGGCACAATAATTTTCTAATAAATTTCAGCAAATTGTTTGAATTTATAATTAGCAATTTTTGACCCCATTTTGATTATTTGTCTTTACGAAATTGCCAAAATACCCACAACAACCGGTATTTCAAATAATACCTTATGTATTTGGATTTATAAAATATTTGAAATAAATATACACTTGGGATTTGGTGTTTTAACTATTTATTTTGAAAATGATGTTTACAATAAATCACTTATTTATTCAAGTGATTTAAAAATAAGATTTAAAGTTCTTAACAAGGATAATGTTTATTGAGCACTTTGATTTTTTTAAGATTTATATAAATTATATATTTCCTAAGGAGAAGTGTTTATAATAAGTCGTCTAAATATTTAGATGATTTTAATAACGAGAGTCAAGTGTCGTTATCGGATGAAAATAATTATTGGGACACTTTAATTCGGAATGGAGATTTATGAAATGTTAGAAGGGTTAAATCGACGTTTTGAGACGTCATCGAGTTATAGACTTGGGTTTTGATTATAGTTGGTCGGGGTTGACTGAGTTGACCAATGGTTGACTTTTGACTCGTTTGACCCACATGGATTTTAATGATGGTGTCGTATTGAGCTATTTGGAACGGGTTTGGAGACTCAAAATTGGAGTTTTACTTTAGGTCGGTTCAGGTTGGACCATAAATCGACTTTTGGAGGATTAAGTCATTAATTAGATATTGTAGTATAAAATGTGTAGGTCTTCCGTCAGAAGCTATCGGTAGTCGATCTACGCAATGCATACCTACGTACAAATTTATTTTGAACATTATATGATTTATATGGTGAATGTTATGCATGATACTGCTTTAAATAATGTCATTGGCATATGTTTACATGTATGTGGAGTTTTGTGGAGCATGCATGCTAATTGTTTTCCGGTTTTTAAACGTATTTAGTATGTTTGGACCTTCAGTTGGTTTACATTGTACAAATGGTGCATGGTATGTAATATGGGATGTTGGTTTGGTTTGTCACACTTAAGGGGAGGCACGACCCCGAAATGGGTGACTGGCTCTATGTGAGCCGTACACACCAGGGAATGCTTGTGACATAGAAGCACGACCCCGTAATGGGTTATTGGCTATAGGTAAGCCACACACACCCAGGGAATGCTTGCAACTTATCAGTCCTTACTCGAGGAGACAGTTATGAGGTCTCGTTTCTATTGGTGTTGCATGTTTCATAAAATGAATATTATTTATACGAAGTTTGCTTGTTTGATATGTGTGATAAGATATGATTTCACTCACGTAAACCATGAACTCACTGAGCTTTATAAGCTGACTATAGTATGCATCTCAGGGCCAGATAGTTCGAGGCTGGACAAGGGCAAGGGACATGCTTAGAGACTTGCCTACTATCATGTTTTTTTGATTCAATCTTTTGTTTAGACTTTTATATATGGAACGGTTGTAACTTAACCTGGTATAGGACGAGTTAGCATTTAAGTTACATATTTACTGTTTTAAAGTCTTCCGCTGTAAACGGTCTAAAATTTTAGTTTAGCTGAAATTTTGGAGTATCTTTCAAGGATTTTTTTTAGATTACGTAACACTTTTAAAGGCGAAAATATGGGTGTTACACAACTGTTGGGTGCAATTCTTCAATAAACTTGGATATGTTATGACACCCACACACCGCAATCCCCAAAGGCCCCCGCCTGTTGTGGTGCATCATTTTCATAGGTAACAACCAATTTCTTACTGGCTTTGATACGAGCCTGTATGTCGTGGATCTTCTTTAACAACTTCAGAAATTCTGTTTTGAAGTTCCGAAGGCAGTCTTCCAAGGGCAAGGTGTACCTTTTTGCTAGTAAACTGTCATATATGACCATCTTCATTTCATTGAGGTACAGAACCCCGAGCACCCAATGTTTGTCTATAATGCATATGGGTATGTATACATGAGTTTTACAATAACACACAAATAGTTAGTAACAAACAAGTTAAACAAAAGTTATGTAAATCGATTTCCATACCCGCTCGAGGCCCTTCCAATCTGGATTGTTTTTATGTCCCAGTCCATTGCATGTTCCGTACACAAACCTGTATCCTTAGCCCGACAGGGTAAGCCACTCAAAAAGGTTGTTGTCCATCATCGCCCATCTCGCTTGTGTTGAGCGGGATTCTTAGATCATTCTGACCCAAGCGTCGATGTGCTATACACAAAACAGATATTGTTAGACCTGTAATTAGAAATGTAGTTGTTTATATGACTATATTTAAATACTAACCAGATCCTCGAAATCCCCACTACCACCTACACCCAGCAGTTTCATGAAAAAATTGGCATCCATTTGAAGGCCGTCATAAAATGGACAAAACAGGCGGGGGAGCTGATTTGAGACATTTGTCCATGATCTGTGTTGTCGTAAGAAGCATCGATTGCCCCGATGAAGTCATCGTAGTGTCTCCCCCAACCTTTCCCTTACCCTTTGCCTTCACCCTTGCCTTGATTTTTTTCGGAGGGACTGGTGTGGTCGACGGTTGTTGGATATATCGGGAACAAAAGGCTGGCCCCGCATTAACGACCCGTCTCGCCCTTTAAAGTGCTACCCGCTCCGCCGCATTTATGGGAATGTCATCTTCCTCGAAGTGGTCTCCGATGATATCATTACCCATCGGAGTTCTCAGTCGTACCTGGGTGGTGTCAACCCCTGACCCCGACCCCATCAAATATGGGATGGAAGTTCCAAAAAAATCTTCCTCCAAACCGCTAACGTGGGACGACCCCGACTCCATCATTTGGGGTCTATAACAGTCCGCCTCTGGCATCCCAAACTAGTGACGTAAGTCTTTATAAGAATTTTCAAACGTAATAAACAAAATAGAACAATAATGTGCATTCATCGTCACTTACATTTTATTGGGATGATGGGGTCGAAAAAGGAGCAAATCCTCCTGTTGTCGCCTGCGTGTACCCAGGCGACGTGTAGGTGGGCGTCATACTTGTCATCCCAAAATGGTGACATAGATTATAATGAGTACTCTTAATAAGAATTTTCAAACGTAATAACAAAAATAGAACAATAATGATCACTCGTCGTCACTTACATTTTGCTGGGATGATGGGGTCAAAAAAGGGGCAAATCCTCCCCTGCCGCCCGCGTGTACCCAGGCGACGTGTAGGTGGGTGTCATACTTGCCATCCCAAACTGGTGACATAGATTATAATGAACACTCTTAATAAGATTTTTCAAATGTAATAACGAAACTAGAAATACAATGAGCACTCATTGTAACTTACACTTTGCTGGAATGATGGGGTCGCACATGTCGCATGCGTGTACCCATGCCCAACCTAATAAAATTATAAGACATATAAATCACAATTATTTTTTTAACTACTACAATTAAAAATATAGTAAGAGGGTGTACGTTCAAAACTGGGTTGAAGATCCCAATGCATGCAGACTTATTCAGGACAACATCTCGGTCTCAACTGTTCCTCTAATCAACCTGTCGAAGCGCTTGGTGAAATTTTGAAGGCAGACAGGAAACATCTCCAGGATCCATACCTAGAATTACACAACATAAACAAGTACGTTAAACCGTAGCCAAAATAGAGATGAATTAATATTTATGTTATACTACTTATTTAACCTTTAGAGCGTGTGCAAACCCATTCAACGTCATCTTGTTGTTGTTCCGGTTCTCCTGCTTACGTTTGGCGATGGCACAGTGGAGTCCTTTGTATGAGTGTTTCCAGATGTAGCTACCCCACGGATAGTTGTTAAACCTCTCAAAGTCATCGACGGCGCTAAGGACAGTAGAGGAAACCACCAGCCTTAGATCACGGCCCATGAACATCACATCCGCCATCACCACCAAGCAAACACGCACAACATCCTCATCGTCTGCAACCCATTTCTCATCGTCTGCAACCCATTTCTCATCGTCTGGACGACGGTTTTCAGCGTCAAAAGACCTGGTGCAAGTTCGGGCCAAACCCTACTGACGAAGGACTCATCTGTTAAGGTAGGAAGGGAGGGTGTTGGTCCGAAAAGGAGTCCTGTTACAATACAAAACTCACGACGACCAAAATGCATGAGATTCCCACACACGTTGAAATACATTTCCTCCGGCTCTCTACTCGCAACCTCGACCTCCAATTGTAAAAACATGTAGACTAGGATGGGGTCCTGCCCAATATTGATAAGTTCGAGCCATGGTTCGAAAGATGTGCGGCCCAAAATTTGGTGTAAATTTTGTGCCCGTTCAGGTGGACACGCTGCAAAAGCATCTCCAATTTCCTTAACGAAGGCAATGCGGCATTTGAACGACAGATCTGTAATTCTACATAGTAATGCAGAGATGTTGTCAACGCACCTAACTTATAACTAAGGAATAAAAGACAACGGCTTATGGTTATATTTATTATTTGGGTTTTTTGGCAATGTTAAGGGCATACATTTTGTTGATTTCGTCTATTGCTTAATTTTAGAAAAAAAAAACACTCAATCTATTGGACTTCCAGGTAGTAGGGGAATCACGTGGATTTTCTAAATCCCTACAAACCTTAGGGCTATTTACACTCGTTTGACAAAATCCAAATCGATATGTTGCGATTAAAAGGCTTATGCTTATATTTATTATTTCGGTTTTTTTCAATGTTAAGGGTGTACATTTTGTAATTTGGTAAATTTAAAAGTCCTCATTTGTAGTTTAGCAAATTTAAGGGGTATAAGTTGTAATTTAGCAAACTTAAAGGCCTAAGTTGTGGTTTAGCAAAGTTAAGGGACCGCATTTGTATTTTCTAAAATTTAAGGGGCCTAAAAAAACTAACGGGGCCTAATAGTAAATCTTATTTTCAACGTAAACGCAAACTCTAAAAAAAACGCAACCTCTACAATTAACGCAATCTCCAAAATTAACGCAAACTCTACAATATTTTTCTAAAAAAACCACAATCTCTAAAATTAACGCAATCTCCAAAATCAATGCAATCTTTACAATTAACGCAATCTATAAAATGAACGCAATCTCTACAATATTTTTCTAAATAAAACGCAATCTCTAAAATTAACGCAATCTCTACAATATTTTTCAAAAAAAAAACACAATCTCTAAAATTAACGCAATCTCCAAAATCAACACAATCTCAACAATATTTTTCAAAAAAAAAAAACGCAATCTCTACAATTAACGCAATCTCTAAAATGAACGCAATCTCTACAATATTTTTCTAAATAAAACGCAATCTCTAAAATTAACGCAAACTCTAAAATTAACGCAATCTCTACATTATTTTTCAAAAAAAAACACAATCTCTAAAATTAACGCAATCTACAAAATCAACGCAATCTCTACAATATTTAAAAAAAACGCAATCTCTACAATTAATGCAATCTCTAAAATTAACGCAATCTCTAAAATTAACGCAAACTCTAAAATTAACGCAATCTCTACAATATTTAAAAAAAACACAATCTCTAAAATTAACGCAATCTCCAAAATCAACGCAATCTCTACAATATTTTTCAAAAAAAAATCCAATCTCTACAATTAACGCAATCTCAACAATATTTTTCTAAATAAAATGCAATCTCTAAAATTAACAAAAACTATAAAATTAACGCAATGAAAAAAAATAGTTCCAAGAAAACGTAATACTCTAACATATTATCAACATAAACGCAACACTCTAAAGTTAACACATAATCACTAAAATATAAAATTAAAACGGGGTTAAGGGAAACTTACCGTACAAAGTGACGGAGACATATCCAACTTCTAAAAACGCTAACGAACCGAGTCGAGATTCGAGCATGTGGAATACACGATATATTTGAGAGAGTGAAAGAGATATATTTGAGAGTGATGGTGGTGGGGTTTCAAAATGGGGGACCTCAATTTATAAGGGATGGAGCACATATTTAACCTACTTCAAATAGAAATCACACCGTTGATCTAAGAAAACTTGGACATGGGTTATAAACGCGGCCCCCAACCCCGCGTAAAATCTATAAAATGCGGGGTAAACCCGCGTTTTTGTCACAATACGTGGACCAAAATCGAAGGACCCCATGCTTTGCCCGCGTTTTATTTGAATACATAGCCCAAAATCTCAACCCTGCGTTTTCCCATTTACACGACCCAAAAACACGGGGTTGTTGGGTATTTTGGCAAAAACTTCAATATTTTGAGCATTTTGGGTATTGATTTTTGATGTTTTGGTATTTTAATAAAATTCCCTATTTATAATAGTTCATATCAATTAAAATATAATACAAATAAATAATATTAAAAATAAAGAATTAATAATTCGAAACAAATAAAATATAATACAAGTAACAAGAAACACAAAAGACAAAAACATAAAAAAAGGAACAAAAAACAAAAAATTATCATAATAAAATAGAGGATTATGGGTGTCTTTAGCAATGCTAGGGGTGCAATTAGCCCTCCCCTAGCTATCAAGAAATTGAAATTCATCAGACTTCCCACATCCACAATCTAATCCAATCCAATCTTTATTAAAAAATTAATTTCTCTCTCTTCCACCTACCCAATCTCTAATTCAATCCAATCTCATATTTTTTAACTTTTATCCACAATCCAATTCAATCTTAAATATTCTTTAAAAAATATTATTTTTTAATATTTTATCATATCTATCATTTTTTTTTGGAATATAAAAAATATATTTTTTAAAGTATTTGATACTTTAAATCATAATCTTAATTAAAATAAACTTATAATTGAAAATAATTAAAACAAGTTACAAAAAGAAATACAGAATTACATAATTAAAAGACATAAATGACATAATCAATTATAAATGACAGAATTACTTTCGTTAAGTCGAGACCAACGACCTTTCATTTGATTTTCCTTTCGGACACCAAGCCCTTCTAGATTTTCTTCTCGAGTTGCATCATAGTGTTCTTTCACTCGTGACCATCACTTCCCTTTCTTTTGGTTTTTGCCACGAGCAGCATCTTCACTAACAAAGATCCATGCTGACATCAGAACCATATCTTCTCTCGTATCCCATGAATCGACTCTTGAGCCCTTTTGCGAAGTTTGAACTTGTGTTTCAGGGATACTAACGTGATTATCATAAGAAAAGAACTCAGAGTTTTCATATTGTGTGTTTGAGTTTTGAAGGTTATCAGGATATGGAGAACTGAAAGGAAAATTTGGATAGTTTGGATCCATAACAGAAAATAATGAAGATAGTATTCAAGATGAAGATAGTATTAAAATAGAGAGAAAGATTGGTGTGATGAAAATATGTCAATATTGGTCTCTATTTGTAGGGAATTGAAAAATATGAATTTTGGTATATTTTTTATTTTTTTATTTTTTTGTTAAACTTATCTTTTTAATATAATAAGGTTATCTAAATAAAATCTAATAATAACCTATCACTATTTGACATGTGGCACGTTTGTTAATAAAAAAATAAAAAATACAACCTCAATCTAAGATTGGATTGTGAACCTGTTCGGTCAAGAAGGGGATTGAATTATATTTTTTTTCTTTTCAATAATCCTTTTGTCCTTTTCCTTTCTCATATCGGATCGAATTGCCATTGGGAGTAGTCTCAATGATTAAAGGGTGTTGCCATATGCACCCTAGTCTATATGCCTAGGGTGCAATTGGATCAGAAAACGAAGCATTCACTATCCCATCCCTCTTCATAACCATTCCTTTTTTTTTTGTTTTTTAATTATAGTTACAATTTTGGTCCCTGAACTCTTTTTATTGATTTACTTTATACCTTTTGGTTTTATATTTTACATTTTACAATTTTATTATATTAACACATATAAGCGTATATTAACTAATATACGTTAAAAAGGTAATTTTTAATTTTAACAAGTTACACCATTATAATCGTCTTGTCAATACCTTCGAAATGAGTCTAATATTGAATATTTTTTGATTTAATTGTTATAAGAAGAAAAATACATTTTACAAAGTTCAAAATTAATTTTTAAAAACTAAACCGCTATATTTACAAAAGTTTTTTGAGTTGGTTTGAGTTGCTTATAGAATTCTAAACGTGACATATATATGGTTTGCCATCCAGCTGCTGACGGTATTTTGTTACTGGTCCATAATGCAGAAATGGGAGGCATTGGGTACTCTCCTTCTAACTGGGCCATCACATAATGATTGTTGTTTACATGTGAAATTGTAAGGACCCGATGGTATTGAAACTCTTCGGGACCTTTCCAGAGAGGAAAACAAGTCATACAACCTCCATTGGTTAAAAGGTGAAAGATCACACCAAAACTGTTGGCTATCAATATACCTGTCTCGGGCATAGTCATCCAGTGTTGCTCTGCTCTGGTGCTGGCGATTCCCAAAAAGACAACGAAGTAAGTATTTCATCGATTCCATAGAAAACTCCAAAGTACGCCGCATATGAAATCATTAACTCATCTAATAATTCATGACGAACATAGGGCCATTGGTCTTCGCCATACCCAAGACAAACAACTATTGATCGGAAACCACAATTCCCATCACCCCTTACATCTTGTATATTCGTGATGTATGGATGAAAGATTTCTGGAATTTGATTCAACAATAAACTATGTCCCTCCGGCAGTATCTCGTTTAAGTCAATCTGGTGTGAACATTGGCTTATTGGTTCCTCGTTCAAGTCCATGAAGGATGAGCTATGCCTAGGTGGTTCCTCGTTCAAGTCCATGAAACTATGCCTAGGTGGTTCCTCGTTCAAGTCCATGAAGGATGAGTTATGCCTAGGTGGTTCCTCGTTCATGTCCATGAAGGATGAGCTATGCCTAGGTGGTTCCTCGTTCAAGTCCATGAAGGATGAACTATGTCTAGGCAGTTCTTGATCCAAGTCCGAACAACTGTATCTGTGAGGAACTTGAGTTTGATGATGAACATGCTTCACTTTTGGGCGTCCACGAGTGTTCTTCTTGACCGAAGGTTCACCGATCAAGATTTTTGATGGATCCCATTATCCCCCTCAACTTTCTTAAAAAACTGGATTTGCCATGATCCGGTTAATTGTTGAATATTTCTTTAAACCTTTGCATATCATGATCACAATTAAGATCACCATATTCCACAGATATAAAAGGCGACAAATCAAGCTTTTTCCAAAATACATCAACCGAATCTAATGGAATGGGCATATCTGCAGTAAAAAAAATAGAATATCATTAATAAGTAATAATGGCATGAATATCAATTTCAATTAAATGTAGATATATATAAATATCAATTCAATCTTGTAGATTAAACATACCTGCACCGACGTATATCGCAAGTTCATGCGCACACGGTAACCCAAAACACGTACGCAGTTGACAACCACAGTTCTCCGGAGTTAAGACAATTCCCTTTGATCGATGAAGCTCTTCTAAAATTTTATACATAACATACTCTGAAACAAAACTCTGTTGAATTTTGGCTTGCGAATGATTGTGCATCTTTCAAGACTTTCTTTGATAGCAGTGTCTTGTGACTTTACAACTTTTTCAATGACATGTATGAATTTGTCTAGATCACATTTCCCTGAATCTAGATGTTTTTTCAACTTGGCGTGTTGGCTCTCCACTCTATTTGTTGTTGAATTTCCAAAATTGATATGTTTATCGGTCCACAATGACACAAATCTGTCTGTATATTTGTCTAGCCAAACACTACGAAGATAGGGAAAAACATCTACAAGGCTAAGAAAAATGAAAATCAAATGAGCATGATAGAATGAATGGTTTTTGCTAAACAAATCATGACTTCAAAATATATATGAATGATACCTGGACATTCGAACAATAATACCTGGAGGTTTGCATAATTTTGCATTTATGCAGTGTATGTTGGAGATTCAACTAAAATTTTCCATTTTGCTTGAAAAGAACCCCAAGTCTTCTGCGATCTGATACGAGGCCGACAATGTTTCATTATATCATTGAATATATGCCACCTACAAAGTAAATGATTACTTTGTGGAAATACTTCTTCGCACGTTTTCATCAACGCCAGATATCTATCGGTGACGATAACATGAGGGCAAAAAGATCCATTAATAGTCAATTTCAGACAAGTCAACGCGCACGTATAGTTGCTTGTCTTTTCGTTATGCATTAATGCGAAGGCTATAGAAAACGTCTTATTTGTAGACGTGACACCAACAATTTCCAAAAATTGTAGATTATACTTGTTTGTTTTATATGTAGCATCCATCAACACCACATGTGGAAATGATTGCCACATCTTTAATGATGTTGGATGAATGAAAAACAATTCTTCCAACTGGTTAGTAATATCGTTTAAACGATACTCAAAATTGTACCCCTTAGTTTGCAAAATGTGCATAACATTCTGCATGGAGGTTCTATCTTCTTGCTCACTCATGCGAAACTTGTGACGAGCATGGTATATAGTTTTTAGAGAAGACACATTATCTTCGTTTCGTTCTTTTAGCGTTGACAAAATATCTCGTGGTTTCACATTCAGCTTTGTCAACTGTTGCACCAAACGAGACTCATCATCAGACAATCGCATTGCATAAGAATGACCCTCCATATACATTGCGGGTTTATGCTTGTGATAATCACATACAACCCGCAACGTCCAATACAGCATGCGCCTTCAAATACTTTCCCACCAATTCGAATGGACAATTAATTTTTTTGGTTTCAGCATCTTTACTTCTAGATACACCACCACGATCACAACCAAGTACGATTTTAGAGATATATCCAACAAGACTTAGCCTAGATCGTTTGGTGACGATTACGAAACCTTGAGAGCGTGCCACATTTTGCACCCAAGTCATTAATTCTTCACGAGATCCAAGCACCTAAAAATTGAGAGAAAAAAATCTATGTTAAAAAGTTACTAGATACACCAACTAATTACACACATGAAAATAATAATAAAATTAGATTTTTTTATTGAACAATAATAAAATTGGATATTATACTTGCTCGATGGAAAATTTTGAAGTACCCGTCATCTTTTTTCCTGCAGATTTAAATGAAAAAAAAAAGTTAAAATATGTTATTTACAACTATTAAATAACCTACTATCATTCCTTCCCCATTCAAATTCGGTTTCGACGTTATTCCAACTTATATATATATATATATATAAAACTTATATTCTCACTTATATACATGTGTTGATAGCATGCAAATTAAATATGAATTACTAAAAATGGGGTCTTTCAAAATGCGGATGGTTGAGAGATTTCACAAGCTTCAGTTGATTTGTTTGAATAAACATTATCATCCTACACAAACACATAAAAATATGAAACGGGATAACATAATATATATATATATATATATATATATATATAAAGTAGATGAAATACCTCATTATTAGAATTATGATACCATTGAAAATCTTAACCCCAATTCGCCATTTTTAAACCGATAAATTGAAAAAATCACGACCTATATAACGACATGAATAGTGACGTGCATAGTGACATGAATAGTGATGTGCATAGTGACATGAATAGTAACGTGAATAGTGACGTGAATAGTGCATAGTAATTGTAAATGTTCTCGATATATATTTTTGCAATTGTGAAACATATATATCAATTATATAATTTAACAAGAAGTTTATACCTCTATGAATACTTTTATACCTCTAGGAAGGATTCGAAGCGTAGATTCCAAATATGTAATTGATTCGTTGATTACTTCAATGAATTGAGAGCAAATCTAGACAGAAGTTGGAGAGATTTTTAAAGAGGGAGATACATGAAGAATGAGAAGTGAACGATATGTTGAAAGTCTCTAATCACACACACACACACACACACACATATATATATATATATATACTAGAAGCATACTCGCGCAATGCAGTGAGATACATCACGATTTTAATGTTTATTTTTATTTTTTGTTTTTTATTGATTTACAGTACGATTTTGGATGGTTTTTATTGAGTAATAATGGTTTTTTTATATATAAATTTGTTTAATTTAGGCTTAACAATATAATGTTTTTTATATAAAAAAATTAAGTAGTTTGTTAAAATTCATTAATTATCTTATATATTTTAAATTTTTTATATTTAAATTGAGATGTTTATCCTGTTTTGATTATGTTTATCAGAATTCAAATTTCATAATTTTAGGATTTGGGAGATAAGGATGAAATATATTAATTAGGGTTAAAAGCTTTACAGGTAGTACATTAGGCTTTAGTAGTTATTTTTAAAAGATTTTAAGTAGATAGCTTTAAATGATAGTACATAAAGCTTAGTGAGTTGTAATTAAGAGTTTTTTATGTCATCTTTATAATATAGTATAGATATAGATATATAGAGTAAATTACAGATTTGGTCCCTAACGTTTGGCGTTTGTTACGGAATTGATCCCTAAAAGAAAATTACATTTTACAAAGTTATAATAAAATGTAATTGTTACAAAAAGAAAAATACATTTTACAAAGTTATAAGAAAATCAAAAGTTACAAATTTATAAAATAAAATAAAATCAAAAGTTACAAATTTTATAAATTTATAAAATCAAAACACACACACACACACACATATATATATATATATAAAGATAATAAATTTTATAAATTTATAAAATCAAAACACATACATATATATATATATATATATATATCATATATATATATATCATATATATACATATATAAAGATAATAATATATATATAGACTTAAGTTCGCGTGAGACCAAACAGTTTCCGTGAGACCGGTGAGACCAAGCTTTAAAGTATGAAACTTCACACCAAAAAACTGTGAATGTAAAAATAATCGAACTTTTCATAGGGAAAACACCGTAAATGTTACGTTCACGGTGTTTTTCGCTGTGAATATTCGTTTTTTTTTACCTTCACAGGGTCTTCACTGTGAAGGTTCGAATATACCTTCACAGTCTTTTATCTGTGAAGGTTTGATTTTTTTTAACTTGGTTTAGGTTTTTTTACCTTCATAGTGTGATTATATTATGAAGGTTCAAATGTTTTTACCTTCACAGTGTTTCGGTGTGAAGTTTCATCTTTTAAGGCTTGGTCTCACGCAGTCTCACGGAAACAGCTTGGTCTCACGTGAACCTGACCCTATTTATTAAAAAGTGAAATAATATTTATATATATATATATATAAAAGTGAAATGACATTTATTAAAAATGATTGGATCGGAAAACAAAACATTCACTATTTGCACCTTTATTAGACTAGGGTGTAAATGAAAAATAGACTATGGTGCAATTGGAACCACCCATGATTAAACATAACATCCAAGACTCAAAAAGAATATATTATAAATAATGGCTTATATTTTCGAGTGTTATTTTAATAATTTATCATTGATCCTACAAATACTAGTATTATTTAACATAATCCTTTCTATACAAGTTGCAAATGCTTTAGAAACCCAAATTTCTGTATCCATATATATTATTGTAATTTAACATTAACCCTTCGTATATATATATATATATATACTATATTATAAAGATGACATAAAAAACTTTTAAAAACAAGTCTTAAAGCTTAATGTACCGTTATTTAATGTTAATTACTTAAAAAACAACCATAAAAGTTGTATGTACTACATTTAATGTTATTCATTAATTTTCAATCATTATCTCTAACCATTTTAACTCTCCTAAAATCATTTCCCACTTTAACTCCCCTAAAATAACTCTCAGCATATTTTAGATATAAAAAATCTAAAATATAATTAAAAAATCTTACAGATTATTTTATAAAAAAAATTATATTATTAAACCAAAATAAATTACATTATATTATTAAGTCTAAATTAAACAAATTTATATAAAAAAATCATTATCACTCTCTCACAACCATCCAAAATCGTAATGTAAATCGACAAAAAACAGAAAATAAAATGAAACATTAAAATCGTGATGTATCTAGCTGCATTGTGCGAGTACACTTCTAGTATATATATATATATATATATATATATATATATATATTTGTATGCAAATTTGAGTCTAATTCCTATAAAACATAACAATAGCATGAAGTTGCAACATAAACCCAAACAGTGAAAGACTGAAAGTGAAGTAAATTGAAAGATTAAATTAATTTATACTATATTATAAAGTTGACATAAAAAACTCTTAAAAACAAGTCTTAAAGCTTAATGTACCGTTATTTAATGTTAATTACTTAAAAAACAACCATAAAAGTTGTATGTACTACATTTAATGTTATTCATTAATTTTCAATCATTATCTCTAACCATTTTAACTCTCCTAAAATCATTTCCCACTTTAACTCCTCTAAAATAACTCTCAACATATTTTAGATATAAAAAATCTAAAATATAATTAAAAAATCTTACAGAATATTTTATAAAAAAAATTATATTATTAAACCAAAATAAATTACATTATATTATTAAGTCTAAATTAAACAAATTTATATAAAAAAATCATTATCACTCTCTCACAACCATCCAAAATCGTAATGTAAATCGACAAAAAACAGAAAATAAAATGAAACATTAAAATCGTGATGTATCTAGTTGCATTGCGCGAGTACACTTCTAGTATATATATATATATATATATTTGTATGCAAATTTGAGTCTAATTCCTATAAAACATAACAATAGCATGAAGTTGCAACATAAACCCAAACAGTGACAGACTGAAAGTGAAGTAAATTGAAAGATTAAATTAAAGAAACTAGATCTTACCTTCCAATCAATATTATTAGAAAAGAAAACTCCGAGACCACCGATTCCAACGATCAGAACAAAATCACCGCCACGGGATCTTATATTTTCTAGGTTCATGAACAGAAAACAGATCTGTACAAACAGAAGAAGCTCCCTCATCTTCCATGGCATAAATTCGTATGTTGTTAGGCCGAGATCCGAACACTTAAAAAAAGTAATCGAAGATGCAGGTCGGAAAAAGAACAACCTCGCCTGAACCGATCGCCGGCGCAGGTGTAATTTTACAGATGCTGCTTTGTTAACAGTGTTTTCAGACAAATAATTAAAATGAGACGGAGAGATGGCAGAAAGGAGATGAAATGGAAGTGTGGCGGCTGATAAGTTCTTTAGGGTTACACGAGAGAGATGACATTTTATATTACTATAATTTTTGGTTTTGGTTCCAATGGTTTGGAACCAAAACCAAAAATTATAGTAATATAAAATTCAGTTTTCACAATAACGACCGTCTATATCTTCGTTTAAGTTTGAAGGCCAAATAATATTTTTATTCTTAATTATTCAATTTGTTCTAAACTAAATGTCTACGTTTTTATTTTATTTTGTCTAAAAATAAGTGTTTATTTTAAAAAATGAGTTTTCATTTTCTTATTTTACCTTAATTATGAGATGGAGAATGTTTATATCTCTATTATTAATGGTAAAAGTATCATTTAGTTATTTAAAAGTGTAATAATTACATATTTCAAAACTTACATGTATCATTTTCGTTGTGGACATGGACGAAGTGTTTTTTAGCTAATTGTTTGTTCTTTTCTTCAAACTTTCTCCTCGCCAACTATCAAGAACATGAAATTCATTCAAAAAAAATCAAGAACATGAAATTCTTCAATCAAAGCCTATAATTCAAGAACATAAATCAAATTTATTTAAGAACATCAAGAACAAAGTAATGTAACATCAAAAAAATTATTATCAAGAAAAATCTAATATACTTTCTTTCCAAAAAAATGTCTATTGTTCTAGCTTCACTTCTTCTTTTTTTATGATAGTGATTAAAATTGTCCTTGTTAGGACTTCTTCATCGGCCGGTTTTCATCAACTACATCAAACGAATATATTCAACAAGTAGAAAAGGAGAAAGAGGGATTCAAACCTTCGATGGTAAACTATATTCATTTTGAAGATCGGGTATTTCAACCATTCAACCATTTGTACGAAGGACAATTTTATTTTATTCATCCGAATAGAACATAGTCATATGAGTGGATACTACCATTATAAAAGATCATGGGTGTGATGGTCAATATCTATCCCGATATATGGATAGTTAGCGGCAGATTTATATGGAATGGTGTGTTGTTTGTGAAACTACAAAAATTTAGGAGCTAATTGTAATTTTAAAGTCCTTAAATATGAAACGACGAATATTAAACTTGAGGGGTTTATATGAGAAAAAATTGAAATATACCTAAACATCACAACTCCCTAAGGTTTAAGGATGGTGGTTGAGTGCTTGGAGGATAAGTTACATTTTTAATCCTTCAAAAAAATTATAGTATTTAAATGAAAGAAAATGCATAGATTAACAACCTATTTTTTATAAATTTTAATTGGAAAGGAGACCAAGGAAAGATGACATGGAGGAGAAGAAATGAAAGTATGGGGATTGGGTTTTTTATAGCATTTGTAATCATTAATCTCTTTATAGTTGTGGTCCGTTTCTTTTATACTCGTGGTCCGTTTCTTTAATAGTTGCATGCTTGGTTTAAGTTTGTGTGTGTTATTGACACTAATTTGCTTAGAGACAAGCAACGCTCGGTTTGGGGTTGTTGATAACACTAATTTTTGTTGTTATTTTTATATCACGAACCGGGTAAAAATTGCTTAATTCCTAGTAAATTTAATGGAAATTTTATGATTTAAATCAAGTGGTTTAGGAAATTACATCATGTAATGATATAGCCAAAAATGAGTGCGAAAAGTGTGTTTTCCGAATGATAATCGATCATAACTTCCGTCAAGTTCCAAGTTTGAGAAATGACCAGTTGAGAAAGGGTAGTTAAGGAGAAAAATCAATTTCCATGTGGGCCAAAATCAGTGACTGAAGTAACTTTGAAGTGAGTTGTTGAAGCTGAACTAATTTGCAACTCACCAAAATGGAAAAAAGGGTGACTTTCATGTGGGTTGTTGATGCTGAACTCACTCACGGACAACCTACCAGAAGAAGGGTGCCGGACATTTTTATGCTTATCTTTTAGGGTTTTTGACCCACTTTTCACACTATTCACAATTGGGCCACGGGAGAGAACAAGGAGGTGATCTTGGGCGATTTTTGCAAGAGGAGAACACCGAATTGAAGTTAGGAAACACCTTGGGACGCGATTCTTACACGGATTCTTCCAATTCTTCATCGGTATTACATAATCAAAGGGAGTTTTTCAATCTTTGATGTTTGAGAAAACTTTTCTTAGATCTATGCCTTCTTTTACTACTTTCTTATTTAATATCCCCAACATGAACTAATCTTTAGATGTTGGGGGTTGGTTTGATTTTGGTTTAAGCATATGAACATGTAACTTTGGATTTTTATCAGTTTTTCCTAACTAATGAAACATATGATTTGGGTTTTATTGCTTTTTGTGAGTCTGGTCAACTTTCATCTGATTTGTTCGTTATAAATTAAATTCGAGATAATTAATTGTTAACAAGAACTAGAATTATATGCCTAAAGTGATAAATTGGATAGAGATATATCAATTAAACCTTTTATAATGTGGAACTTAATGTGTTTTGAACTCATGTGTTAAGATCGAGAGATGAAACTTGTGTTTTCAAAATAAAATCCGATGTTGCTTGAGAAAGAACAACGGTGATTTCACAGATTGGATTTTTATTAAAGGGTTTACTGATAATTGTCTTCAAGTATATTGTTCATTAGTGAAAACCATAGAATTCCCAACCCTCGACTATTTGTCTCCATAAAAGTCTCCAAAGTCGTTATTTGAAGAGTGTGTTTATTTGATTTATTTTATCAGTACTCAGTTAATCATTCCTAAAAATTCAATCTTTCGAACCGTTCAATTAATACACTAATTTATACTTTGCTAAAACATTTTGTAGGAAAAACTTCGTTGCAAATTGATAAAACTCAAGAGCAACTGAAGAATCTTAAATGTCATAACTTATCACAGTTTAAGTGGTATAAAGATGTTTTCTTAGTTAAAGTCATATCTAGAGAAGATAGTAAGGCCGATTTTTGTAAAGAAAAGTTTTTACGTCTTCCAACCTTATTTGCAGATAGGGTTAAAAATCGTATTAGACAACAACATAATGGGGTTATACCCTACCACCTTTATACTTATGGTGATTTATCTTCTGAAATTATTGCAAAAGGACTTTGTTTATGTAATGAAATTAAATTACAAAAACAGTTGCAAAAGGAAAAGTTGTTTAGTAAGCAAACACTTGGAAAATTTTGTGAGCAATTTGGATTATCTACTCGAGGTCTTTCTAAGAAAAATTTCTCGAAAAAGTTTTAAATAAATATGTTAAAAAGAAAAAGAATTTTGAGAACGAAGATAAAATTAAAAGTTTTTATAAAAAATCAAGGAAACAATCTCCTAAAAAGGAGAAAAAGGTACCAATTTGTTTTAAATGTAAAACAACGGTTATTACGCTAATAAGTGTACGAAAAAGGTTTTAAGTCTTGATATTGAAGAAGATTTAAACGAAAACTTAGTCCCTACTCTTAAAGATCTTATTATAGGTTCTGAACAGAAAAATTTAAAAGTTTCGGTCATTACTGAAGATATATTAGATGATAGTGAATCAAGTAAATCTTCTGATGATAATTACGATGGAAATTGTGATTATTATAAAGCATTATGTAAGGTAATGGTCTTTATGGTTTATCTAAAGATGAAAATCTTTTTTTATATGTAACTGATAAAATAATGGAACCAGAGACCAAGAAGGAAATGCTTAAAAGATATCTTGAGTCTCACTCTAATAAGAATAATATTTATTTGAAAAAAGAGTCAGAGTTTTATAATCTTAAAACACTTATAGATCGAGTTTATGTTACCAAGATTATGTCAAAATTTGATTTAAAATCAGGATATTAGCAAATTCAAATAGCCGAGCAGGATCGGTATAAAACAACTTTTAATGTTCCATTTGGCCATTATTATTAGGGGTGTTCAAAAAAACCATTGGACCGCTCAAACCGGTCGAACCAAGTCAAACCGGACCGTTTTTGACGGTTTGAGCGGTCTGGCGGTCCGGCCTGGTCTGGAAAATTGTCAAACCGGGCGGTCCGGTCCGGTCTGCGGTCTGGAGGTTTTTTTGGGCGGTTTGGACCAAACCGACCGCCAAATATATAAATATATATTTTTTATTTTTTTATATATACCTTTATTATAAAGAATAGATTATATAAAACCCAAATGTCCAAGTAAATACAAAAAGACCTAAGGTATTTTAACAAATTGAAATCTTTATGGATTGTGGAATACAAAGAACGGAAAAATGAAGAAGTGAAGCCGTGGATTTTATTTGCACTTTGCATATTACTTTTTTTAGTGTTTTATCTTAGGATATTTTGTTAACTTTTGTGGACTTTGTTTTTTTGTTGTGAACTTTGTTCTTTATTTCAAATGGACTCAAGCCAATTAGCCTTTATAATTCAAAGTTTTATATGTTTTTATGTTTAAACTTTAAAGCCCACTAAAAGGCCCAAACCGCCTAAACCGGTCGACCAAACCGCCTAAACCGTGGTCCGACTTGACCGATCTGGGCACTTGATGTCAAACCACTCGGTTTGCAAAATCAATAAACCGCCACTTTCGGTTTGGTTTGTGGTATGAGGGGTTAAACCGCCCAAACCGGACCACGAACACCCCTAATTATTATGAATGGAATGTTATGCCTTTTGGGCTTAAAAATGCCCCATCTAAATTTCAAAATATTATGAGGGATGTTTTAAATGATTATACAACCTTTATAATTGTTTGTATTGATGATGTTTTTTTTTCTCAGAATCAATTGAACAACATTTTAAACATCTTGAAATCTTTATAAAGATTGTTTTAAAAGTTGGATTTGTAGTTTCAGCTAAAAAGATAAAATTATTCCATACTAATATTAGGTTTATTGGTCATATGATTAAAGAAAGAACTATTATCCTTATCGATAGAGCAATTATATTTGCTGATAAATTTCTGGATGAAATTAAAGAAAAAACTCAATTACAAAGATTCTTGGGTAGTTTAAACTATATAGCTGACTTTTACAAAGACTTGGCTTATGATGCCAAACCTTTATTTGAAAAATTAAGAAAGAATCCTCCACCGTGGGCTAATGAGCACACTCAAGCTGTAAAAAGAATAAAAACAAGAATTAAAGAAATTTCATGTTTAGCAATAGTTCATCCAGATGTTTTCAAGACTGTGGAAACAGATTCTGATATGGGTTATAAAGGTGTCCTTAAACAAAGGATAAATAATAAAGAATCTCTTGTTAGATACACTTTAGGGATTTGGAAAGGTCCTAGAATTAATTACTCTACAATAAAAAAAAAAGAGATATTATCTATTGTATTATGCATATACAGAAATTTGAAAATGAAATCAAAATTTCTTATTAAGAATTGATTGTAAATCAGCAAAAGAAATTTTGCAAAAAGACGTTAAAAATATAGCATCGAAACAAATATTTGCTAGATGGCAGGCTATTTTATCTGTCTTTGATTTTGATATTAAGTTTGTTAGAGGATCAAATAATTCATTACGTGATTTTTTAACTCGTGAATTTTTACAGATATGAAGAGATCGAAAGAAAAGGAAAAGGCATCCACTTCAAGGAGTAATACTGTAACACTCTAAAAATATGCGGAAAATAAAATTCGAAAATTCGGCAATATAACATTTGAAAATAGGATAATACCATCACCCTAAAATAGGGGATAATTTAAACCTGTGAAAATAGGGTAAATCATTCCAAGACCCAAGAGTGTCATCCCAAACGGGGTATAGTGTATGGTAATTACAACCCAATAAATGAAGCATACGACGACAACCTACTAATCTACAATAAGCAACTAGATTATGGTCGGGTGTCGCTATACTCCCAAAATGTGTATCTTCAAAACAATCGGTAGGTCGGTCACTACGTATCATCCAAAAAGACCACTCACGACTCCAAGGTTGTTCCCTCAATCCCGATGTGCCCCACCGCTAAGATAGCCTGTCAAACATGACAATAAGAACAAACGTTAGGCTAAAGCCTAGTAAGGATAAATCAAACAAGGATTAAATAACTAAACCCATTCGGAGACTCGCGGAGTATATAGCCATGAGCTAAAATCAACAAACCAAAGAAACCATTAGTGATTAGATACTATACAGATAACATCAATCACATATTGAGCTCAACTCCTCTAAGTCTATTGCTTGAAAACATCAAGTCAACCCCTCTAGGTCTATTCTTGAGAGTTCCAAAACGGGGAACTCTAGCACAAGGGAATTACACCTTACTGCTCATGAGACGCTGCCCGACCGTATAGGTCCACACCTTACTTATCATGGTGACCCGATGCCTATTCCGTGCTAAGTGGTCATCCCAATGCCCAAAGCGGGGACATGGGGACACCGTGCCTATGGATCCATTGCACTAATACTAAATACCAACAATTAGCATGTACAATACTCACATAAAACATAGGTATAGATAAATCACATTTGAGAGATCACCAACATGCAAAGCTTAACACCCAAATAGGTGAGCTTTCGATAATAGTAATTTACCTTAAAACATTATTCTTGTTCTATATGCAAACCAACATTTTGGTCATTTCACCCAAATACTTGTTTCTCCCAAATATAGTCCAACATTCCATTTAATACACCACAACCCAAGAAAATCATAGTTATTGGTCAAAAGAGTGAATGTTGAGGCACCACCTCTTTTATATTTGAAATACTCTCATTACCATTTCACTTTGATTAGTAAACCCTAATATTTTCCCAAAATCCACCATTAGTTCTAAAAATCATGAAAGATTAAAATACAATAAATACCCATATATATTAAGGTTAGAAGAGGAGAAACAACTCACCTTGCAAAGATTATGCAAAACCCTAGATGAGAAATGGACAAGAAAATGATGAGGATCACTTGAAGCTTCAACCCTTAGTCACTTGAGGTCAAGCTTAACCCAAAACCTAGATTGAATCACCAATAAGCATTCAATGCTTCAACTAAGAGGGATTTAATGAAGAGAAAAGATGAATGTTACCTTACACCATAAAAAAAATCGCCCAAAGTAGCTCCCAAGTCAAAATAATGAGTTTTAGGTCGTGAAAATGGGATTTAATGGGTTTGCCCCCGACCGCGACTGTGCCTCGCGAGAGTGACAATGTCACTCTCGCGTGTCACTCTCGCCCGAGAAAATGACCCGCGGTACCAAATCGGCGATTGTGCCCCGCGAGAGTGACACTGTCACAATCGCGAGGGCACTCTCGCGCCACCACCCCTAACTCTCGGTACAAAATGGGCGATTGTGCCCCGCGAGAGTGACAATGTCACAATCGCGAGGGCACTCTCGCGTGGCTCGTATCGAAGCCCAAAAGTGGTCGTTTTCATCCCGAACGTTCCCCCTCTCAACGATAAACTATGCTTTAGGGTAAAATACCAAATTAGGGACGTACCGAAAACACGGGTGTTACAATCCTCCCCAACTTGGAGAAGATTTCGTCCTCGAAATCTCGGCTAGGGAAATAGGTGAGGGTACCTCCGCTTCAGATCCTCCTCCGCCTCCCAAGTCACGTTAGCACCCCGGTGGTGCTTCCATTGCACTTTCACCATCGTGACTTCCTTGTGACGAAACTTCTTCGTCTTCCGTTCCAAAATCGCCTCGGGTTCCTCAACGCACCGATTTCCTTCGTCAACTCTGATTTCGGAGAGTGGAATAACACTCTCCTCCTCCGCTAGACACTTACGAAGATAGCACACGTGAAATGTGTTATGGATCCCATCCATTTCCGGAGAAAGTTCCAATTGATAAGCCTGAAGTCCTACCCGTTTAATCACTTTGAAAGGTCCAAGGAAATGGGGACTTAACTTTCCACGTTTCCCAAAACGAATGATCCCTTTCCAAGGGGATACCTTTAGCATAACGCGGTCACCCACTTGGAACTCTATTGGTCGCCTCTTCTTGTCGGCATAGCTTTTCTGCCGATCCTGAGCCGCCTTTAAGCGTTCACGTATACCCTTCACTTTATCCGCAGTTTCCTGAACGATTTCGGGTCCGGTAAATTGTTTCTCTCCCGCCTCGAGCCAACATACGGGAGTTCGGCACTTGCGACCGTACAAAGCTTCAAACGGTGCCATCCCTATACTTGAGTGGTAGCTATTATTATAAGCGAATTCTACCAAAGGTAGATGTGAATCCCAACTACCTCCAAAATCAATTACGCACGATCTCAACATATCCTCTAGAGTTTGGATTGTCCGTTCGCTTTGACCGTCGGTCTGAGGATGATAGGTCGTGCTCAAATTCACACGTGTGCCCAATTCCTTTTGCAACCCATCCCAAAAATGAGACGTGAAGCGACTATCGCGATCCGAGACAATAGATAGAGGTACACCGTGTCGAGATATAACTTCATTGATGTACAGATTCGCCAATTTGTCCATAGGTAAAGTCTCTCACATGGCCAAGAAATGAGCGCTCTTGGTCAGGCGGTCCACTATTACCCAAATAGCGTCATGACCTCGCAAAGTCTTTGGCAATTTCGTCACAAAATCCATCGTGATGTGCTCCCACTTCCATTCCGGGATTTCTAAGGATTGTAAACTCCCATACGGTCGTTGGTGTTCGGACTTCACTTGTAGACAAGTCACGCATCGCTCCACATAGCGCGCCACATCAAGCTTCATGACTGGCCACCAATAATGCAATTTTAAGTCTCGGTACATCTTCGTGCTTCCCGGATGGATAGAATACTTTGACTTATGGGCATCTTCGAGGAGAAGTTCTCGATTGCCCCCGATCTTCGGCACCCAAATCCGACCATTGAAGAGTTTCACCCCTCGGCTATCTTCTGTTAGAAGTAGGTGTTGCTTCACCATGACTTCTCCCTTGAGATTTTCCACAAGCAAGGCTTCGGCTTGTGATGCCTTAATTCGGTCGATGAGTGTTAAGGCTAACTCAATTCATGCAAAAACGGCCTTGGAACTCTCTCCATAGTCCTTTCGACTAAGGGCATCGGCGACAACGTTTGCTTTCCCGGGGTGGTAGAGTAGTTCACAATCGTAATCTTTCAATAGCTCCAACCACCTTCGTTGTCTCATATTTAGTTCCTTTTGGTCGAAGATGTGTCGTAAACTTTTGTGGTCCGTGTAAAGAGTACACTTCGTACCGTAGAGGTAGTGCCGCCATAATTTCAATGCAAACACCACCGCGGCTAACTCCAAATCATGGGTTGGGTAGTTGACTTCGTGGACTTTAAGTTGCCTTGACGCATAAGCAATCACCTTCCCCCTTTGCATAAGAACACAACCCAAGCCCATCTTCGACGCATCGCTATACACCACAAAATCTTCCATCCCATCGGGTAAGGATAAGACTGGAGCTTTGCAAAGTTTCCTTTGTAGAGTTCGAAACGCTTTTTCTTAGCTCTCTCCCCAAACAAACTTAACATTCTTTCGTGTTAGAGCCGTCAACGGTGAAGCTATTTTTGAAAAGTCTTGAATGAATCTTCGGTAGTATCCGGCCAATCCTAGAAAGCTTTGAATTTCAGAGGGACTCTTGGGAGGTCCCCAATTCATCATCGCCTCGATCTTTGCGGGGTCCACTTTCACTCCATCCTTCGTGACCACATGGCCCAAAAACTGCACTTCTCGAAGCCAAAAGTCGCACTTTGAAAACTTTGCATAAAGCTTCTCCCGTTTCAACACTTCCAAAACCTCTCGAAGGTGACACTCATGGTCTGCTTCATTCTTGGAGTACACGAGGATATCGTCGATGAACACAATTACCGACTTGTCAAGAAACGGTCTGCACACTCGGTTCATCAAGTCCATAAATATCGTCGGCGCGTTAGTTAGGCCGAATGGCATTACTAGAAATTCGTAATGACCGTATCGCGTCCTAAACGCCGTCTTTGGAATGTCGTCCTTAGCCACCTTCACTTGATGATAACCCGATCGTAGATCGATTTTGGAGAAATAGCTCGCGCCTTGAAATTGGTCAAATAAATCGTCGATTCTCGGGAGTGGATATTTGTTCTTCACCGTTACCTTGTTCAGTTCCCTGTAGTCGATGCACATCCTCATTGAGCCGTCTTTCTTCTTTACGAATAGAACCGGAGCTCCCCAAGGCGACGAGCTCGGCCTAATGAAACCCTTCTCAAGAAGGTCTTGGAGTTGCGTCATCATCTCTTGCATCTCTGTAGGGGCCAACCGATAAGGAGCTCGAGCAATCGGAGCTGCCCCCGGAATGAGATCAATACGGAACTCTACCAAACGATCGGGTGGTAAGCCGGGCAAATCCTCCGGGAATACATCGGGAAATTCACGTACGACCCTAACATCTTCTAGCTTCTTCTTCTCAAGCTTGGTGTCGATTGCGTAAGCCAAGAAGGATGAGCATCCCTTTGACAAGCACTTTCGCGCCTTAACCATAGAGATGATCGCCACCTCGCCTTTTCTTCTCTCGCCATAGATTATCGTTGGCTCCCCATTCGCCACGGGCAGTCGGATCACTTTCTTGGAGCACACGATCTCCGTTTGGTTCTTGGACAACCAGTCCATCCCCACAACTACATCGAACCCACCGATTTGCATGGGCATCAAGTCTATAGGGAATTCCTTCCCTTCGAAGCGAAAAGTGCAACCTCTCACGATATCCCTGATTACTACTTGACTACCATCGGCTATTTCTACCACTACAACATCCTCTAGACTACTCTTAGACATGGCAAGCTTTGGATAGAATACATCTGATACAAACGAGTAACTAGCACCCGAATCAAATAGTACACGTGTAGGTACGGAGTATAGAAGAAACGTACCCGACACCACATCAGTCGATGCTTTAGCTTCTTCCGCCGTCATTTGAAAAACTCTTACGGTTGCTCTTGGAGGCTCCACCTTCTTTCCATCGGCCCCAACGGCCTTCAGCTTCGGGCATTCCGCCCTAACATGCCCTTTCTCCTTGCATTCAAAACATATTTGCCCCTTGACGGGACAATACTTAAAGGTATGCCCGGGTTTCCCACATTTGTAGCAAGTCCCGGGGACGAAGTTACAAGGACCGAAGTGTTTGCTTCGACATTTGGAGCACCACTTGGCATCGCGCCTAGGGTCGGCGCCGCGGTGATTGTTACCGGCATATCTAGGCTTCTTCGAGAGTGTCGAGCCACTCTCCCATCTTCTCTTCTAGGCTTGACGGCTACCTTCCTCTTTCCCCAGGTTGTAAGCGTCTTCCATAAGTTGTGCCTCTTCAATTGGCTCACGGAGAGTGGAGGCTTTTGACACTCGTACCATTGACATCATGTCTGATGGAAGACCCTTGATGTAACATTTAATCTTCTCTTTCTCTGTCGGGACCAAGTGTCCCACCAACCCCAATTTGTCCATGAACAGACGATTGTACTCTTTTACCGACAAATTACCCTTCTTTAAGTTTTGAAATTCTTCCTTTATTCGGTCCATCGACCTCTCATTGCAGTATTCCTCTAGTAGTTTCTCCTTG
This sequence comes from Arctium minus, assembly GCA_954870635.1. Lineage (NCBI taxonomy): Eukaryota > Viridiplantae > Streptophyta > Magnoliopsida > Asterales > Asteraceae > Arctium > Arctium minus. The sequence goes on along the minus strand of OX941083.1, from coordinate 6,260,660 downwards.
AATGTTGCCCAAGACAGTTTGCCAAGACAGTCGCTTCAATGGAAGTGGAATACACATTCCACCAAGCGAGATTCGCACCTCTCAACATCTGTGACCCAAAAACTGCTTTCTGCTCCTCCCCGCATTCGCTCGATCAGAAAGCCTGCTCCATTTCACGTAACCATGTCACACAAGCTATCGGGTCATCTGAACCTTTAAACTCTGGTGGTCGGCAACCTAGGAAAGCCTTGAAAGTGCAACCCTTCGTTGCTTGCTTGACTCCCGGATTCGCGGTCTCGTTGGAGGGAACTATGGGCTCGGAGCCCCCGGATCCCGCCACAACCACGTTCTCTTCCACCGTCTCGGGTCTACGGTTGTTGTTGACCCGGTCCTCAAGGAGTTTGAGGAACATCTTCTATTGTTGGGTCATCGCTCGGTTCATAGCCAGCATCATACGGTCCATCATCCTTGTTTCCGCCGTCACCTCCTCCATAATGGGATCATTTGTTTCTAGATTGCGACGAGGAATGAACTCGGGTCCCCCGCCTAACGCATTTATCACGCGAGGAGGTTCTTCCACAACAGTCACCCTCGGTTGGTCGGCCGTGGATACTGTGGCCTCTTGACCATCCGGTCGGTTTCGGGTATTAACCATGATTCTGCCACACATAAAATACCACTGAATGAGAGACAAGCCCACAGAAGCAACGCAAGGAAACGTACTATTACACTTATCAATTATCATAACAATAGTAGATCAAACATACTCACGTAAAACATCTTCATAATGACGTTAGCTAAGTGAAATTATGAACACATTATACGTAAGAGTTATCGTTACCATCACTACAACTTTCAACTTGTGCAAGTTCCGTCGACTCTAAGTCCAACCTATCTTAGTAGTTCTACCCCCTTCTCACAGTTCATAGCTTAACAGTCACAACTTAAGTCTAGGTATTCTACTTTCATACCTAGTTCACTTAAACTAATACTCTGATACCAACTTGTAACACTCTAAAAATATGCGGAAAATAAAATTCGAAAATTCGGCAATATAACGTTTGAAAATAGGATAATACCATCACCCTAAAATAGGGGATAATTTAAACCTGTGAAAATAGGGTAAATCATTCCAAGACCCAAGAGTGTCATCCCAAACGGGGTATAGTGTATGGTAATTACAACCCAATAAATGAAGCATACGACGACAACCTACTAATCTACAATAAGCAACTAGATTATGGTCGGGTGTCGCTATACTCCCAAAATGTGTATCTTCAAAACAATCGGTAGGTCGGTCACTACGTATCATCCAAAAAGACCACTCACGACTCCAAGGTTGTTCCCTCAATCCCGATGTGCCCCACCGCTAAGATAGCCTGTCAAACATGACAATAAGAACAAGTGTTAGGCTAAAGCCTAGTAAGGATAAATCAAACAAGGATTAAATAACTAAACCCATTCGGAGACTCGCGGAGTATATAGCCATGAGCTAAAATCAACAAACCAAAGAAACCATTAGTGATTAGATACTATACAGATAACATCAATCACATATTGAGCTCAACTCCTCTAAGTCTATTGCTCGAAAACATCAAGTCAACCCCTCTAGGTCTATTCTTGAGAGTTCCAAAACGGGGAACTCTAGCACAAGGGAATTACACCTTACTTCCCATGAGACGCTGACCGACCGTATAGGTCCACACCTTACTTATCATGGTGACCCGATGCCTATTCCGTGCTAAGTGGTCATCCCAATGCCCAAAGCGGGGACATGGGGACACCGTGCCTATGGATCCATTGCACTAATACTAAATACCAACAATTAGCATGTACAATACTCACACAAAACATAGGTATAGATAAATCACATTTGAGAGATCACCAACATGCAAAGCTTAACACCCAAATAGGTGAGCTTTCGATAATAGTAATTTACCTTAAAACATTATTCTTGTTCTATATGCAAACCAACATTTTGGTCATTTCACCCAAATACTTGTTTCTCCCAAATATAGTCCAACATTCCATTTAATACACCACAACCCAAGAAAATCATAGTTATTGGTCAAAAGAGTGAATGTTGAGGCACCACCTCTTTTATATTTGAAATACTCTCATTACCATTTCACTTTGATTAGTAAACCCTAATATTTTCCCAAAATCCACCATTAGTTCTAAAAATCATGAAAGATTAAAATACAATAAATACCCATATATATTAAGGTTAGAAGAGGAGAAACAACTCACCTTGCAAAGATTATGCAAAACCCTAGATGAGAAATGGACAAGAAAATGATGAGGATCACTTGAAGCTTCAACCCTTAGTCACTTGAGGTCAAGCTTAACCCAAAACCTAGATTGAATCACCAATAAGCATTCAATGCTTCAACTAAGAGGGATTTAATGAAGAGAAAAGATGAATGTTACCTTACACCATAAAAAAAATCGCCCAAAGTAGCTCCCAAGTCAAAATAATGAGTTTTAGGTCGTGAAAATGGGATTTAATGGGTTTGCCCCCGACCGCGACTGTGCCTCGCGAGAGTGACAATGTCACTCTCGCGTGTCACTCTCGCCCGAGAAAATGACCCGCGGTACCAAATCGGCGATTGTGCCCCGCGAGAGTGACACTGTCACAATCGCGAGGGCACTCTCGCGCCACCACCCCTAACTCTCGGTACAAAATGGGCGATTGTGCCCCGCGAGAGTGACAATGTCACAATCGCGAGGGCACTCTCGCGTGGCTCGTACCGAAGCCCAAAAGTGGCCGTTTTCAGCCCGAACGTTCCCCCTCTCAACGATAAACTATGCTTTAGGGTAAAATACCAAATTAGGGACGTACCGAAAATACGGGTGTTACAAATACTCCAATGGTTAGAAGAAATTTAACCAGGATTATAAGTCTGCGATGAATAAAAGCGAAGAAGTGTTGAAAGAGGAAACTCTTAAAACTGTTCCTAAAGATCTTCGTCTAGAACAAGATGCTTATGATCGAGCATTGCAATTATCCTCAGTAAAGGAATATATATCCTTTTGTTCCTATTACAGTAGAAGATAAATATGCTCATTGAAGATGACGTCATTGAATCTTCAATAATAGAAAATGTCGTGAGGGCTAACGCCAACAAAATCATTCGTCAAGTAAATCATCATCAGCTCTTCATCTTGTGCATATTGCATAATGTCGTCTTCCCCGCCTGCACTTGAATTGTTCCCTTGAATCATTAGAGGAGATTTGCTTGGAGTATCTTCGCTTTAAGCATTTCTTCCAACTCCTTCTTGGAAGTGCCTTTAGATTTTAACTCTTTAATAGTTTCTAAAATGTCTCTTGGCTTTCCAGAATTGGATGGACTTGCTTTTGAAATAAACTTTGGAGGCTCGAGATTAATAATCCCTTTAGTGGAGAATACTAATCCATCTTGAAAGAACTCGTATTTATCCCACCATTTTATTGAAATTCTTCTTCCTATATGAGGAATATTATTATAACTCTCACCAAGATTAACAAAGGATCTTGGACCTAAAACATAATTCCATTTAAGAATACAAGGGACTTAATATAAAACAGCAAAATAAAGTCCAAGAAATTGACACGAAGGATTCTTAGTTTTAAATTTTTCATAAATCCATCTGATCTTTTTTGGGAGGATAATTGAGTATAATCCCCAGCTTGGAAAACCACCTAAGGAAAATCCAATTTAGATATAGGGCTAAATTGAATAAACCAGGTGTGTTTTCTCTGCTTATTATCATAACAGAACACTAGATCCCAAGCTTTGATATAATCAAAATAATTGAAAAAGAACTTTAGTTCTGTATTTTTCGTCGATAGTAATTTCTCGAGATTGAAATAAATCTCCATTCCATAAACTAGGCGTAATAATTCTAATAATATGAGCTTTAGAATAAGTCCAATCTTCACCTGAACGAAACTGAGCCGTGATCTTTATGAAGGATCCTTATGCTCAAGATTCATTGTGTAAAGATATTTGCTAATAATATATGATCCTAAAGGGTCACACCAATAACAACTTGATAAAATAGATTATTTATAAGAATTTGATTCTTGATAAATATTCATAACTCTTATAATTAAATTGAAAATTATTTGTTTTATGAAAATGACAATTTTCAATGTCAAGTATCAAATATATATCATAAGGTATGATTTATTAAATCATGAAGATTATTTTATGACTTATACTAGCATGAGATTCCAAAGTATCATGTGGTTTCTTTCTTTATGCACATTCACCAACCTAGCCTCTCTTCCTTTTGATGATGATCATCATCATCTATATTGATGGATGTATCATGACAAGTTGAAGGTTTTTAAATTAAAAACCCACTTGTTTCTTCATTTCTATCGATCAAGAGAGATTGATATAAATAAGAGGATGAGATGATGGTTTGAATGATGGTTTTGATATTTACAAACTCTCTTTAAGTCAAAACTTGGCTTTGTCTTAAAACTTAAGAGTTTAGGACTAGCATCCATTCAAGTTGGTAATTGTTGGTGAACATCTTTGGAGGAGTTCTACTCTTGCACTCTTGCCATCTTCTTCAACGATCTAGCCTCCCAAGAGGATTCAAAGGCTACAAAGGTTGTTATTTCTTTTTCCCTCTATGATTGTGTTTTAATCTTTCCAATGTATTGCAAGATGATCCTTGGTGGGAAATAAAATGGTTTATTGTTATACATTTATAAAATGCTTCCGTTGTCTATTTTAAGTTTTTGGAAACTTATTTTGTATAAATCCCAACACTTTACTGATCTAGTATGATGGAGAATACTTTGATAAAATGTATAACCCTTTGGAAACATAAAAGGATCTGTAAAATAATAAATTTTGCCGTCGAAAATGACATTTTTTTCTAGTAGTGTGATTCCTTCTTGAATGCAATAGAGTTCGCTCGAAAGCGTGGTGGACAAGAGAATTTAGATTTTTTAAAACAACATCGAAATAAAACTTTTATTGAAAATGACGCTTTTAAATTACTCACAAATTTTTTGACACATGAGTTGGAAAAAGGAAAAGATGTTACAATAAGTATAAATTATCCTATAATTTTACATTTAATTAGAAAAAATAGGATTAATCGGAGAAGATATTAAAAAATCAAAAGTAAAATATATATGCAAATTTAAGATTAAAAACCCAGATATATCAATTAGAACTGCAAACATAGAATACATCCCTTTAGATAAAGAAGAATTTAAAAAACAAATACAGAAATGTTAGAACAAGGATTAATTAGAAAATCTGAAAGCCCTCACATGTCAGCAACATTCATAGTTAGAAATCACAGTGAAATTAAAAGAGGGAAAGCAAGTAGACCTGGCAAAAACTGACACGACACGCTAACCCTACACGAACTCGCGACACGAAATAAACGGGTTTGGGCAATAAATTTCAACCCGTTTAAGTAAACGGGTTGACACGACACGAAAATTAAACGGGTAAGGTCAGGGTCAAAAATTTCAACTCGAAAATGACCCGAATAACCCATTTATATATATATATATTTATATATATATATATATATTTATATATATAGGTGGTTTCAATTGGAAACCATATTAGATTGAAAACTTTGGAAACCGTCAATTTCCTTGGTTAAATCAATGAAATTGGTTCATAAAGTTGTTTAATATGATCAAGTTGTTTCATATAATTGTGTTTTTTATATAGTTTCATCTATTTTTCTCATTCTGATGAAATTGTTTCATGTATTTTCACAGTCTAATGAAACTTTTTCATTTTTACATAAAAAACACAAATATATGCAACGATTTCATCAATAAAAGAATTATATGAAACAATTTCATCAAATTAAATAATTTCATGAAACAATTTCATTAACTTAACCAATGAAATCGAGGGTTTCCACGGTTTTCAAAATTAGAGTGGTTTCCATTTTAAACACATTCCCCTATATATATATATATATATATATATATATATATATATAAGTTTTCCTTTTAATGCTTTGGATTTTTAGTGTTTTAGATTTGATTATAATTTTGAACTATAAATTTTGGATTTCTAATGCTTTCATTTGAATTTTGTATTTGTATGTTTTTGTGAATTTTCGATTTTTAATTTTAACTTTATAAATGTTAAACGGGTTAGGCGGGTCATGGCGGGTTAGGCGGGTCGGGTTAGGGTTGGGATTTTCTGACCCGTTTATTAAACGGGTCGGGTTAGGGTTAGACACTTTCAACCCGTTTAACTTTGAACCCGACACGACACGACACGTTTGCCAGGTCTAAAAGCAAGGATAGTTTACAACTATAAAAGATAAAATGATAATACATAAGATGATGAATACAATATTACTAACAAAGACAGTTTATTAAATCTTATACAAAAGAAAAAGGTATTCTCAAAGTTTGATTTAAAATCAGGATATAATCAGTTAAAGCTAGAAGAAAATTTTAAACAATGGACAACTTTTACATGTTCAGAAGGACAGTATGAATGGAACGTTTTGAGCTTTGGACTCAAAACGCACCATCAATATTTCAAAGATTTATGGACAATATTTTTCTTAAATATGATTTTTGTTTAGTTTACATTGATGATATTCTAGTTGCAAGTGAAACATTGCAGGAACATGAGAAACATTTACAGAAGATCTTCGAAGAAATTAAAAATAATGGTATAGTAGTTTCAAAAAGAAAAATGAAATTATTCAAAAGAAAAACATATTTTCTTGGCCTAGAAATAGGAAATGGAAAGATAGAATTACACTCACATATTTCTACAAAAAATTTAGATTTTCCAGAAAAATTTGAAAATCTTAAACAGATTCAAGCTTTTTTGGGACTAGTAAATTATGCTAGAAAGTTTATCCCAAACCTTTCGAAATTAGTTGGGTCATTATACAGTAAAACAACTAAAAGTGGCCAAAGACATTTTAATAAGGAAGATATAAAATTAGTTCAAACAATAAAAGAAACAGTTAAAAATATAAAACCATTGGAACTACCATTGGTTACAGATTATATAATAATAGAAGTGGATGGGGAGCAGTACTTCTTTGCAAACCTAATAAATATAGTAGTAAAGATACAGAAAAAAATTGTTCATATGCCGGTGGAAATTTTAATAAAGTTGGCATGAATTGGACAAGTTTAGGCTTTGAAATACAAGCATTGATTAATGCTTTGGAAAAATTTAAAATATTTTTACACAATGAATTTATAGTTAGAACAGATTGTGAAGCTATTGTACGCTTCATAAAAAACAACCAAAGACCAATAATTCTCACTTACAGAAATTCCTACAACTTCTACAGAAAAATTGATGCAATCCGCAATCAGCTCCAAGACCAATAATTCTCACAATTATTTACAAGGTCTTGATATCATCACAGTTCAACAGTTTTTACAATTACAGTCACACCAAGGGTTTATACCTCGGCCTAGCCAAACTGGTCCATCAACAATATCACAGAAGTCACAGACTCCTACAGATTATATCATTACATTTGGACAACATCAACTACAAAAATGTTATGATATTCATAAAAAATTTCGACCCATGAAGGGAATCGTTTTGACAGAAAAACAGCAGTACTTATTAGATAATCTCTGGCATCTAAAAACTTTGCCAGAATCATCTAGTAGCAAAGTACATATTCTCAATGCTCTGAGTACATATTTTCAAGAACAAAGCCAAAAAAACCCTGAAAAACAAAGTAAGAAATTTTCTTACTATGTAATTTTCAGAGGAACCAAAACAGGAGTTTTTAACAAATGGGAAAATGTAAAAAATTACACACAATGTTATAAACCCATGTACAAAGGGTTTCACACTTTCTCTGAAGCCTTAAGCGTAGCAAAAGAAGCCTTCGGGATTAACCAATTTTACATCGAACCCGAAGAAGTAAAAACCTTTTTAGAAATAGTAAAAACTAATCCTGAAACCTAAAAAATCCGCCATATACCACCCTTATTGGTATCAGAGCATAGAACGATTCATTGATTTAAAAGACTGAGACATGCTTGTTTTTGTTTGGTGGCATCATTTTAATGTAGTAAGCTCCACCGTTGTCTATACGAGAACCCGCTCAGGTGAAAATCAAGGGATTAGTTAATGTTTTGGTATTATTGAGATGGTTATGATGAATTTATTGGGTTAATGATAAATCATACTTTTGTAAAGTTGTTAAGGTTTATTTTTAAAGTTTTGTAAATTTGTTGTTTGTTTCTTTATAAATATGAAAGGGATATAAGAAAATCTTAAGATAAAAGGAGAAAGGATTAAGGTTAAAATTAAGGAGATAGGGATTCTCTAATTTCTTGAAGAAAACCCTTGTCATCATAGGTTCGCTTAATTTCAAAAATCTAGATTTTTTAAATCTAGAATTTTCTGAAAAAAGTAATAAGACTGCTATAACAAATAGTTGTAGTTTTACTTGCAAATTTAAAAACAGCTATAAATATATTTTACACTCAGATAATATACATCTAAACGGTATAACAGATTTAATAATAAATTTAGGAATAAATTTAGAACAAGAATCAAAACATAATTATCAAACTTTTGAAAAACTATATAGTTATATAGAGAAAAGAACAGAATTAATAATTAAATTAACAGAAAACTTAGATTATATTAAAGAACAAAATAATCAAATTATAAAAGAATTAAAAGATATTAAAAAGAGTTTACCTCATAAATAAGAAGTACACATAGAAGAAGACTTAAACAAAATAATTAACGGTATAAACAAGTTAAATCTTGGTGAAGAAGTTAAGTTAAAAAGAAAAGTTACACCTTACAAACATTGGCTTCCAAGAAAATGAATAATCAAAACAGAAATTTTCTAGGACGAAGTAGAACACTACAAGAACATAGGAATTCTACAAGTAACATACAAGATATTATCAGTTCAGATAATTTTATTAATAGAATTATAAGAAGAGGATCAGGCTCTAACAATTCACAACAAGCTATACAATTGGAAGAAGAAATAGATTTAGACAGGAATATAGATTTATACAATCAACATCAGTTAGATATTCTAAATCCAAGAATATTATATCAAACAGGAGTATTAAATTTTAACACAATCTAATTCGAAGTAGTAGAGAAGAAAGTCTTAGGGTGGTTGACAGAACAGTAACAATAGACTTATTCCCACCTGAAACAATACAAAAAATAAAACAATCTGGAAAACATTTTGCACATCTAGGATTAGTAGTCATAGGTATTAAAGCCTTAGGAAGAAAGAATTTAGGTACAAAATTATTAGCCTTATTGCTTGACAAAAGTTGGAAAATAGATTTAAAAAAGGCAATAATCTCTGGAATGGAGATTGATTTTAGTCAAAATACAACTTTATTTTATTGTACACCAGGAATTTTAAAAGACATAAATGATTTACATAAAATAAAAATAGCATTACAGACAAAAGGATATGAAAATTATGAAGGAAACAACATAGTATTAAGTATAGGAGTACTAGGAAGAGCTAGTAACAGATCAAGAATGCAATATAAAGTAAACATCGAACGAATAGTAAACACAATAGCATCAAAATCAATACAGATGATAAAGTCAATAAATATAGATCCTGAAGAATTAGCAGGATTAGAAGGGAAATTAGATGATATAAAAGAACAAAAAAATGAAGTATTAATACCTAACAAAAGTTTTATATATGAAAATATTGATGGAACACAAAGTATAAGATTTGTAGATTTTACAAAAGACACACCTAAAGAAATAGAGGATAAAACTGAATCAGATTGTAGTTTTATGAACATTGAATACGATACAGAACCCATCTATGATACAGATAATGAAGAACATGAAGATGGTGAAACACTAATAGATTTAGGATTTGACAAATTCGAAGAAGAAGAGTTTGATTACAGTTTAATAGACCTCTTAGAGGAAGAAACAATTATAGGTTTTAAAACAGAAGAAACAAATAAAACATTAGAACAAATAGTTAGTCGAAAATTTACAGAATTAAACATACAAGAAGAGGTTGATGACATGATAATTGAATGTATGAAAAATTTAGGAATGACATATGAAGAAAGTTACACTAAGCTACAGGAATATTATAATTTACCATTAGTAGAGAATATTTTACAAGGAAAAACAATGTTTTCAGACTTTTATAAACAGGAACAAACTTTTATGGATACATATATGGTTGATCAAAATAAAAGACCTAGAATACAATGGCAAGAACCAGGTATATCTACACAAGACATACTAGGAAGAGAATTATGGACAAAACCCTCTACATAATACCAAAGAGAAGCTAATACAATAGGAAAAGGTAATAGACTACCCATAGGGAATATATACAGTAGTAATATGTTATTATTAGAACAACAAAAACCACAATCATGGATGGATGAGATATTAACATGGGAACAAACAGTAGTAAAAATGTGGGAAACAAATAAAAAAGACAGTATGGACATGTTTTCGTATTTAGAAACAACATTAGGCCCAATTGCTTTGGGTATTTGGCAAAGTAAAAAAGCTCAAGATCCAGATGAGGTTAACAGATTAAAGGCTTTATGAGACAACCCATACAATTTCACATCACAAATTAGAACTCTTATATTAGGAGTTGATCCAGCAAAAAATAAAAGTTTAATTCAGGATACAACAATTAGGAACTTAGAACAATTGAGTATAGCAGACATGAAATACATTAATGAATTTACATTAGACTTCACACGATTATTATCACAAACAGATCAAGCCATGGATGATAGGTTATGTGAAAAATATTTTATTAAATTACCAGGAGATTTTAGGAAGACATATAAATGATTCATGGAAACAACATTTTGATACTCAAAATAATCTAGGAATAGGACCTAGAATAACATACACATTTAGTATATTAGAAGATAAATGTAAAGAAGTAGCTTTACAGGAACAGTTAAAAAAGAATGCTTATGCATTTTGTAAAACAACTATTTATACACCACAAGCATATGGTCATTATGACAATAAAAAGGAAAAACTTAGAAAAAGCACTACATACAGAAAGGGTTATAAACCATATTATAAAAACAAATATGTCAAAAAACCACAGACACGAAAATGCAAATGTTTTGTATGTGGAGATGAAAAACATTTAGCTAATAAATGTCCCTATAGAAACAGGAATACAGATAGAAGTAATCTGGTAGAACAAATAGGAGAATATGATATATAACTTATAGAAACTGACAATTCAGATAATGAATCGATATACAACATATATAGTGATAACGAAGAATCACTAACAAAAGTTACATATACATATGTTAATACAAAACAAGAAGAATGTATACACATACGAGGAAATAATTACATTCAATGTTGTAAATGCAAATATTATCCAAGTATAAAGAAAAGATCACAATGTAATATATGTTTTAAAGAAATTTGTTATATATGTCTTAAGAAATTATTTGACATAGACATAAATACAGAGAAAGATATAAAAAAGAAAGGCATAGATATTGACAGATATACTAAAAAGATAGAAAAGTTAGAAATAACAGCAGAACTACACAAATTACGGATAGACAATTTAGAAGAAAAAGTTAAGAATATTGAAAACCTAGACAATAAGAAAAAACAGGAAGAAGAAAATATTATAGCAAAAATGAATGAAGAATACAATAAACATGAACATACACTCATTCAAACTACAGGATCTACAAACATGATTAATTTACAATGTAGATTATGGTTAGATAATAATAAATTCTTAGACTTAACAACTTTATTAGACACAGGAGCAACAAAAAGCGTAATTTCTTACAGCTTAGTACCTATAAAATATCATAAAGAATTACCATACAAATTAGTAACAAGAACAGTTGAGGATAGATTAATTTCAATTAAACATTATATAGAACCAACAGGCATACAATTTCTAGATTTTACAGGAAATTACAATGTGAAATACAAAATACCACACGAAAATATTAACCCTGAATACATCAAATCAACAAATTTTGTATTAGGTTTAAATTTTATCTTTGGCAAAAATGGTGGAATTACAATTAACATAAATTTTATTACATTAAGTAAACATAGTTACAGTTTTCTTACACTACGATACACAAATACATCAGAGTTCGCTCGAAAACGTGGTGGACAAGGGAATTTAGATTTTTTAAAACAACATCAAAATAAAATTTTTATTGAAAATGACGCTTTTAAGTTACTCACAAATTTTTTGACACAAGAGTTGGAAAAAGGAAAAGATGTTACAACAAGTATAAATTATCTTATAATTTTACATTTAGAAAAAATAAGATTAATTGGAGAAGATATTAAAAAATCAAAAGTAAAATATATATGCAAATTTAAGATTAAAAACCCAGATATAACAATTAGAACTGCAAACATAGAATACAACCCTTTAGAGAAAGAAGAATTTAAAAAACAAATACCAGAAATGTTAGAACAAGGATTAATTAGAAAATCTTGAAACCCTCACAGATCAGCAACATTCATAGTTAGAAATCACAGTGAAATTAAAAGAGGGAAAACAAGGATAGTTTACAACTATAAAAGATTAAATGATAATACAGAAGATGATGGATACAATATTCCTAACAAAGACAGTTTATTAAATCTTATACAAAAGAAAAAGGTATTGATCTCAAAGTTTGATTTAAAATCAGGATATAATCAGTTACAACTAGAAGAAAATTTTAAACAATTGACAACTTTTACATGTTCAGAATGACAGTATGAATGGAACTTTTTGAGCTTTAGAATAAAAAACGCACCATCAATATTTCAAAGATTTATGGACAGTATTTTTTTAAATATGATTTTTGTTTAGCTTACATTGATGACATTCTAGTTGCATGTGAAACATTGCAGGAACATGAGAAACATTTACAGAAGATCTTCGAAGAAATTAAAAATAATGGTATAGTAGTTTCAAAAATAAAAATGGAATTATTCAAAAGAAAAATATCTTTTCTTGGCCTAGAAATAGAAATGGAAAGATAGAATTACAATCACATATTTCTACAAAAAATTTAGATTTTCCAGAAAAAATTGAAAATCTTAAACAGATTCAAGCTTTTTTGGGACTAGTAAATTATGTAAGAAAGTTTACCCCAAATCTTTCAAAATTAGTTGGGTCATTATACAGTAAAACAACTAAAAGTGGCCAAAGACATTTTAAAAAGGAAGATATAAAATTAGTTCAAACAATAAAAGAATCAGTTAAAAACATAAAACCATTGGAACTACCATTGGTTACAGATTATATAATAATAGAAGTGGATAGTTGTAAAGAAGGATGGGGAGCAGTACTTCTTTGCAAACCTAATAAATATAGTCCTAAAGATACAGAAAAAATTTGTTCATATGCCAGTGGAAATTTTAATAAAATTGGCATGAATTGGACAAGTTTAGATTTTGAAATAGAAGCATTGATTAATGCTTTGGAAAAATTTAAAATACTTTTACACAATGAATTTACAGTTAGAACAGATTGTGAAGCTATTGTACGCTTCATAAAAAACGACCAAAGTAAAAAAGTTAACAGAACGAGATGGATTAATTTACAAAATGTTATACAAGGATGTGGCTATAAAATAAATTTTGAGCATATTAAAGGAAAAAATAATGGAATAGCAGATATGCTATCTAGAATTCTTAACAGATTATTTTCAGCAGATAGCTAGAAAGGACAAAGGAAAAAGGAAGCTTATACAGCCTTCACAGATAAAAAAGAGCTCATCTTCAATGAGTATTTCTTCAAATGAAGAAAAAACAGCTCTTAGAGTCTCTACATCACTTACAGAAATTCCTACAGGTTCTACAGAAAAATTTATGCAATCCGCAATCAGCTCCAAGACCAATAATTCTCACAATTATATACAAGGTCTTGATAACATCACAGTTCAACAGTTTTTACAATTACAGTCACAATTACAGTCACACCAAGGGTTTATACCTCGGCCTAGCCAAATTGGTCCATCAACAATATCACAGAAGTCACAGACTCCTACAGATTATATCATTACATTTGGACAGCATCAACTACAAAAATGTTATGATATTCATAAAAAATTTCGACCCATGAAGGGAATCGTTTTGACAGAAAAACAGCAGTGCTTATTAGATAATCTCTGGCATCTAAAAACTTTGCCAGAATCATCTAGTAGCAAAGTACATATTCTCAATGCTCTAAGTACATATTTTCAAGAACAGAGCCAAAAAATCCCTGAAAAACAAAGTAAGAAATTTTCTTACTATGTAATTTTCAGAGGAACCAAAACAAGAGTTTTTAACAAATGGGAAAATGTAAAAAATTACACACAATGTTATAAACCCATGTACAAAGGATTTCACACTTTGTCTGAAGCCTTAAGCGCAACAAGAGAAGCCTTCGGGATTAACCAATTTTACATCGAACCCGAAGAAGTAAAAACCTTTTCAGAAATAGCAAAAACTAATCCTGAGCAGTTGATCAAAGCTCAAGAAACTGTTATTGCTAATCTACAGAACCATCTCCTTCAATCTGGAAAAAGTCAACAGAACACACAGATCCAGATTGATAATTCGATTCTCAAACAAAAGAAAAAATTCTTGAAGAAAAAATTTCACAATTACAATAACAGCTCGAGAAAAAAGAATCGAACACATCTACAGCTTTTCACATAGATTATAACAGTTTCAATGCAAGATATTTAGATCTTCCTTGGAGAAACACGATGCAACCACTTTTGGACAAAATTCTTGAATTGGAAAACATTATTTATGAAAAAGTTTGTACAGAATTTCCTATACATCTGTATAAATTACAGCAACAAATCTTTGATATGGCTTTCCATGAGAATAATCGCAAAGGTGTAACAGTGGTGCAAAGATCATACCATGATCTTCCTTGTCGTAACACATTCCTACTCCAGATTGACTTACAGACTACAGGTCTTACAACATATCAGATTCTCAATTTTTACCATAATGGTTTGATTGATTATCTAGAGTTCAATTTGAATTCAAAAAAATAGAATCTTCTCAACAAGTTCAATGAAAAGTTTCTTTTAACAACAGTAAACATGGCATCCTATTCAGATGCATCTACAATAGGATGTAAAATTTTTGCGTCCTTTCCAGAAGCAGATCGTTACACATATCGACCTTCGAGAAAAAGAATTTTTCTCAGTCATAGAAAGGCGGAACAAACATATCTCAAAAACTTGGCTTGTTCGACAGCTCTATACTTTGATCACAGTCGCACAAACATTATTGAACAATGGATTAAACAAGGAAAAGAAACACCAGGACTCCCATATCTCTTCAAATGGACAAATTATAAATTACTTGCAGAAGGACACTACATCCAGATATGGACTCATAAAAACTGGGAAGCATATCCTTTTGTAAGGCATATATAAACCTTCATCTAGTCTCATTGTAAGGCATCCTTTTGCCATCACTTAGAGAAGCATATCCCAGTTTTTATGAGTCCATATCTGGATGTAGTGTCCTTCTGCAAGTAATTTATAATTTGTCCATTTGAAGAGATATGGGAGTCCTGGTGTTTCTTTTCCTTGTCTAATCCATTGTTCAATAATGTCTATGCGACTGTGATCAAAGTATAGAGCTGTCGAACAACCCAAGTTTTTGAGATATGTCTGTTCCACCTTTCTATGACTGATAACAATTCTTTTTCTCGAAGGTCGATATGTGTAACGATCTACTTTTGGAAAGGACGCAAAAATTTTACATCCTATTGTGGATGCATCTGAATAGGATGCCATGTTTCCTGCTGTTAAAAAAAACTTTTCACCGAACTTGTTGAGAAGATCCTCTGTTTTTGAATTCAAATTGAACTTTAGATAATCAATCAAACCATTATGGTAAAAATTGAGAATCTGATCTGTTGTAAGACCTGTAGTCTATAAGTCAATCTGGAGTAAGAATGTGTTACGACAAGAAAAGATCATGGTATGATCTTTGCAC
Organism: Arctium minus; assembly: GCA_954870635.1. Taxonomy (NCBI): domain Eukaryota; kingdom Viridiplantae; phylum Streptophyta; class Magnoliopsida; order Asterales; family Asteraceae; genus Arctium; species Arctium minus. Next base: position 6,244,707 of record OX941083.1, on the reverse strand, counting down.
CACTGTTACACCTTTGTGAGTATCCTCATGGAAAGCCATATCGATGATTTGTTGCTGTAATTTATACAGATGTATAGGAAATTATGTACAAAATTTTTCAGAAATAATGTTTTCTAATTCAGGAATTTTGTCCAAAATTGGTTGCATCGTGTTTCTCCAAGGAAGATCTAAAAGTCTTGTCTTGAAACTATTATAATCTCTGTGAAAAGCTGTAGATGTGTTCGATTCTTTTTTCTCGAGATGTTGTTGTAATTGTGAAATTTTTTCTTCGAGAATTGCATTCTTTTGTTTGAGAATCAAATTATCAATCTGGATCTGTGTGTTCTGTTGACTTTTTCCAGATTGAAGGAGATGGTTCTGTAGATTAGCAATAACAGTTTCTTGAGCTTTGATCAACTGCTCAGGATTAGTTTTTGCTATTTCTGAAAAGGTTTTTACTTCTTCGGGTTCGATGTAAAATTGGTTAATCCCGAAGGCTTCTCTTGTTGCGCTTAAGGCTTCAGACAAAGTGTGAAATCCTTTGTACATGGGTTTATAACATTGTGTGTAATTTTTTACATTTTCCCATTTGTTAAAAACTCCTGTTTTGGTTCCTCTGAAAATTACATAGTAAGAAATTTTCTTACTTTGTTTTTCAGGGGTTTTTTGGCTCTGTTCTTGAAAATATGTACTCAGAGCATTGAGAATATGTACTTTGCTACTAGATGATTATGGCAAAGTTTTTAGATGCCAGAGATTATCTAATAAGCACTGTTGTTTTTCTGTCAAAACGATTCCCTTCATGGGTCGAAATTTTTTATGAATATCATAACATTTTTGTAGTTGATGTTGTCCAAATGTAATGATATAATCTGTAGGATTTTGTGACTTCTGTGATATTGTTGATGGACCAGTTTGGCTAGGCTGAGGTATAAACCCTTGGTGTGACTGTAATTGTAAAAATTGTTGAACTGTGATGTTATCAAGACCTTGTAAATAATTGTGAGAATTATTGGTCTTGGAGCTGATTGCGGATTGCATCAATTTTTCTGTAGAAGCTGTAGGAATTTCTGTAAGTGATGTAGAGACTGTAAGAGCTGTTTTTTCTTCATTTGAAGAAATACTCATTGAAGATGAGCTCTTTTTTATCTGTGAAGGTTGTATAAGCTTCCTTTTTCCTTTGTCCTTTCTAGCCATCTGCAGAAAATAATCTGTTAAGATTTCTAGATAGCATATCTTCTATTCCATTATTTTTTCCATTAATATGCTCAAAATTTATTTTATAGCCACATCCTTGTATAACATTTTGTAAATTAATCCATCTTGTTTTATTAACTTTTTTACTTAGGTCGTTTTTTATTAAACGTACAATAGCTTCACAATCTGTTCTAACTGTAAATTCATTGCGTAAAAATATTTTAAATTTTTCCAAAGCATTAATCAATGCTTGTATTTCAAAATCTAAACTTGTCCAATTCATGCCAATTTTATTAAAATTTTCACTGGCATATGAACAAATTTTTTCTGTATCTTTAGGACTATATGTATTAGGTTTGCAACCCCATCCTTCTTTACAACCATCCACTTCTATTATTATATAATCTGTAACCAATGGTAGTTTCAATGGTTTTATGTTTTTAACTGCTTTTTTTATTGTTTGAACTAATTTTATATTTTCCTTATTAAAATGTCTTTGGCCACTTTTAGTTGTTTTACTGTATAATGGCCCAACTAATTTTGAAAGGTTTGGGATAAACTTTCTTGCATAATTTACTAGTCCCAAAAAAGCTTGAATCTGTTTAAGATTTTCAAAATTTTCTAGAAAATCTAAAATTTTGTAGAAATATCTGATTGCAATTCTATCTTTCCATTTCCTATTTCTAGGCCAAGAAAAGATGTTTTTCTTTTGAATAATTCCAATTTTCTTTTTGAAACTATTATACCATTCTTTTTAATTTATTCGAAGATCTTTGTAAATGTTTCTCATGTTCCTGCAATGTTTCACTTGCAACTAGAATGTCATCAATGTAAACTAAACAAAAATCATATTTAAGAAAAATATTGTCCATAAATCTTTGAAATATTGATGGTGCGTTTTTGAGTCCAAAGTTCAAAACGTTCCATTCATATTGTTCTTCTGAACATGTAAAAGCTGTCAGTTGTTTAAAATTTTCTCTTCTTCTTGTTGTAACTGATTGTATCCTGGTTTTAAATCAAACTTTGAGAATACCTTTTTCTTTTGTATAAGATTTAATAAGCTGTCTTTGTTAAGAATATTGTATTCATCATCTTCTGTATTATCATTTAATCTTTTATAGTTGTAAACTATCCTTGTTTTCCCTCTTTTAATTTCACTGTGATTTCTAACTATGAATGTTGCTGATCTGTGGTGGCTTTCAGATTTTCTAATTAATCCTTGTTCTAACATTTATGGTATTTGTTTTTTAAATTCTTCTTTATCTAAAGGGTTGTATTCTATGTTTGCAGTTCTAATTGTTATATCTGGGTTTTTAATCTTAAATTTGCATATATATTTTACTTTTGATTTTTTAATATCTTCTCCAATTAATCCTATTTTTTCTAAATGTAAAATTATAGGATAATTTATACTTGTTGTTACATCTTTTCCTTTTTCCAACTCATGTGTCAAAAAATTTGTGAGTAATTTAAAAGCGTTATTTTCAATACAAGTTTTATTTTGATGTTGTTTTAAAAAATCTATATATATATATATATATATATATATATATATATATATATATATATTTCTTCCATCTCTAAGAGCTGCAAGAAAACTTTCAGGTAATCCTTCAAGAGTAAGGGGTCTGAAAGCAATTTGGACAAGACCAATGTGTAAAAACTTATGAGTTTTTAAATAAGGGAAAATATCCTGTTTATTTAAAAGACGAATCATCATCTCATCCTCATGAAGAGGTACTGAAGATTCAGTGGTTTTAACAATATGTTTTAAACCTAGTTTTTCAAAAGTCCCAATTTTATAAATAAATTTGGGTTCAACCTTTGGAATAGTCCAATTGTTTAGAAGTTCTAAATTCTGGGGAATATCATATTCCTCAGTCATACTGTTATGAACAGTTTCATCATTTCCAGATCTGAATAAATTCATCAAAAATGATCTAGAAGGAAATGAGTTAAAACAGAGTTTGAGAAGATATAGCTACACAAAAACATGGCTCTGATACCATTTACACCCAGAATCTAGAAAACACATATATCTTGTTGTTACTATTTTCCTCAAACCAAGATCAAATACCCTAAAACGGCTCTTCTAGCCTCAACGGGTGACGATCAGTCTCAGAGGAGGCAAGTAACAAAAAATATAGGTATGTTACTAGATTTGAACATATAAACCATTTCATGTAAATCTACAGATATATCTTATCAAAAGCATGTTTTAACTCATATTTCCTAATTTAGCCGATCATTATTAGAATATAAGCAATAAAATGTTTAATAATTTATGGAAGAACTTACTTTGTATCCACAAGATGTGCTCACTGGATCGTGGCCACTAAATCTTTTATTGAAAACTCACAGATTACAGAGAAAATAAGAAAATACTGAAGTGGTAAAGAAAACTCTAATTCAGAAGGGAGACAAGCCTCTCTTTAAATAGAGTCTAAGAAACTAATCAAGAAGACAGCTGTGATACAGCTGTATCAAAACAAAAGACTTTATAAAAGTCAACAGTAAAAAGGACTAAAAACCAAAGCTTTATGAAAGCATCTTTTGACAAATTGATACATTTGTCGGCCACCTTAGACAAAAAGGTACAATAGCTGGCAAATTCTTATTTTCCTTGTTTCAAAGAATCTTTCAAGGTTTCTAGAGCATCGTCTAGTGAAATAATAATTTCTTCAGATCCTTCTTCACTTTGAGCATCTTGGTGTAAGTCTGAGTTCATGGAAGCATCTGACTTTGAAGAGCATGGCCCTATGTTTTCTTGAAGATCTTTTTTCATTTCTTCAATATAAAGATCAATGATCTCTTCCTTAGAAAGAGTTCCTGCATATTTCTGAGAAATTTGCTGGAAAGGACTTGGAATATCTGAGTCCTTCTTAACCTTTTTCTGCTCAAAATTCTGCTTATATAGCTGAATTCTCTTCTCAATAGAATTGTAGAGATCAGCTCCTTCTATAAGAGTAGAACCAGGACAAATACGATCTAATTTATCCCAATATTTGGTTAGACCTTGCCTTTTAATACAAGGAATCATTAAATCATTATAACCAAAAATTGGTTTCCATTTCCAAATCCAAGGAAACCCAAATTCTATAAAAAATAAGCAGATATTGCTTCCTTCAATATTATATAAATTTTTACAGTCATTGACTGTTGGAGAAAATAACATCCAATTTTTTAGATGTTTCTTCATAATATCTGGAAAAATATCTGAAGAGGTTCCAAAATTTTTCCACCATATAAAAAACCAGAATTGGTGTATGAAAACAATTTTCACAAATTTTTAAGAACCAAGAATGTCTTTTGTTCTCATTTTCATAAAAAAGAATATTTGAAAAACTTTGGATATAATCCCAATAGTTGAATTTAAAATTGAATTTATGAATTGGGGAATACCATTCTTTCTCTGCAAGAGAAGAAAAACCCCATTCTTCAAAAGATATAATCTTTTTAATAACAAGTTTAGAAAAACTAAAATTGCCCTGAACTTCATCTTTGCTATTAGCAGTGTGATGAGTAATCTCCACAGATTTTGTGGAAAGCAAAAGACCTTCAAAATATTGTCTTTGCTTTAAAGCACCATGTACAAAGGATGTCTTATTAAGATACCTTTCTAGGATATAATCCGGATTGCTTTTCCATTGAAGATCTTTTTCTTCAATAAGAAGTATAACTTCTTTAAATGCAGTCTCATGGAACTGTGAATTAGAAGAATCTTCCTTGCTAATATTAGCGTAGGAATTAGCTGATGCAGCTGCTGAAGAAGACTCTGCTTCCTTCTCCTTAATATAATTAAGATATTCCTTGGCTAGAGGATGATCTTTAGGGATATTATCCATGAAGCCTTTTAACTGATCTTTGTCATGAGACAAGTCTGAAGCTATAAGCTTCTGTTTACCCATCTGGGAAATAACAATGTTACCCCTTCCTCTATTAGAGAAATTGCTACCTCTTCCTCTTCCTGAGGAACTTCCACTTCCCCTATAAGAGAAGTAGGAGCTGTAATTAGAGCTCATACCTGAAATCATGATAAATATTCACGAGTTAAAAAATCAGGAAGATGGTTATCAACTCCTTTAATATGTTGAATTATAAAATCGAAAGGAGCAAGATGAGCTTGCCATCTGGCAAACATTTGTTTTGAAACATCATGTTTAAAATCTCTGCTAAACATAAATTGAGCAGAACTACAATCAGTTTTGATTATAAACTTTTGATTATATAAATCATCTTGAAATTTTAAGACACACTTGACAATAGCAAAATGTTCTTTAACAACAGTAGAATAGTTAAGCTGAGCACCTTTCCATTTTCCAGAATAAAATCTAATAAGGTACTCTTAGCAGGATAATATCCCAGAAATGGTTTACCAAAATAACTCTTCTTATAGGAGGGCATTTTAAAAAAGATTTTACTGCTATGATTGATAGTGGTGTTGATTTAAATGTTATACAAGAGGGTCTTATTCCTAGTAGGTATTTTGAAAAAACCTCTTGTTCTCTTTCCCATGCTGGAGGAGGTCCTTTAAATATAAGATATAAGCTTTCAAATGCAAAAATTTGCAATCAAGCTAGTTGTATTTCTACTAGTTTCCTCCTAGCCAAAGATATTTGTCATGAAATAATTCTTGGCTTACCTTTTTTATATAATATATATCCTATAACTAGGATTGATGAAGTTGGTATTACAGGTACTTATAATAACAAGCCTATTAGATTTGATTTCATAAACAAACCCATTAAAAGATTTTTAGATAATCTCCAAGAGAGGATTGATAGAAAGACTTTTCATTTATATTCTCTTAAAGATGAAATAAATTCTTTAACTATTGAAGAAAAGATTTCCAATCCTAGGTTAAAATCTAAGATAGATTTCATTCATAATGATTTTTCTCTAAAAATTTGTAATGATCATCCTAATGCTTTCTGGGAAAGAAAAAAGCATATTATTTCTCTTCCTTATGAAGAAGGATTCAATGAATCCAGTATTCCGACTAAGGCCAGACCTTGTCAAATGAATTATGAGTATCTGGTTTTATGTAAGAATGAGATTTCTAATCTCATTACTAAAGGTCTTATTCGTCCTTCTCAGTCACCTTGGTCTTGTACTGCTTTTTATGTTAATAAACATTCGGAACAAGAAAGAGGCGTTCCTAGGCTTGTAATTACAAGCCTCTTAATAAAGTTTTAAAATGGATTAGGCATCCTATTCCAAACAAGAAAGATCTTCTTGATAGGCTTTTTCAAGCTTTAATCTTTTCCAAATTCGATTTAAAATCAGGATATTGGCAAATACAGATTGATGAATCTGATATTTATAAGACTGCTTTTAATGTTCCTATGGGACATTATGAATGGAAAGTTATGCCATTTGGTTTAAAGAATGTTCCTTCAGAATTTCAACAAATTATGAATGACATTTTTTATCCTTATAGCAATTTTATTATAGTTTATATTGATGATATTCTTGTTTTTTCTAAAGATATTGAAAGTCACTTTAGACACTTAAATATCTTCAAAACTTTAGTTATTCAGAATGGTCTAGTCATTTCTAAACCGAAAATGTCTTTATTTAAGACTAAAATCAGGTTTTTAGGCCATGATATTGAAAAAGGAACCATTATTCCTATTCAAAGAAGCCTAGAATTTGGAGATAAATTTCCTGATAAAATCCTAGATAGGACCCAACTTCAAAGGTTTTTAGGCAACCTAAATTATATTTCGGCTTATATTAAAAACCTCAGTAATTATACTTCTATTCTTTATAATCGTCTTAAAAAAGATTAATTTATTAATAATAATAATCTTTATACAGTAATATATATTGTTTTATATCACATATGATACAATTTCTAAATCTTCAAAATATCTTCTTTTTTCAACAATATCAATATTTGATATTAATATATTGTATCTTATGTAAACAATTGGATAAATTATCTTAAATTATCGACAAATGTAAAAAGTGTTATAATATCATGTTGCTTAGCATTTATTTTATATATTTAATACTTTTTTTAAAAACATGTATTCTCGTTATTGAACAGTCAAAATTGGGGGTGTTACACTAAAACAAAGGTATAAATTGTATAGTAGTAGCAGCACATGGGAAGTAACAAATAAAAAATATACCGAAGAAATTAGATTTTACCTTGTTATAATTTCCGAGACCAACCGATTCCAACAATAAAGACAAGATCACCGCCATGGATCTTATCTTTTCCACCACTATGAACAAACAGTATGAGCTTCCCCATTATCCATAGCATAAATTCGTATGTCGTCATGCCGATCCAAACGTTTAAAAAGTAGGTGGATAGGCAGATCGGAAAAAGAATAGTCATGCCAGTGGTTGTCACTGGCGACGGTGTAAATTTACGGATACAGCAATCTGAATGGTGTTTGCATAGAGAAATCGAAGGAATTTGGTAAAATTGAAGGCTCGAAATGGTGTCGTCTTAAAACAAGAAAATGATACAAGGAAGCGATGAATGTGTAGCCGTTGAGTTCTTAAGGGTGAACTATATATATATATATTTTGTTTTGTATATTTATTTTTTGTTTTCATTATTTTACTACAATTTGGACTTTAGTTTTGGGATTTCAAAAGACGTCATTTTTTTGGTACGTAATTGTATTTTTTTTTTAATTGCTAAATGTTTAAGGCTATTTTCACGAACTAATTATAAGCAAATTGTTAGCTAATGAATTAGCTGATTAACAAATTATGTCTTTCAAAAATTACTTGATAAGATATATGAAAAATGTAAAATGACCAAAAAGGACATCCTAAAAAATTAGTGAATTGTAACATTTCATAATATAATTAAAACAAATCCTTAATAATATAATAAGTTAATTACTACAAACAAGATAGTAAATAGGGGTGAGCATCGGGCGGGGCGGGGCGGGGCGGGGCGGGGCGGGTGAATAAACCCTAAACCCGATCGGATATTCGGGTGGGAAGAGAACCCCCGAAACCCGACCGAACACAGTTCGGGTTGTTCGGGTTCGGGTGGGTCGGATCAGGTGGGTCGGGTCGGGGCCTGATTTGGCTTCTTTTTTTGGGGTTGTTAAAACCTAAACAAACAACAACAAAACAAATAAATAATCTATACCAAAACAATCTGTCATCGTCTACCTTAATCTGATTCTATTTCTGTAAACAAATTACCAAACCAAATTAAGAATTTATGCCACCAAATTAAGAATCTATACCAAAACAATAAAACCAAACCAAATTAAGAATCTATGCCAACAAAACAAATTACCAAAATCAATAAAACCAAACCAAAAAAACCCCAAAATAGGAAATTAAGAATATATGCCAACAAATTACCAATCGATTATCATATAAGTAGTAACAAAGTTTAACTTATAGAGACGAGTGATGTCGATGTCGAGACGAGAGTCACCGGAGGAGTCGCCGATGACGATGGATTATGGATATGGAGACTGGAGAGAGGGTCGAGAGTCGACAGTCGAGACTCGACAGTCGAGACTCAGATACGATAGGGATGGGCGATGGCGATGGAATGGAGAGAGGGTCGAGAGTCATGATGGTCGATGGCGATGGAAAGACGAGAACTCAAGAAGACAGAGATGACAGAGATGAGAGTCGAGAGTCGAGACTGATTTTGAAATTCGAATTGTCGATTTAGGGATTTAGATTTAGAATTTAGGTATTTAGTATTTAAAAAAATAGTTTTAATATATTTCGGATATTCGGTTCGGATCGAGTTTGGGTTTTGGGTACCCAACCCGATCCTATATTATCTGATAATGTATACGGTTCGGGGATATTCGGGTTTTGGGTTTTTTCCCTTCTTTTCGGTTCGGGTCGGGTCGGGTATTCGGGTTGGGCGGGTTATGCTCACCCCTAATAGTAAACAAAAATAAAATAATTTCATATATTAATTAAAATAATTTCATATATATATATATATATAAGTATAACTTTAATTTATATGTAACTTACATAGACATAATTTGTTATTGTTATTATTATTGTTATATTTATTTATTTTTATAACTAAATATATTGAATACTAATTAAAAAATAATTGATATGATTAATAATATATAATTCTTAGAATTGTTAAATTTGTTTTATTTTTAGAATTGATATGATTAATAATAATTCTAAATAATTAATAATCTATACTATTTTATAAACTATATATGCAGTTTTTAGGAGTTTGGCAAATGAACGAACCGTCTATGTTAATTATTCCTGAAGCGACATTTTGTTTCACTCCTTTCATTTATACTTTAAGCGTGATTGCTATCAAAAAGCCATTATTGGCCTATATCTACAAGAATTATATATGTAAACAAAGTGGATTCCTGTGATGGTGGTCGCACTAAAATCACTAAAATCAAAAAGCCATTATTATACCTGCAATAATTATATGTAAACAAAGTGGATTCCTGTGATGGTGATCGCACTAAAATCAAAAAGCCATTATTATATGCTTATATCTCCAAGAATTATATGTAAACAAAGTGGATTCCTCTTGATAGTGGTTGACTAAAATCACTAAAAATCAAAAAGCCATTATATGATGTGGTTGCAGTTTGCACTAAGGGGGTGTTCATCCAAATACTTACTGATTAAACTGTTAACGATAAGAATTAACACTCTAACTTATTTTATCGAGTAAGATTGTAGTCCATCAAAACGGTATCGTATGCAATACTCAGTAACTGTTTTACCGGGTAAGAGTCGTCACTCTCGATTACCGGGTAAGACTGTCCATCTTTGTCATCGCTCTTATCGGGTAAAATTCTCGACCCTTGCCATCCGGTAAGCATTTACCGAGTAATCGTTTAGTAAGGTGGCGTTTGTTTTTTAAGAGGTGTTGAAGTCTGAAGTCTGATTTCACTTCTAATTTTTAAGAGGTGGTGTTGAAGTCTGAAATCTAAATCAGTTAGACTGTTTGTTTTTGTCTGCTGTAAACGTCTGAATATGTACAATTGTCTATTTTAACACATTCATTTTTAACACATTCGAAAATTCAACTTAAATACGTCAATTGATTCAAATACAATACAAAACATGAACAAAGTTATTTTTTTATGTAAATAATATTTATATACGGCAAATGCAACAAATAAATTCACACACCCTCCGCACCTATGGTGAGCTTTGAACCCCATACCTCCTACGAGTACAAAGGCCCCGATACCACTAGGCGAAAGGCCCTTTGGTAACATGAACAAAGTTTGATAACAACTAAAATCAATCTCCATTATTTTGCATTAATTATGTCGCAATTTCTTCTCTTAAAGGCTAACCATGCGCAATCGTCTTCCTACTTCAACATCTACCACTATATCAAAACCAAGTGGTTATGTGCTCCCATTTTAAAGCACAAGCATCATACTGGACAACAAGCAGATCACATCTAACGTGAGAAACTATGGGGAGGTGACATAATATTAGTTCTATATCTATCCTCCTTGATAAGCAAATAGTTATGACACACGAAATAGAAGCCTTCAAACGGAATACAAGGAAACTTTTAAACTATTACTAAATCCCCTAAAACTGATAAATGTAGGCCTGCCAACATAAGAGTCAATGTGCTTTCACTGACACGATATTTCTCCGAAAGTACTCCGATTAACTTGAGACTGCTCAAATGCAAAAGAAAATTTGTGTTGCTACTTACAGTTGATACTAACTAGCAAAAGCAAGATTGTTGCTAAATGGAACTCTTTTTTGAAAGGGTGTCATAAGATATGCCTAGACTAATCCCTTTGGCAAATTATGACCGTAAGACATCAGCCTGATTAAACCTCAGTGGCTACAATTGTTGTGTACGCCTAGATTCGAACCCTGGACAGATGAGATATTCCACCAAATCCCCAACCAGTACGCCACAACCCTTGTGGTTACTCAATGGAACTTTCATTGCCGGTAATCTCAAACTTTCTCAAAACACAAAAATACATATGAACGTTTTGGAAAATTTGCAAGCATCTGAACAATTATCTTGGAGAAAATGTCAAAAAGAAGATTATGCTTCAATAAAGCTAGAGGTAAACATATGAAAACTAACAAAAAAGGAAAAGAAAAGAGAAAATAAATAAAATAAAGTGAGAACAGGGTTTCTTCAATCGATCAAAAAGAAAGAACCCGGATTGATTCAACTATAACCCACTTATTTTATTGAATGTCATAATGTGCAAAGCTGTAAAGACTTGTAAAGACTGTAGAAATGTGAGAAAGTGTCAGTGGGATGGTTGCTATGGAGAAGAAGAAAATTTCTCAAAAAGTCAAAATTGAGCTTTGTGACAATACCTAAAGATCTTGATGATCCAATAATCTACCAAAATCTGTAAAGAAAACACAAAATTGGAGCATAATTCAATGTGGGCATCTCATTTTCTCATGGATAAGTACTAACTAAAAGTATTTAAAAGTATCGTTATAGAAGTCCTGAATGACCATTACCACCAAGACAAAACTGATTGTTGAGAAATTTACGATGATCCACAAGCCATAGATAAGATAGACATCGCAAACAGCATTTATCTTATATTGCATCTAGAGCAGATGAATTGCAAACTGTTCTTGAACTCGGATGACATGAAATGGAGGCGACTAAGCACCGGAATTGATGGAGATCGACGACTTTTTTGATGGAGGTCTAGAATCGATGAGAGAAAGATGTAATGAAGGATTGGAGGTCGACGTCTAAGCGATTTAGAGGTTAGGGCACCCTTTTTTTGTTTAGAGGTTATTTAGACATAAGAGCCTCTAAAACTTTATAAAAAAACAAACGTTCTGAAACACCAAATGTCTAATCGAATTAGACTTAAGAACCAATTAAGTGCTTATTTTCAAAAAACAAACAAGGCCTAAAACCCCTAAATTCACTTAAATCACTAAAATCAAAAGGCCATTATATGTCTATATCTACAAGAAGTATATGTAAACAAAGTGGATTACTTTGGCGGTTATTGAGTTGGAACTTGCTATATATGAAAAGGAACTTGTCCCACATAGGAACCAAGTCAAAAAGATGTCACTTAATAAAGCCTATCACTTGGGCTTTAAACAAATTAAATAATGACATATGTTTGGCTTGAGTGCGTGTTTGGGCCTTGCTATTGACATTTACATACTAAATTTCAAAGATTAGGCCTTGGGCCTTGGAGTCTCGATGGGGTTTCAAGCATGTTGGACATAAACGTATATAAACCTGTTTTCTTTCCCAGATTAACTCTCTGTTTTTTTCCCACAACAATTCTAGGGTTCTCTCTTCCTTTTCATCGAAAATCTTCACCATATATGGTTTGATTTGCTAGATTCAAGTCTAACTTGAATACGATTGTTGTCTCTTTTGTAGACACACACCGTATACCGGTGAAATTTCTGTCTTAGGACCTGCACAGTGCAGGCCTCAATCGATTTCTCATCAATTCACGAATCTATCTTATCAAGTAAGTGTTTATGATTAATGTATATTGATTTATTGTTGTTTATATGTTTTTACTATAAAAATTTATACGATAATTTCTATTTTTTTGCAATTTATTGTCCATATATATACGTAATTACTAACCTTTTGTGAAAATAATCATATGTTTGGGCTCTAACAGGCACTCCATCATAAAGTTCCCTTCTTTTAGAGCTATAACAAATTAGTTCAGCGATCCTTGAGAAAACTCACCGGAGTTTTTTGAGAGAAGCCATCATAGTTTTTTGAGATAACTCTTTCTAAAGCATTAACAACTTTTTGCACATATTATATGAACTCAGCCTCATGAGGATCCCTTTTAAAATCTAAACCATCAATGCATCAAGAATAGAGATGTAAAAAATAGGAACATAAATAACGATATTAAGAAATTATCGAATTAAATTATCCATCCAAGCAAAAAATGAAAAATCTACAGATACCATAAACTATTTTTTTTTTCTGTCGACGTTATTGGCAAAATTTATAGGTGTAAAACAAACAAGAATTCTCATTCTGGCAAAAAGAAAACCGGTGACAAGAGATCATCATATAAAATGATAGAAAATGGTATCAACCTAAATCCCGATATTTTACAACCTTCTTCTTGCCGCTGATCTTTTCATTCTCTCATGGACACCAACGACAACCCCTCTTCCTCCGGATCAACCGACATTTCTTTGTGACAACCGGAGTGCGATCTTCTTAATTCAAAATTCGGTCTCTCACAAGTGGGAAAAATACATTGACATTGATATTATCATTTTGTCCGTGAGCTCGTTTCTTCCGATCGTTTATATACTCGGTTTGTTCCAACAATTAGCAAATTGTGGATGATCAACTGTTCATGAACATTAACAACGTTAGCCTTACACAAGATTTAACACAAGCAAAACCCAAAAAAATATAAACAAACACTAACCATATAACTCAGTGATAGTGGCTGGAGCGATTGAGATAAACATCTGAAATTCCAGACATGAAGATTTGGGGATGCCATATGTAAGAAGACGTGTAAAAATTTTGTCTTATTGAATGCCTTGTTTCGTTTTGTGTGGTTTAAGACCCACGAGCGTTCGGTAATTATAGCCACAAGATTCTTCTGAAAAAAGACTGCAAGATTCGTCTAAAAAAGGCTGCAAGATTCGTTTGAAAAGCCTTAAAGATTCGTCTTAAAAGGGCTGCAAGATTCTCCTTATTCATACTGAAATAGCCCACACGTTCGTGAAAAAACTTCGCATTTACGAACTCATGCAAAAGATAAGAAATATGAAAAAACACATACAGAGTACCATCACAGAATCTGGCGATCTGGCTGAATTTGATGAAGCACATTTCACCTTTACTGTTTGTGTATGTCATGCCAAGTTTTGGAAATTCAATCACTGTGTAGGCAGGAGCATTCTGATGTTTACGTGGTAGACTCAGATCGGGCTTGAACAAGTTTATCTTAGCTTGGTTGCTTTCAATACCGATTTGTAAATCTTCAATACACGCTAACTTCATTTCTCTCACCATGAATCGCTTTACAGCTGACATGCATCTTGAATTTCGCTCTAACGTATGGTTCACGACTTCATATCGCGTAGTAAGTACAGAAAATATGGTAGCTCTAGATGATCAGAATCAGCTTCTGAGAATTTCCACTGCTTACCATCTCTAGTAGCAGTAAGGACGGATACCATACTTTGACGAAAGGGTCAGAGCCAATCTCATCGACGGATCTGATTATGTGCTTTGTTCTGAATTCGCTGATCGGTTTACCTTTTTTCGTTCTTATGTAAGAATATTCGAACTGTTTTCGCCTGCTTAACGGTCCAATGTCGTAGACTACAACTTAATCATACTTTCAAATCTAGTGAGCAAATATCTTTTTCTTAGTCTCTTCAAGGAAGGGAACGTTGATCCTTACTCTTTCCCAGTTCAGCGGTGGATCTGATCGAGTGTCTACGGTTTCACGAACTAGAGTTTCTGAAGTGTCTTCGGGAGATCTGGGAACTGAACATAGAGGGATGATGTCGGGAGGTGCCTCAGCAGACTGAAAAATTAGTCACATCTGCTCAAATAAGCTATCATAGTCTCCTTATTTCATACATTCTTCATCACCGAATGTGCATAAGTCATTGAATTTTTCTTGGAATGCGACTAAAGCTCTTTGAAACTACCGGTTCAACTGACAAATCAACATCTGCGAATGGATCAATTATAGCCAAATTTCCCTCTTCATCGGATGAGCTTGTACCTGCCTCGTAGATAACTAATGCCATGCTCTGTGAAATGGCTATTGTCGGTGTAACATCGATCTCCATATCATGTACTGTTTCAGCTTCCTGAACCCCTTCGGATGCCCTTTCCTGTAATTTTTCTGGCTGGATATCTGTCTGAGCAGCCTCTGTCCTTTCTGTAGGGTCACTAAGTCTCTGGAGTTTCTCTCCCTCATGACAATCGGGATCATTGCAGTCGTCAAGTGGACGCTTGGAAGAACCGACTTGAGTACGGCAAGAATCCTCGAGTACCTTAACCCAGCTTGAAAGGGCAGATACCGAAGACTGTAAATCGACAGAGGTGGATCTAATCAGCTCGGTGAGATCTCGGAAACCTGATTGGATTTCGTCCTGGAAAGTACGGAATTCAGTCCTGGTAATAGTCTCCCATTGTGACTCGGACTGCTAGCGAAGGAGGCCAAGAAGATCTGCATCGTCATGGGTACCGTTGGATAGAAGCTTGGCTAATAGCATGCATTTGAGCTCGCCGATGGACGGATTCTGCTGAACTGGTGAACAAAAGCAATAAACAACAATCAATTGAGTTCATCCAACTATGGTCATCCGATTAGATTGAAACGATAAGCTCAAAGGTATACAAAGAGAGTTTTTCAATAAATGTAGTCGTATACCAATTTGATTATGACCATTAGGGTTTAATTAACTATAAGCAACATATTTATACCTTAAAAGGTATTTACATTTCACACCTCTCTACTTCTATTCAATTCTATTTTAGACCTAACAATCTCTCCCTTTGAATACTAGTTCGTATTCCTCCGAGTTCGGAACATGCGTCTTCTGGAGCCCAAAGCTAATCTCGAAATGCCTAAGCGCAGTTCTGTAATCCATTCTATCAACAATCAACTCCAAATCTGTAAACACAATTTTTCTGTAGTCTGGATCCAATGTATTGTAGCCTTTGTCATCTCGAGAAATCATAGCACGAAGCTTGTCTCTAAGCACATACAGAGTACCATCATAGTAACGTGCTATTTGGCTAAATCTGATAAAGCGCATTTCACCCATACCATTTTTGTAAGTCATACCGAATTCAGGATATTTGTACACAATATCAACCGGTACACTCTGAACTTTAGGAAGACTCTGATCGGGCTTGAGCAGATTGAGTTTGGCCTGATTGCTTTCAAGACCTATTTGAAAATCTTCTACACAAGCTACCTTCATGGTGCTCTTCATGTATCGCTTTACGGCTGTCATTGCATCTAGAACTTCGTGCGGGCAGATGGTTCATGACTTCATATCATGTAGAAAATACAGGAGATTTAGTAGCTTTAGATGATCAAAATCGGCTTCTGAGAAATTCCATTGGTTACCATCAGCTCTAGTAACTGTGAAGTACAGATACCATACTTTGACGAAACGGTAAGAGTCAATCTGATCGACGGATCTAATTTTGTGCTTTGTTTTGACGGATTTGATCGATTTACCTGTTCTCTTGCTTATGTGAATAAACTCGATCTATTTTCGTTTGCTTTCCATCGACCCAATACCGTAGATTGCGACCTGATCATACTCTCGAATCCAATGAGCAAAGATCTTTTTTTGAGTTTCTTCAAGGAAGGGAATGTTGATCCTTACTCTTTCTCATTTAAGCGGTGGATATGGTTGAATGTAGACGGTTTCACGAACTGGAGTTTTCGAGGTGTTTTGGTCGGGGAGATCTGGGAGATCTGAAGGAAAAGAGAGTACAGGATGATACCAGAAGGCGTCTGAGCAGTCTGATAGTCTAGTCGCAGGTGCTCTAATAAGTTGTCATCGTCTCCTTGTTGCATAGATTCTTCATCATCGAATATGCACAAATCATCGACTTCTTCTTGGAATGCGACTAATGCTCTTTCTGTCACAACTGATTCAGCTGATAAATCTATCTCTGAGAGTGGATCTATTAATGCTAGATTTTCCTGTTCATCGGATGAGCTTTTATCTGCCTCATAAACGACCAATTCCATGCCCGTATAGTCTGCCTTATACTGACACGTCTGTGTAATGGCTACTGTCAGTGTAGCGTCGGCCTCCATATCTTGTACAGTGTCTTCTTCCTGAACCCCTTCCGATGCCTTTCCCTGTTCTGTTTTCGGTTGTGTATCTGTCTGAATGACCTCTGTCCTTTCTGCCGGAGATGAGAAACATCTTCAAGATCCATATCTGGAATTACACAACAAAAACAAGTATGTAGAGTTTATAAAAGAAACAACTTCAAATGAATAAGTATTTATTTTACAGAACTTATCTAACCTTAAAGGCGTATAAGAACCCCGTCATCGTCATCTTCTTAATCTTGTTTACTCGTTTGTGGATGGCAACATCCATTTGCTTGAAGGTGGGTACCCAGATGTAGGATCCCCATGGATAACGGTTAAATGTCCGTAAATCCTCCATAGCCCTAAAAACTACATCAGAAACACACTGCAGATGCTGACGGCCTAGAAATACCAACTCCATGATCAGCACCAAACATACATGAACAGCATCGACATCAAATAGACCAGTTATATCCCTAAAGACGTGTGGGTCCCTCTACACCTGGAAAAACCCTACGAATGAAGCAATCACGTGGTAGGGTACGGAGGGTGAATGGCAATCCAAAACGGAGTCCTGTAATAAGACATAACTCCTCTCGCCCAAAGCGGCAAACCTTCCCGTATATGTCGTACCATAGTTCCTACGCCTCTACTGGAAGCGATATATCTGCCTTTGTGGGAACATAACAACCAGCATGGGGTCGCCACCTGGCATAGTAAGATCCAACCATGGATCGAAAGGTGTGTCCCTGATAATCGTCAACCCGTCGGCACTCAGAGCCGACCTAACCTCCTCCAATAAACTAACCCGAGACTTGATCGTCAAATTCGGATACCAAAAATCCTCCTACATAGTAATAAAGAGATGTTGTTAACATACCTAATAATTATTATGCAAACTACAGGGAGCTAATTTGTCATAATATATATTACAGGGACCTAATCTATCATAATATAAAGTACAAGGACCTAATCTGTTATAATATAAAGTTCAAGGACCTAATCAGTAAAAATACGAAGTATAGGGACCTAATATGTAAATATGCAAACTACAGAGACCTAATCTGTAAATATACAAACAATAGGGACCTAATCTATAATATACAAACTATAGGGACATAATATGACATTATTTAAAGTATAGGGATCAAATCTGTAATTTTGAAAACTACAAAGACCTAAGATGTTATTCTACATAGTACAAGGACGTAATATGTAATTATATAAATTATGGGCACCAAATCTGTAAAAAAAAAATATGAAGTACAGAGACCTAATATGTAAATATGCAAACTACAGGGACCTAATCTATACAATACAAGCTATAGAGACCTAATTTGTCATAATATAAACTACAGGGACCTAGTTTGTTATAATATAAAGTGTAGGGACCTAATATGTCATAATATAAAGTACAAGGACCAAATCTGTAAAAATATGAAGTACAAGGACCTAATATGTAAATATGCAAACTATAGGGACCTAATCTATAAATATACAAACTACAGGGACATAGTAAGACATTATATAAAGTACAAGGACCTAATCTATAATTTTGCAAACTACAAGGACCTAAGATGTGATTCTACGTAGTACAAGGACCTAATACGTAATTATATAATGTATGGGCACCTAATCTAAAAAATATGAAGTACAAGGACCTAATCTGCCACCTGAACTGGCCATTTGGATGCTCTTCGTGAAAACAAATTTGTTGCCATCTACTCACAATACATATGCCCGAGTCCTGGTTTCCCGAGTCCAGGTTTCCCGAGTCCAGGTTGACCGAGTCCTGTACCATATTCAACATAATTTACTGTTGGATGTCGAGCACATCATCCAACTTGAAATGACAGATGCGGGCGAGCCAAACTTCAATAGGGTATTAGCTTTTCCT
This sequence comes from Arctium minus, assembly GCA_954870635.1. NCBI lineage: Eukaryota > Viridiplantae > Streptophyta > Magnoliopsida > Asterales > Asteraceae > Arctium > Arctium minus. The sequence continues at coordinate 6,225,852 of OX941083.1, read as the reverse complement.
TGTTTGATTACTAAGAGATGTAGTGATGCAGGGTTAGCGATAGGAGGCACCTTTCCGCCTCAAAGTCCCATTGATTGCCGCACGTATCAAGCTCAAATTACAACGTAAAGGAACTTAGAGAGGCAGAAAGCGGCAACAGCTGAGGATGTTCTAGTACCCACCAATGCAGATGATTTAGATGTGGATGATGTTGATTACGACCTAGATGACGATGGTGGCCTCCCGTCCAATTCCCCCACTTGGGCCACTTACTTGAAAACTCGGATCACAAGCGTTCAGATGGAGATGAGGACCGGATTTAGGGAGATGAGGGATGATCTTAGAGAGATACGCCGACTGATGGGTGGGGAGGCACCGGCAACTGATGAAGCGGGCCCATCCAACCGCCCACCTGCTCGCCGTGTACGTGGGCGACCGAGGCGTGCACCACCAGCAGGTCATCACGACAATTAAGGGGTTGGTTCACTTGCTTTATCTATATCAGTTTTAGACATTTTATTGGTTGAACTTTTATTTCCTTTCGTTGGATGATTGTACCTAATTCGCATAACTTTGGTTGAATTTTTTATTAACTGCTTAATTTATTCACATTGAGGACAGTGTGATATTCAGGTTTGGGGTAGTTGTGTCGATGATTAACGTGATTAACATGTGTGGTTCATGTTTTGTCATATTTTTGAAACCTGTTGTTGCATTTAAATTAGAAAATATAATCATTGAGGGATGAATTTATAAGGATAACATAGCAGTGAGGAAAATTTAGGGGACTACTTAGCTTAGGGACACTAGTGAAGACCAACCCGAGTGAGAATTTTGAGTCTTTTGCACATCAATTGGGAGAGGATGAATGCATAAATCTTATACACTTTTCTTAATCCTTCTCGTAATTATAGCATGATCTCGCTATAATCTTGTATCAACTAGCAAAGACTTCTATAGGAAATTTGGGTTTCAACTATGTGTATTTGATTCATGAATTGTTGTTTTGATATACCTTTAAACTGTTCAATGCTACCTAACTCCTAAAGTCACCCAGATAACCCCTGCTAGATTAATAACCTACTTTGGCCAAAGTTGTTCCATTGCGAACAACTACACCAGATAGAAAAAAAATAGGGGATGGAAAACGGTGAAGGAAAGGGTAGTTGTAATTCAAGTGATGGGAAAATTCAATAGAATGGGGAGGAGTCTAGTCAAAACAGATTTTGAACCATTACCAACCCATAATAGTTGGGTAAAGATATTGATGAGTTGGTAGGGAATGAAGAAAGTTAGACAGACTACCCAATATTACCCAATCTTGTTAGTTTATTCTTTCCGAGATCACTTTGCTTACAATTGTGCGTCTTTCATGTATTACTGTTCATGCTTTTTTTGATAATTATTCGCACATAAACTCCCACTGTATGAACAAAGTTGTGTATGAAACCTAGGTACGTGTGTACCGAGAGAATCCGGTGAGGTAGGGTCGAGGCGAAATCCTCTCTAAGCATGTTTAACCTAGATTGGAATCAGTTTGTTGTAGTCCATTACTTTCCAGTCCTCAATGAAGGTTAATACTTTGAATCATACAAACAAGGTTTCTCAATTTGTTGATTTTGTAGATAAACAGTATAATTCATGTCTCATCATTGTTATCACCGACAATTTTAGTTATGTGAATTTTCATCTTTCAGAGTGGTTGTTTTATCTTTTTATCGTTATTTTGCTAAGGGACAGGAAACGCTTGGTTTGGGGTTGCTGATAATGTCAGATTTAGACATTATTTACATTCTAAAACCAGTGGAAAATGCGCGATCCCAAGAAAAATAGTGATGAAATTAATGAGTTTTTGGAAGAAAAATACAGATCAAGACGGGATGAGAAGAAAAGGTAAAATTCAAGATAAAATCAACTAAAACGTTGATTTAGGAAGCCATTCTCAAATTGGAGGGAGTGAGGAGAACCTGAAAAGTTGAAGTGAAAAAACAGTGCACCGCGCGGCTTCCCACGCGACTTACTGGATCCGCACGGGTTTGGGTGAAAAGGGCGACTTCCCGTGTTAAAGCACATATTTATTGGATTCAAGATCATAATTATCTGAAGATGGAAATCTGAAGTCAAAGCTGATAAAGTCGTCTCAACAAATAGTCTAGGGTCCTTTTGTAATAAATAGTCAAAAGAGTGTTTTTCGTATTTTATTTATTTGTTTTATAATTTAGTTATTAGTTTGTTTTTGTATTTGGGCCAAAGCCTTGCAAAGCCCAATAGGCTTAATTTGCCTAAGTATAAATTAGTTATGTTTAGGTTAATTAGGTTAGAAGAGCTTAATTGAAAAATTAATATAGAGAAAAACCTGGTGGTGTGGTGGTGCGCCGTGAATAGAAGAAAAACAGAGAGAAAGGTTAATTTCTTGTCAAGAACAATTGTAATCATCTACTTAATCAATATCAGGTTTGAATTATTGTGTTAATTACATGTTTGCTTGATTGAATGATTACGTATTGGGACACACAATTGGTATCAGAGCACGTTACAGATTGAATTGAATGAGTTTTGTTCGGTTCTGTTTTCTGTCAAAGATTCATAATTTTTATTGTGTGATTGTTCTTTCAAGTGTTTATATATTGGGTTGTAATTGATATGCATATTTTATTGATTTGGCATTGATTGATTTGAATATTACATCGTTTTCGAGTATCAATTTGGTGTTTTTGGCAATTCTGGGCTCGTTCTCAAAACTCACTGACTTTTCAATCGAATTCTTCATAGAGTGCTTATTATTGAAATTAATTGTTGCAATCTATTCTAGTTGTTTATTCGATTGTTTTGGCAAAGTCTTGTAGTTTAATTTTGAGTTTTCGATTGGTTTCTGGGCTGATTTCTGGTTTCTAGGTCGATACTGCATCAAGAACATATCGGTCTAAGCTAATATCGGTCGAAGACCTCTATCGGTCTTTGTTATCATCGGTCGTTACTTTGCCGATCAAACTATATCGGTCCTTACTCTTCCGGTCGAATACCTTTTATCCGTCCATAGCATTCGACCGGTACACTCACAGTCCACCCGGTCAAAGCCAATTCCGGTCTAAGACCTTTTTCCGGTCAAAGACAATACCGGTCGAAGCTTTAGCATTCTATCGGTCGAAGGTATATCGGTCCATTACATTATATCGGTCTTAGCTCTCTACCGGTCTTACATATTATCGGTCGAAGCATAGTGTCGGTCAAACAACTATCCGGTCGAATATCTCTTATATCGGTCGAGCAAAGTACCGGTCGTATCATCTTACCGGTCGTTGCAATTCCCCGGTCGAACAAGTATACCGGTCGAGCACTCCACTATTTGCACCATTCAATGTCCCGTGCTAAGTCTGCGAAGGGGGACAAAGTTCTGTTCGTGATCAGATTTTTCTGAATTTCATTCTAAGTTTTTCACTATTGTGTGATTTTATCTTGACTTCTAACGATCTCATCCAGTTGATTGTTTCAATATCAGATAAGTTTGATCTCTAATCATATAAGTAAAGATGTCTCGGGAAGCTCTTGCTATTAGAACAGATGTGAAGCCTCCAGTACTCTTCAAGGGGGAGTACGAGCAGTGGAAGGACAGATTCTTGGACTTCATCGATCGACATGATTTGGGAGATTATATCAGAAAATCTCTGAAAGAAGGAATCATGACACCTCCAACCAAGGTTCTCACTGTAGCCGGAGAAAATGGTGAAGAAGAAGAGACAGAGTATAAGTTATCGATTGGTGAATATACGGAAGATCAGCTGAAGAGACACAAGGGTGACAAGCTGGCAAGATCATTTATTCTCCAAAGCATACCGAACGAAATATATGTCAAAATTGATAGCTACAATGCTACCGGTAAGCAAATGTGGGATCAATTGGAGAAAATGATGATTGGATCAAAAGTCGGCAATCAGCTTAAAGTTTCCAACTGCTTGAATAACTATGAAGAATTCAAAGCCAAAGCTGGAGAATCACTCGAAGCCACTTATGACAGATTTGTCACATTGCTGAACGAGCTCAGCAAGAACAAGATCAACAAATCTCAAGTTGAGCTGAATGTGAAATTTCTCAGCAACCTTCAACCCGAGTGGAAAAGATTCGCTAGACAGATGAGGCAGTTGAAAGATCTGAACGACATTTCACTTCATGAAGTTTATGAAATCCTCAAACAGAATGAGGAAGAGGTGGATGAAATCAAGGCTGAAATGAAGAAGGTTGATAAAACAATAGTTGATCCAGTTGCTCTTGTGGTCAAGAAGTCGAAGAAGAAGAAAGTTATAAAATCTAAATCAGAGAGGCTGATAGCGAGGTAAAGTCTGACTCTGACGATTGTGAACAACTGATGGAAACCATGCTAATGTTAACCAAGGCATTCCAAAAGAAGTTCTATAAAAAGCCAAACTCCAATAGTTAGAGATACTCGTCTGGTCCTAATAACTACAACCATAAGGAGAAAGTTGAAGACAAGAGACCAGAAGAAAAGAAAAAGGATGGAGCTGATGGGTTCAAGAAGGAAGAACCAATGAAGTGCTACAACTGTGGCAGATTCGGTCATTTTGCCAAGGACTGCCGCAAATCAAAAGTCTGAAACTCCGAATATTACAAGAACAAGATGCTTTTAGACAAGCAACAAGAGGCTGGAAAATCATTAATGGCGGAGGATGAATACTGGCTCGACCATTCAGATCAAGAGTCTGAAGAAGGAGAGAAGGATGAGACAGCACATCTGTGCTTGATGGGGAAGAACCAGTCAGAAGTTGAAGCTGATTCTGATGATGGAGACAATGATGAGGTATGTAACTTAACTGAATCTGATTTTCTGAACCAAATGCATGCCATGATGTCTAAACTCTAAGAATTAGAGTCTAAACTGAAGCGAGAGAAAGGTGTCATATATGAGAAAAATCAATCTATACACAAACTTAGTAATGATATTGCTGAGAAAAATGTATTAATTGAAACTTTGCATAAAAATATAGACACCTGCGCTAAAGAAAAGACTATAATTCATAAAGAGTTATCTGAAACTGTTTCTAAGTATAGAGAATGTGAGTTTAAGTCTATAGAGATTTCTAAAAGGTATTTTTCTACTTCTAAAGAAAAGAATTCTTTAATAGACAAGGTGAATGCTTTGGAAGAGAAATTACATTCTTTAGGTCAAACTGAACACTATTCATTTGAACAAACCTAAAGAGAAACCTGATACTTGGGGACTTGGTTACAAGAACTCACATCATCTTAAAAAGGGTATATCTGAAGTGCCTGCACTTTATGACTTTGGGTTTATGTTGTTGGCTCCTCAACATCAGGAACTCAAACCCTTTTGGACTAGTCTGTCTGAAAAAGATAAAGCCAAGGAATATAATAAAATAAAGAACACAACTAAAGTTCAACTTCCATTTCGCTATGAGAAGTTGAATAACAGTTATAGTTCTAATAAATCAAAATTTCTTTCAAATGATTACTTTGAGAGCTATTCTGTAAAAGAGTTGGAGGCTAAACCCATCGAAGGTAAGTTTTACGTACCTCCTCTAGTTTTGGAAAGTAAAATTTCTGAACTCGACAATACTCTTACCGAAGAAAGAATTTTGATGGACTTAGAACAAACTGTATTTTCAACAGTGTTCAAAAATACTATTTTTCCTAAATTCTCCAAGGCTTTAAATTCTGATGACAGGTCTGGTTCACTTGAGAATGATCTTAATTTCTTAAACTCTGATGGTAGTTTGAATGATTATGTTGCTCAATTTGATTTTACTTCTAAACTTCCTGATCATTCATCTTGTGTTGTTAATTCTTTTGGTCAACCCAGTGTGTTTAACAAAGGTGAAACATCAACGAAAGTTGATAAATCAATTTCTGTGAAATCAAAGAAAGCAAAAGGTAAGAAACAAAAATCTCAGCTTTCACAGAAACCGATCCCCACTGGTAAGCCAAAGAAGAAGCATTCGCTTAATTCTCATCATTCTAACTCTAAAGTTTCACATGTTTCAGATTTGAGAAAACAAAGGGTTGGAGTTAAGACTGCATGGATACCGAAACAGAAGATAGACGAGAAAGCTAAATCTAGTTCTAGTTTTATTTTGAATAAAAAGACTTCTGATGTGATTGTGAATGTTGCTACTTTTAAATCTAATTTTGTTGATTCTCGCAAGAAGTACTCTATAAAGCAATTATTCCAGTTAGCACCATCAAATAAAAAGTTTTTAAATTATGGTGAATGTGATTATGCTTCTCGTAAATATTCTGATGTTTGGTATGGTTCATATAATGTTTCATCTTATCATTATCATTCGTCTTATTATGCTTCTGGTTTTCAAAGAAAAAGCGGACCCAAATTTAAATGGGTGCCAAAATCAAGTACTAACAGTGGAGGTCCCATTTTTAAATGGGTTCCTAAACCTCTTCTTTCTTGATTTGTGTTGTGCAGACCCGTCATATGTGGTACTTGGATTGCGGGTGTTCCAAGCATATGACCGGGCAGAAGAGTATGTTGTCTAATTTTACGGACAAATACTGCGGCACAGTTCGTTTTGGGAATGATCAGTTTTCACCTATTCTGGGATATGGTGATGTTATACATGAAAATCTTACGATCAAGAAGGTGAGTTACGTTGAAGGCTTAGGGCATAACCTATTCAGCATTGGCCAGTTCTGCGACAAAGACTTAGAGGTTAATTTCAAGGCCAAGACATGTTCAGTACGCACTGAAGAAGGAAAAGAACTCTTGGTCGGCACTCGCAAGTCAAACCTCTACACCATCAACTTGTCAAAGGTCCAGGCAGACAATCAGGTCTGTCTACTATCAAAGGCCTCGATGCAACAAAGTTGGTTATGGCATCGACGACTTTCTCACCTCAACTTTCGGTACATCAACAAGCTGGTCAGTGGCAAGCTAGTGAAAGGTCTTCCAGAACTGAAGTATGAAAGAGAACATCTATGTGCAGCATGTGAAAAGGGCAAGATGAAGAGAGCCCCACACAAACCAAAGCCTGAACCGAGTACCAGCTCTCCTTTAGAGTTGTTGCATATGGACTTGTGCGGTCCTATGCGAACGCAAAGCTTAGGAGGAAAGAAGTATGTGTTGGTTATCGTGGACGACTATACGCGATACACTTGGGTTAAGTTTCTATGGTCTAAATATGAGACGCCCGAAGTTCTCATTACATTTTTGAAGACGACCCAAGTTAATCTGCAAAAACAAGTCAAGATTCTCAGGACTGACAACGGCACAGAGTTCAAGAACAAGATAGTTGAAGAATATCTTGAATCGGTCGGGATATCACATCAATACTCTGCTGCTCACACGCCTCAACAGAATGGAGTCGTCGAAAGGCGAAATCGTACACTTGTAGAGGCCGCTCGGACAATGCTCAGCCAATCTGACTTACCTTTATTTTTGTGGGTTGAAGTTGTATCAACTGCGTGTCACACTCAGAATCTCTCCATGATACACCGCCGATTTCAGAAGACTCCGTATGCGTTGATCAACAACCGAACACCAACCATTAAATATTTTCATGTTTTTGGTTGTAAGTGTTTTGTTCTAAACGACAGAGAGAATCTGAACAAGTTCAGTGCTAAGGCGGATGAAGGCATCTTCGTTGGTTATTCCTCTACCTCTACTGCATATCGGGTTTACTTGAAGAAGTCGAAGACTGTGATCGAAAGCGTTAATGTTACATTCGATGAGGAGATGGCTTCTGAGCACGTCAGTTCAGAACCCGTAATTACCGGAGTTCTAGCTTTTGGACCAACCAGTCCAGGACCTGCACCTCAAGAGAACAAATCAGATGGCGCTTCATCGTCTACTTCTAAATTATCTGATTTGGATTTATTATTTGAACTATTTTATGATGAATTTCTTGGATCTTGTTTGCCTAAATCTGTTGTGGTTGACAGGATGGAAGACTCGTTGACTACTCATCCAATCACTTCAGATATCTCTACCGAATCAAATTTCCCGATTCAGCAAGAAGTTCCAGTTCAAAAGCCTACTCCGACAGTTGAAGTTGTGACCAACACTGATGAGACAGAAGTAGCTGACTATGTAGGATGTACTGTAAGGACTGATAAACAAACAGCCCAAGTTGTACCTACTGCCACTTCTGCAACGACTACTTCAACTGACACCCCCGTTAATTCTGAACCATCTAAAGGCGATAACAGTGATTCCTAGATGCTGACAATGATCAACATGCATCTAATCCACTCCCTCATGAACATAAGTGGAACAAAGAGCACCCGGTACATCAAATTATTGGAGATCCTTCTGCACCGGTGCAAACTAGGTCTGCAACTTCAAATCTATGTATGTATGAATCCTTTCTGAGCAAGATCGAGCCTACTCGCGTATCTGAGGCTCTTGCTGATTCAGATTGGGTAACTGCGATGCAAGATGAGCTGAATCAGTTTGAAGCACTGAAAGTCTGGAGACTCGTACCCAAACCTCAAGGTAAAACTATCATTGGTACGAAATGGGTGTTCAAAAACAAGAAAGATGAAGATGGTACCGTTATCCGAAACAAAGCATGACTTGTCGCCAAGGGATATAGGCAAGAGGAAGGGATAGACTACGATGAGACTTATGCTCCAGTGGCACGTATAGAGGCGATTCGGATGTTCTTAGCCTACGCAGCCCACAAGAACTTCATTGTCTATCAAATGGACGTGAAGACAGCTTTTCTGAATGGAGTACTCATGGAAGAAGTCTATGTTTCTCAGCCAGAAGGGTTTGTAAATCCAGATAAGCCGAATCACGTCTACATCCTGGATAAAGCTCTTTATGGACTGAAACAAGCTCCTCGCGCCTGGTATGATATTCTATCTCAGTTCTTGGTCAAGTCAGGTTTTACAAAAGGTACGGTTGATACCACTCTTTTTATTAAAAAGGATAAAGGCGATATCATTCTTATTCAAATATATGTGGATGATATTATTTTTGGTTCTACAAATCCTAAGTACTGTAAGAACTTTGCAAACCTCATGGTGTCACGTTTTCAAATGAGCATGATGGGAGAGATGAATTTCTTTTTCGGATTGCAAGTCAAACAATTTTCAACGGGGATTTTTATCAATCAATCTAAATACATTCTGGATATTCTTCGGAAGTTTAAAATGGAAAATTGTAAACCGATTGGTACCCCAATGGCACCTGGTACTAAGATTGGCACCGATCTTTCGGGAAAGGCTGTTGATGTTAGGACTTATAGAGGGATGATAGGTTCTTTAATGTATCTTACTTCTAGTAGGCCGGATATAATGTTTTCTACATGCTTATGTGCTAGATATCAGTCCAATTCTAAAGAATCCCATTTGTCTGCTGTAAAACGGATCTTCAGGTATCTGAAGGGGACTGCAGATCTTGGTCTGTGGTATCCTAAGGATACAAGCTTTGAACTAACATCTTATTCAGACGCAGATCATGCTGCTTGCATGTTAGACAGGAAGAGCATCTCGGGTCATATCCAATTTCTCGGAGATAAACTCGTTAGTTGGGCTTCAAAGAAGCAATTATGTGTCTCCACATCAACGGCCGAAGCGGAATATGTAGTTGCTGCTAGCTGCTGTTCTCAGGTCTTGTGGATGAGAACACAACTGCGAGACTATGGATTTCATTTCAATAGAATCCCGATCTATTGTGATTCGAATAGCGCTATTGCGATTACCGCTAACCCTGTTCAGCATACTAAGACCAAACATATAGATGTCCGGTATCATTTTATAAAAGCTAATGTAGAAAAGGGGACAATTGAACTTTACTTTGTAAAAACCGATTATCAGCTTGCAGATTTGTTTACCAAACCTTTAGACGAAAAGAGATTTAATTTTCTTGTCTCAAGACTTGGTATGCTAAATCTTAAGACTTAATCGGTAGTTACCTATTAAAGTTTCTTATTGTATCTCTTTATCATTTCTTTATTATTATTTCCGCATGATACCTGCTCTTTAACAGTTTGTTCATGATCTCAGGGGGAGTGTGAGAAGTATTTCATTGATGGTCAATGTTAGTTTGAGGGGGAGCATATTTAAATGCATTGTGCTTATTGATAATTGTTAGTGATGCATGATTCTAGGGGGAGCATACAAGTAAAGAGTATGGCTATGACTTCTGATTATTTCTGATCAGAACTCATACATTAAGTGTTTTACTACTTTATGTCATTTCAATTTCAGTGAATAAAGTTACTTTGACTAGACTTTTAGACTTTTGTAGGTTGAGAGATGCTTCAAATATCATATCTTTATGACTTTAAGCTTGACTTCGCGAGATGTAAGACTGTACTCGAAAGGTATAATTTCTTTTCTTCATCTCATTCATGGTTGAAAGAAGGACAACTTTCAATCATAAGAAAACATGTTCTTAAATGTTCAAACCACTTCTCAATTCTCAAACAGATTTCTTGAATTGGAAGTGTGATTTTAAATGTTTTCTAATTCATCATTGAGTTTTAACTGTTCAAGTTAAATCATCTGAGCATCATATGCTTCATAGGAAAACATAGGATCAGTGTGCTAGGACTTATCTGAACTTCTATGGATTCGCGTTAACCAGTGTTTCCTACCCCTGAAGTTAATCCTTTAGTGATTGAATGTGAGGAGTCAAAAGAAATGAGTGTGGGATGTGTGATGAGAGAAATGTTAAAAGAGAGTTTTGGATATCTGTGAGCTTAAAGATTAAAAGAAAGAGGGTGAGAGATCAGAATAAAAGAATTTTTAAACTCTGCACCAACTACTTTCTGAGCCGGGCAGCCACATTACTAATGATTCACAATTCTTTCATGAACATTATTGAAACAGGCAAATAGCCCATGCCAACTCTTAATAAAACCCCACCAGCTACTCATTTTCTTCCCAACAAGAAAATGTTTCATTTTCAAAAGGGGACGCAGCACATATGCTATCTGATTTTCATTTGGAAAATCTGGATATTGAAAAGAAGGAAGTCTGCCCCACCTTCACACTTCATTCATGCACATTGAGTCTGTGTTTAACTAACTGTTGTCTCAGTGGTTTACACATTTTGAGCCTTATAAGCAATCATCTTATGCTTAATTTATTCTATCACTTGCACGAACACACAAGGAATTTGTTTCTTTGTCATAACGTTCATAGAAATTACCTTTGTGGTTTTTCGATGATTGAATGGAAGCCCTGGGGGAGTGAACATCATAAAAGCTCCTTTATATTGTGTATTCGTTACACACAGTGACTTTGTGTTACTGACAGGCAATTTTTAACTGGTTCATTTGTTGATTCAGGTGTTACCTTTCATATCTATCTATTTTGTCTGGATTTGCAAAGATCTGGATACGCATCTTTATGAATTGACGGATAATCAGTGGTTCTGTTTGCAAGATCAATGGTGGAAGAAATTTCTTGAAAACACGTTTTGATGAACTCTTTGCTCTTTTCATCAAAAAGGGGGAGAAGCGTCAATCAAGAAATGCGGAGATCAAAAGTTTTTGAAAGAATTTCTGAAGATATTATGAAGATTTGCTGCTTTGAAGAAATTTTCTTTGAAGATGATTTGCTGAAGCATTCCGAGCTGAAACTGGAGATAATTTCTTTCCAAAAGATATTCTCATCGATTGGGGAGATTGCTAAATTCTGAAGACAAAGAGGAAGAATACATTTTCTGAGCTTAAAGAATGATCTTGATCCAAAGGGGGAGATTGTTAAAGCACATATTTATTGGATTCAAGATCATAATTATCTGAAGATGGAAATCTGAAGTCAAAGCTGATAAAGTCGTCTCAACAAATAGTCTAGGGTCCTTTTGTAATAAATAGTCAAAAGTGTGTTTTTCGTATTTTATTTATTTGTTTTATAATTTAGTTATTAGTTTGTTTTTGTATTTGGGCCAAAGCCTTGCAAAGCCCAATAGGCTTAATTTGCCTAAGTATAAATTAGTTATGTTTAGGTTAATTAGGTTAGAAGAGCTTAATTGAAAAATTAATATAGATAAAAACCTGGTGGTGTGGTGGTGCGCCGTGAACAGAAGAAAAACAGAGAGAAAGGTTAATTTCTTGTCAAGAACAATTGTAATCATCTACTTAATCAATATCAGGTTTGAATTATTGTGTTAATTACTTGTTTGCTTGATTGAATGATTACGTATTGGGACACACATCCCGCGCGACCCAAGCTGCACCACAACCCGTGCCATGAGCTGAAACAGTTTTGTCGACTGTTTCAGCTAGGGTTGGGGGTTACAAAAGTTTTGAAAAAGAGAGAAGGCGGCTGAAGGCGATTTTGGAAGAGAAAAAGTGACAGACACGCAGAGAAAAGGTGGGGAGATCTTGGTGGAAACGCATACTCAACAGGGAGTTTTTGTACTTTTGAGCATTTTTCATTTCAGAACAATGTTTGGAATTTCAATAATTTCTATGTGTGTTTTGATCTGTAATACCCCAAGCATGAACTAAACTTTTCATGTTGCGGGTTGGATGAATTTTGGGTGTAGTTACGCTTAAACATGTGATTTGGGTTTTATACTTTGTTCAAGCGATTCAATGAAGCATATGACTTGGTTTTAGTGAATTTGTTAGTCTGATCAACTAATGAATGTTCTCTTGATCTTTTTATTCTTTGAGAAAAGTGTTAAAAGATTTGATGTTAATGTTAAATGCCTAAGGAATGAATTGGATAGAGATATACCAATTCAACCTTATATCTGTTTGTTTTAATTCTGATCTTGTGGTTAATTTGGGATAAATTGTTGAGATCGAGAGATGAGACATTATTCCTAATAGCTAATGTTACTATAGCTTAAGAAAGTATAGTATCTGCTTTTCGTGATTAATTACATTGAACTCTTGTTTAAAATGTTTGACCCATATGTTGTTCTGAGTTAGATTAACCCAAAAGGATTCCAATCCCCAATTGTTTTCCCTTAATCTGAATTTGTCTCTTGTCTCTCAAAGTTGCGAATCTAGTTTGTGTAGTTAAATCTCTTTAATTTCTTGAACTCAAATCAATCCCTGTTAGTCTAGTTAATAATTGATATAGAGATTGTGGTACTCAATACCATGTTCCTTTGGTTCGATACTCGTAGTTCAGTACTATTACTTGATTTTCGACCCGTACACTTGCGGTCAGATTAGGGAGGTGTAACCCACCTATCATGTTTTTGGCACCGTTATCGGGGAAATTTTACTACTCCAACGGTGGCAGTATCTCAAAGAGGAGTGCAAGCACCAACGGTGGCGGCAAACACATTCGAGTTAAGGCATGGCACAATCCAACTTATCCAAGCCAATCAATTCGGAGAATCGACATCGGAGGATCCTCACAGTCACCTCCGTTCATTTGAAAAAAAATTGCAACACAGTCAAAATGAACGGAGTGCCAGACGATGCCATCAAGCTGAGATTGTTTCCATTTTCCCTCAGAGACCGGGCTTCTAACTGGGAAGAGAATTTGACAGCGGATCAAATTAACACTTGGGACGAGATGGTGGCAGCTTTCCTTAATAAATTTTTCCCTCCAGGCCGAACAGCTCAACTCTTGGCGGAAATCACTCATTTTGCTCAATGGGACTAAGAGTCACTATATGAGGCTTGGGAGAGGTATAAAGAAATGCTGAAGAGATGTCTCCATCATGGAATACATGGGTGGGTAATCATCCAAGCATTCTTTAGGGGACTACACCCTCAATTTAAGAATGATATTACTGTTGTAGCTGGTGGGGCTCTCATGAATAAGACTTATGAGGAAGCTTGGGAGCTAATTGAGAACTTGTCGGAACATAGCTACTCCACTCCATGCTTATTTGTTAGAAAAGTAGATAGTATTCATGATTCGGACGAATTGAGGCAGATAAAGGAATAGTTGGCCGCCATCACCAATCAATTAAAAGGCACCTCTATGCAGACTTCAATGCCAAATGATGGGATGTCGGATCAGTACTCGTAGTTTGAACCGTCGTAACAAGTCAACTTTCTCCAAAACCGCAACCGACCACGGAATGACCCCTCTCCATTACATATAATGAATGATGGAAGAGACACCCAAATTTGTCATGGACCCAACCGCAAAATGGTCCAAGAGAGACCATGGGACAGCAACAGCAGCAATTCGGTAATCATTCAAATTTTTCGTCTTCTTCTAATTCTAATAACGTTTATCGTCCTCCAGGTTACAACCAAAGGAGACAAGAAAAAGGGCAAGTCATAGAGAAGAATTCGGGGTTAGAGGAAATGATGATGAAATTTGTCTCGAAGATGGATACAACCGTGGAGGGAATCACTTCTTCAGTTAGAGGCAACTGATCAGAACACCGCATCCATTCAGATCCTAGAGTGACAAGTGGGCAGATAGTGGAAGCATTACAATCCCGGATCCAAGGCCAACTTCCTAGCTAACCGGAAAAAAAAAGCCAAGGGAGGATTGTAATGCCATCCAATTGATAAGTGGAAAAGAGTTGCTAAGGGATCCAACGAGAGAGTCGGTAATAGAATAAAGAAAAGAGCCTGAAATGATGGTAGTGGAAGAAGAGGATGAAGAGAATGTAGATGAAAGCATCGAGATGGAAAATCCAAAAGGGAAGGATAAAGGGAAAGAGCAAGAAGGAACCACCACGAGATCTCCAATTAAACTCATGGCACCAAAAGTGCCATTTCCCAACCGTCTCAAAGCGTACAAGGACGATGTTAATTTTGCTAAGTTTCTTGAAATATTTAAAAAATTACATGTTGACATTCCTTTTGCAGGTGCCTTGGCACAAATGACATCATATGTGAAATTCTTGAAGGACATTCTCTCTAATAAGAGGAGGATTGAGGAGCAGGCAGCAGTGTGTAGTGCAATCATCCAGCACAAGCTCCCACCTAAGCTAAAGGATCCAAGGAGTTTTACTATCCCTGTTCATATAAGAAATTCTGAGTTTAGTAAAGCATTGTGTGATCTTCGTGAAAGTATTAACTTGATGCCTTTGTCAATTTTCAGGAAGCTAGGATTGGGAAAGGTACAACCCACTAATGTGATATTGCAACTTACCGATAGATCCATCAAGTACCCGTATGGAGTGATCGAAGAAGTACTTATCAAGGTGGAAAAGTCCTACTTCCCAGTGGACTTTATGGTCCTTGACATGGATAAGATAAGGAGATACCATTAATCCTTGGTATACCATTTTTAGCAACGGGCGGAGCATTGATTGATGTGAGATGAGGCAAGCTCACGCTCAGAGTTGGAGAAGAAGAGGTTGTATTTAATGTATTATAGGCGGCTAAACAGTCGAACGAATGCTATAGGGTGAATGCAATTGAAATTGTGGTACAAGAGAGTGTTGATTTGCTAGTGTCAAAAGATCTTTTGCAGAATGCATTAACAGGCACTGATTCTGATTCAATGAGCAAAAATGTAATGCAGTTAAATGCATTACCTAATTACAAGGGACATCCTAGGCTAGCGGTTAAGGATTTAGGAGAAATAATTCCAAAATCTCAGCCCAAAAGGATTCCAATCCCCATCAAAAGAAGCATAAACATTAATACATGAAAGAAGCACAATTGTAAGCAAAGTGATCTCGGAAAGAATCAACTAACAAGATTGGGTAATATTGGGTACTTTGTCTAACTTTCTTCATTCCCTACCAGCTCATCAATATCTTTACCCAACTATTATGGGTTGGTAATGGTTTAGAATATGTTTTGACTAGACTCTTTCCCATTCTATTGAATTTTCCCATCACTTGAATTACAACTACCTTTTCCTTCACCGTTTTCCACCCCCTAAATTTTTTTTTCTATCTAGTGTAATTGTTCGCAATGGAACAACTTTGACCAAAGTAGGTTATTAGTCTAGCAGGGGTTATCTGGGTGACTTTAGGAGTTAGGTAGCATTGAACAGTTTAAAGGTATATCAAAACAGCAGTTCATGAATCAGATACACAGAGGTGAAACCCAAATTTCCTATAGAAGTCTTTGCTATTTGATACAAGATTATAGCAAGATCATGCTATAATTACAAGAAGGATTAAGGAAAGTGTAAGATTTATGCATTCATCCTCTCACAATTGATGTGCACAAGGCTCAAAATTCTCACCCGGGTTGGTCTCCACTAATGTCCCTAAGCTAAGTAGTCCCCTAAATTTTCCTCACTGCTATGTTATCCTTACAAATTTATCCCTCAATGATAAAATTCTCTACTTTAAATGCAACAACAAGTTTCAAAAATATGACAAAACATGCACCACACATGTTAATCACGTTAATCACCGACACAACTACCCCAAAATTGAATATCACATTGTCCTCAATGTGAATAAATTAAGCAATTAATCAAAAAATCAACCAAAGTTATGCGAATTAGGTACAGTCATTCAACGAAAGAAAATAAAAGTTCAACCAATAAAATGTCTAAAACTGATATAGATAAATCAAGTGAACCAACACCTCAATCGGTGCGATGACCTGACGATGGTGCACGCCTCGGTCGCCCTCGTACAATACGAGCAGGTGGGAAGTTGGATGGTCCCGCTTCATCAGTTGCCGATGTCGCCCCACCCATCAGTTGGCGTATCTCTCTAAGCTCATCACTCATCTCCCTGAATTTGGTTGGTCCTTATCTCCGTCGGATCGCTTGTGATCCGAGTGTTCAAGTGAGTGGCCCAAGCGGGGGAATTGGACGGGAGACCACCATCGTCATTTGGGTCGTAATCAACATCATCCACATCTAAATCATCTGCATTAGCGGGTACTCGAATATCCTCAGCTACTGCCGCTTCCTGCCGCTCCAAGTTCCTTTGCACCGTAATTTGAACTTGATACGTGCGGCGATCAATGGGACTTTGAGGCGGAAAGGTGCCTCCTATCGCTAACCCTGCATCACTACATCTCTTAGTAATCAAACAAGGAAAAGGTAATACCCCATTGTAGTTCAGCTCGCCCGCATCTGTCATTTCAAGTTGGATGATGTGCCCAACATCCAACGGTAAATTATGTTAAATACAGTACAGGACTCGGGCAACCAGTGGGTCAGCATATGTATTGTGAGTAGATGGCAACAAATTTGTTTTCACGAAGAGCATCCAAATGGCCAGTTCAGGTGGCAGTTCACTTTTTCAGATTTCTGCTTCTCTATTCCTCCAATCTCCATTCCTATTCATGCGGAGGGATGATGCTATGATGTTATTATGCTCGTCGTCCTCGGGGACCCAGGTATTGGAGAAACCTCATAGTGGAGGCCCAAATTACGTGGCCTTTGAATCCCAAACTACTCACAAATTTCGTCCATTGAGAGGCAAATGGTCACTCCTCGCACCATCATAGTATGGAACTCATTGAAAGTTGGTGGTATCATTGAAGCATAGAATTCCCGCACCAATTGGGGATCGTACGACTCTAGGTTCCGGGCGTATAGGATCCATCCTCATTGGTGTGCGATAGCAATTACTCCATCATTTGGGATTTATTCAATATTGATTCCCCTCTCTGGCCAAATCCAGCGCTCCTCGAAATTTTTCATCCTCTCCCCATATTGTGAGTTTGTGAGCCAGCGCAAATGATTATGTTGAGAATTGGTCAGGTTAAAGTAAGTGCCCCACTTACCAGTTGTTGTTGGGTTTGTCCGCATCCTGAAATTAAAACATAGGTTTGTAAGCATATGGACATCTGAACCACCCCAAACCTAGTCCAAAGTAGGTTTGTATTGACAATGGGATGGTCACACTATCATCATTGATTGAACCCCAAACCTGTGGTTTGGTTGTCTCTCAACTTGATGGTAGTTACATAATTTCAAACTCCCAACATCACAAAATAAGCATATAGTACACACTATATCCCCAACAACATGGGATCATCGATTACGTCCCCTTGAACAAAACACACAAAGGATTTTCATAAAAAAATTCAAAATTCAACCCCAAAAAGTCTTTGCCCTATTCATACAAACCACAATATTGAACATGCAAATACCCATTAGAACTAGCATCATTCATCAACTCACATTGTCAAGAACTCAAAACCCCAAAATTCTATATTAGAGACATGCAATAGCATAAAACTATTGAAGTAGAGAGCAAACATTACATGTAGAATAAAGAATTTCAAACATTTGCTTAAATTGGTAAGAAACCCAAAATTTGACAAAATCCTATAGAGTTGATGGGTAGAGACTCACCTTCGTCGTTCAAACAGAAGAGATATGGTAGGGAGATTGAAATCAGATGGTGCCAGATATTGGGCAGAATGCCGCCGAAAAATTGAGTGTTAGAGTTGATTGTCGGTAGTTCTTAGTGGTTTAGGTTGGAAGAAAAACGGAATTGAGAGAAATTTGGGTTAGGGTTCTAACCAGATGCGACGACTCCCGCTTTTTAAACATGCGGGTCGCACGGGCGGGTTGGTGAGTTTTAACACCCCCCTAATCTGACTGCATGTGTACGGGTCAAAAATCAAGTAATAGTATTGAAGTACGAGTATCGAACCAAAGGAACCTAGTATTGAGTACCACAATCTCTATATCAATTATTAACTAGACTAACAAGAATTGATTTAAGTTCAAGAAATTAAAGTGATTTAACTAAACAAACTAGATTCGCAACTTTGAGAGACAAGAGACAAATTCAGATTAAGAGAAAACAGTTGGGGATTAGAATCCTTTTGGGTTCATCTAACTTAGAACAGCATATGGGTCAAGCATTTTAAACAAGAGTTCAATGTAATTAATCACGAAAAGCAGCTACTATGCTTTCTCAAATAGTAACATTAGCTATTAGGAATAATGTCTCATCTCTCGATCTCAACAATTTATCCCAAATTAACCACAAGAACAGGATTAAAACAAACAGATCTAAGGTTGAACTGGTATATCTCTATCTAATTCATTCCTTAGGCATATAACATTAACATCAAATCTTTAAACACTTTTCTCAAAGAATAAAAAGATCAAGAGAACATACATTAGTTGATCAGGCTAACAAATTCATTAAAACCAAGTCATATGTTCATTGAATCGCTTGAACAAAGTATAAAACCCAAATCACATGTTTTGTATTGGTTAAGGCCCTGGAGACGTGGTGGAAAATCCCATGTGCAATGGGTTCAAATCTAGGCGTACAAAACAATTGTGGCCACTGAGGTTTAATCAGTGTTGATGTTTTACAGTCAAAGTTTTGCCAAGGGATTAGTTTAGGCATATCCTAGGACACCCTTCCTAGAAAAAAAAGAACCTAATATGTAACTATGCAAACTATAGGGACATAATCTATAAATATACAAACTACCGAAACCTAATATGTACAAATATGAAGTATAGGGACCTAATTTATAAATATATAAATTACGGGCACCTAATATGGAAAAACACGAAGTATAGGGACCTTATCTTTAATTATGCAAAGTATGGGGACTTAAAATGTTATTATACAAATTATAGGGACTGAATATGTAAATATGTAAACTATAGGGACCTAAGCTGTAATTATTGAAAATACAAGGACCTAATATGTAAATATGCAAACTATAGATACGTAATATGTCATTACGTAAATTAAAGGAACCAAATTTGTAATATATATATATATATATATATATATATATATATACACTATATTATAAAGCATTTGAGAAAATCTCTTAAAAACAAATTTTTATGCATCAAGTACTGTTAATTAATGCATATTACTTAAAATTTAAGATTACAAGTAAATGATGCATGAGTACGGGTTTTTAAGTTGCATGTTTGAATTCTTAACTAACTGATAAGTATAATCAAATACATGATAAACATCTCATTTTAAACATATATAATCTACAATATAGTTAAGATAATCACTGAATTCTAACAGAATACTTAATTATTATTTTATAAAAAAACATTGTATTATAGATCTATTACTAAGTCTAATAGTCACCATTTAACACCTTCAAAATGTTGACAAGAAAACCCTATGAACGGCTCTACCGGCCTTGAGGGGGTAAATCAACCATGAAGTTGGCACTCGACTATAGACTTAGAAAATAGAATTATGAAGTATAAATAATATATCCATGTAAATCTATAGTTATAAAATAACAAGTATGTTTTAACACAAAATCTTAATTTAGCCTATCATTTAATGATACAATAATAGAAATATAGAATTAAGAAGAACAACAAGAATACTTACAAAAATTCTTCAAGAACCTGAGCCAAATGCTTTTATTATCTCCAAAATATGCATACAAATTGTTTACAAACTAGAAATTTAGAGAGAAAGAGAAAAGCTAAAAAGATACGTGCCTAAACCAAGGAAAGAGAGTTCCTTAAAAAAGAAAATAAGGAACAAGAGGACAAACTAAAAAAGGAAAATAAAAATCAAGCAAACAAACAACTTTTTTAAAAGTAAACAAGGAGATTCCTGATAAACGCATATAATGCAGAAAGTAAAAGTATTTGTCGATCATGATTGCAATAGAGAAGATTCTCTCACCGCTCGCAGTCTCAATTATTTGATGTTATCTTTCAGTGTGTCTTTCAAAGTTTCTAGAGCATCGTCTAGGGAAAAACCAATTTGGTCTTCGTCAGGATCTTGAGCTTCCTGAGTTATCTGGTCAGATGCCATGGAGATATCGGATTTAGAGTTTGATCCTCCTATGTTTTTATACAAGTCTTTCTTCATTTCTGCAATGTACAGATCAATTATCTCTGCTTTTGAATGAGTCTCAGCATATTTCTGAGAAATCTTCTGGAAAGGACTGAGTTCAAGAGTATCCTTCTTCTCTTCATCTTTCTGTTGCTTATAGAACTCGACCTTTTTGACGATTTTAATCAACTCATCCCCATATGGTTTCTTTGTGTCTGGATCTTCTCGAGATAATTTATCCCAAAACTTTGTGAGACTTTTTCTCTTCAGGCAAGGTGCCATAATCTCAGTATAGCCGAAAATTGGCTTCCATTTCCAAATCCAGGGAATAACGAATTCAATAAAGAACCAGCAAGTTGACCCAAAGAGTGATTATTGAAAACGATGTTTCAGAAATAGGATTTGGGGGTATTTTAAAACAAATTGACCCCCAAACAAAACAAGAAATTCTTGTAAGATTCCATTCTAGAAAATGGAATGATGCTCAAAAAAATTATGCTACTATAGCAAAAGAACTATTTGCCATTGTAAAATGCGTCCTAAAATTCCAAGCTGATTTTTATAACAAAAAAATTATTATAAAAATTGATTGCATATCTGCTAAATATATGTTCCAAAAAGATTTTAAACATGATGTTTCTAAACAAATGTTTGCTAGATGGCAAGCTCATTTAGCCCTGTTTGATTTTACCATTGTTTACAAAATAAAGCTACAGAAAATCATCTGCCTGGTTTTTTAACTCGTGAATATCTTTCATGATTATGATTACAGGAATGAGCTCCACTCAAAGTAGCTACTCCTCTTATAGAGGAAGAGGTAGCTCCTCCTCAGCCAGAGGAAGGGGTTCTGATCATTCTTATTGGGGAAAGGAAGAAGTGAAAATTCCACCACAAATTATGAAATCCGGATGGGAAAAAAGAAGTTAATAGCTCAAAACATAGCTAATCCTAGTGATCCATTAAAAAACCTTATAGGTAAAGATTCTCCTCTTCAGAAAGAATATCTAAATTATATTAAGGAAAAGGAAAAAATTGAAGCTTCTTCATATGCTAATATTAGCAACGAAGATAATTCTGACTCCCAGTTTTATGAAACCGAAATTAAAGAAGTTATACTCCTTATTGAAGAAAAAGATAATCCATAAATAATTTTGGAAAGATATCTTAACAAGACCTGTTATATCCATGGATCTTTAAAACAAAGACAATTCTATTAAGGTCTTTTAGTTTCTACAAATTCTGTAAAAATTACTCATTTTTCTCCTTCAAATAGGACAGAAATTTATAATTTCTCAAAATTCATTATCAAAAAGATTATATCTTTTGAAGAATGGGGTATATCTTCATTAGCTAAAAGAAAATGGTTTTCTCCACTTCATAAGTGTAATTTTAATTTCAATTACTGGGATTATATCTTAAGTTTCGAAGAGATTCTTTTATATGGGAATGAAAACAAGAAACATTCTTGGTTCTTGAAAATTTGTGAAAATTGTTTTCGTGGAAAATGTTACACTACGGGAGACATTCTTCCGGATGATTTAAATGGCTAGAAAAAATAATTTTCCCTTTATATTATGTATATTTATACATACTAAGTTACATCTCTCTTTTCTTTCTTCTCAACATAAACGTTTTCAGAATTTTCAAAACATCTTCCTCTTCCAACAATATCAATATTTGTTATTAGTATACGATCTAAACATCTAGATAGAATATCTTAAATATCGACAAAATGTGAAAACTGTAATGATGCCATATTTATAAAAAAAAAAAACATAATTATTACCGAAACCAGGTGTTACACTAAAACATAGGAATAATATGAACTTAGGAAGAAAAACACAGTAATAACAAATATGAAGTAAAAAATGAAAAGTAAACAAAAGTAGTTAGATTTACCTGGTTATAATTTCCGAGACCACCAATTCCAACAACGAAACCAAGATCACCGCCATGCGATCTTTTCTTTTCCACGACTATAAACATAAAACAGATATGTACAAACGGTATGAGTTTCCTCATTATCCATAGCATAAATTCGTATTTCGTTATGTCGATCCAAACATTTAAAAAGTAGGTTGATATGCAGATCAGAAAAAGAACAGTCCCGCCGGTGGTTGTCGCCGGGGATGATGTAAAAAATTTACAGATGCAACTATCTGAACGGTGTTTGCATAATGAATTTGAACGGCTGAGTTGTTTAGGGTAAACTACATATATTTTGTTTTGTATTTTGATTTTTGTCTTCAATGATTTACTGCAATTTGAGCTTTGGGTTTTTTGGGCTTTTAAAAAGAAATATTCTTGTTTTTTTTTTCATATGATAATTGTATTTTTAATTGTTAAAAAGCTATATTTGGTATATTGGTTGTTAAACGGTTATATTTAGTGAATGTTTGAGATTACTTATTTAAAACAACTTGTGTTTTTTTTTAAAGTGATTATCAACTTATGTGGTACCCTTAATTGGGCTGGGTCGTGGTCGACGGGGATTAGTCGGGTGACACCCTTAAGTGGGAGCCTGGATACCCTGGGAACGTGTGTGTGTGTTAACTTGTCGTTCAAAAAAAAACTTATGTGGTG
Source organism: Arctium minus (assembly GCA_954870635.1). Lineage (NCBI taxonomy): Eukaryota > Viridiplantae > Streptophyta > Magnoliopsida > Asterales > Asteraceae > Arctium > Arctium minus. The sequence continues at coordinate 6,202,697 of OX941083.1, read as the reverse complement.
ACAAAAAAGAGTTTTATAAAAAGTGTTTGGATTAGTTATTGTGGTATCAAAACGTGATAAGCTAATAAGTTGTTATTTAGGGGTGTTTGGGATTGCTTATACATGTCAAATAACCAAAAAAGTTATAAGTTATTACAAATAAGTTGATAAGTCAGAATGGTTTAACTTATCAAAAACTTCTTATTAGCGGTGTGGAAAAGTTATAGCACTTTCTTTTTTCCCAATCCAAACACTAAAAATAGGTTATTAGCAGTGAGGAAAAGTTATAAGTCAATAAGGAGTTTAAATAAGAAATCTCAAACACCCTCTTAGTATATTGGTTGATAAGTTATTTATTAGTTAATAAATTAGTGGTGAATAAATCATGTTTGACAAAAACTAGTTGATAAATTAGATAAAAAATATAAAATGATCAAAAATGATATTGAAAAATATAGGGTTATATTTGCCCTATATTTTTCTATTGCAAACCAGTTAAATTTATATGATTCATTTTATATTTTAAATTTTTAATCCAATAAAATTATTTTTTGGAAAAATTAGTTACTTGTAACATAAAGTAATAAAATTTAATAAAATCAAACCTACAACTTTATGATCGATGGATTGTTGGTGACTTGTGAGCATGGTTAATTAAAGTTGTATATTTTATATTTTAGTGTGATTTTATTTATATGATATAATATATAGAAAGAGAGAAGAGGTGGAAATATGATCAAACGAGAACAACGTTTTAGCAATAAAACAAGAAAACGGTTAAATCACACGTTATTTTACATGTAATTTAACATACGATTACAGAACACAGTCAACGCAAGGTTGAGCAGGCAACGTAGCCCGCAATCTTAGGCCGCAGCAAAAGTTGTATAAATCACTTGTGATCTTGCACGTGATTTTAGTGTTAAATTACATATTCGTCATTCTCATGTTCACTTATTTAGTTACTCCTCGTATATGGACACAACGTGCAAATGGCTCCACAAGTGGCCCAACGGCTTGCAAAACTTTTGATTTATCTTACCGTTGTAACGAGAGGCAGAGACCATTAGGGTTTTTACCGCAAGAAAGAAATACGTAACCAAACAACAAGCCAACGACCCTCGGGAAAATCTAATTTCTTGTCAATCTTCCTCTCCGATTACGTCAATGAATAGAAATCAAGTATTCGAAATCCATGAAGGCAATCCAAATCAAGACCAGTTATAATCAATCAGTCCCTATCAAATAAGGCTCTTTTAAATAACTGGTTCAAAGACCAATTATCATAAGACTGGTCAAGGTTAACCAATTATGACTTAAAAAACGCCACATGACACTCACCTACTTGTCGACAAACCGGTTAAAGTAAACATGATATCAAATCTTGCTTCAAACAATAACCAAATACTTCTTGGAAAAAATGTAATAAAATGGTTTTAATTACTAATCAAATGTCCAGAATACATTCAGTAACACAAGTTTTTAAACCAAATCAATAACATCAACAGGGTGCAGGGAGGAACACACTTGTACAACAGTGACAATGGGTATATTTGCAGGTATTTTGTTTTTCCATATACCCCACCCCACCCCCCAACAAAAAACCCCAATAAAAAATAATAAAAAAAAATACAATAATACAAATCTAAAGAGCCTTTTGACATCAACTAAGCAACCAACAAAGCTCTAAGGATCCCTACAAGAGTGTTATTTGCATCTGTTTTCACTCTTCTTTCTCTGAAGTCAACGGCTCCGGTCAAAAAGTCAAAATACCAATCCTTCAAACGGAAGTGCTTCACGAATCGGAAACCTAACTTGATTTACATGGATGCAATACCAATATGACTAGCATCTGTATTGAGAGAGAACAAATTGGGGAGCCTCTGCAATTGCATCTTGGAACCTACAAAAGAGTCGAGTTAAACAGAAGGCACATTCTCTTTAACAATACATAAACCGATTGATGCAAAAATGCCATTTCGGTTCATGGTCTCGATATGAGAATGATGATAAAAGAAGTAGACTATAAACAAGGAGGAGGGGAGTTTAGGATCTTATGTCCGATAACGGGTGGTCTTAGGGGCCGTTACCAAATGCTAACCGAGTAAGTGTTTATCGGGTCATTTACCTTACTGGGTGAGCTGTGAGCATGACAAAGACTGATAATCTTACTGGGTAGTAGACATGACAAAGACCGAGAATTTTACCCAGTAAGTGAGGGTGGTGACTCTTACCCGGTTAGTGCTTACGGGGTAAGAGACAACAATCCTACTTTGTCATGTTGATGGCTGACCCGGCAACGTAAGTGAGGGTAGCATTTGGTAAACGGCTCCTTAGTTTTTCCTACCTTTCTTGTCTACTATTGTATTCTACTTCTTGTTGAACACTCATTCGTCTTTGCTTTTCTTCATGTACTGCATTTTGTATTTCCTTGTTTGTTAACTTATTCGGCTCACATTTGTCCCTAATGCATTTTATGTTTATTGTACTTTTTGCTTCTTTGCACACACTCTCACCTAGTCTATCTGCTTGTTACTTTTAATTTTTTGTTTTGTAAGAAAAAATTAAAAGGGATCTCTACTGCTTGGGCATAGAGGCAAGGTAGCGTACATCTCACCCCAAAACCCTATCTCAACACAAACCCTACCTCTGCTAGGATTACTAGGTTAGTTTGATTTATTTTGTTTTCGACATCTTTCAAGTGGAGATCTTGCCAACACAGTTGGGCATGGTTAAAAAATTTGGTTTCAGGGGACGATTTTGGATTTGGGTTTTCATGAGTGATCAAATCACTTAACGTCATCATAATTGAAGTGTATTGTTGCTAATAAAGTAGTCAACGAATATAGTTGAGCTATTTTATTTTACCAGGAATTTACTTCAAAGAACCAAATGGTGATTGGCCTAGTGGTACCTTGGGTTACTGGTAGTGCCCAGCCTCCTAGGAGGCCAAGGGTTCAAACCTCACCAATGGCGAGGAGTGTGTGCGAGTATTTTCCATATATAAATATACTTTAAAAAAAATTACTTCAAGGAAATAAGATTAATAGGACCTCATCGGAAAAATCAAATGACATGAGGTAGCACACACGTACCTTTTGCGACATACTCGCATGAGTCACATCCATGGATCCAATCAAATCATCTTCCTGAGACCCTGTAGTTGAGGACAAGATCCTCAGACTTTTTCCATATATAAGCCCGTACAGTCGCTAAGCTCATTTCGGGTGTTAAGACCTGCATAAGAGATTAATTTTTAAAAGAACTGTCCATACGTTCTAAATTCTAAAAGTTTCCTATGCAGTTGCTCAATAAATGAAATATTGGCACAAAACATTTGATCATTTCTTTTACTACAAACATATTATATTTTTGAAGCTAAAAGACCATCCCAAGTCAAAATAAATATAAGCACGAATAAATCATCGTCTTTCGAGAGAGAATTTCAAACAGAAATTGTCATGCATATGCTATTTTATGTTTTTCCTGAACTAATAGGGCAAAAGGTATCAAAATGCAATGAAGTTTGGTTTGGTTCTATTTAGTGCAATAAATAACTTTTTTTTCTCAAGCGATGTAACAAAGTTTCCTATGTGTACCCATTTTGACCGGTAACCTGTAGATCTTGTAACATTTGATGACGCAGATATCCATTTACGAAAGGGTTATGGCAAAGTAGACGATAAAACATAACATCCACATCATAAATGTTACAAGATCGGCTTGTTACAAGGCAATTTTGAAATTTCTTTACATTGATTTGAGAAAGAAAGAAAAAATCTTTGTTACACTACATAAGAACCAAGGCAAATTTCGTTGTATTTTGATCTTTTCGATGCATTTTGCCCGAAATAATATGGAGAAGATTTCAGATAATTAAAAAAGAAGTAGTTGACAAGTTTCTTTTGGTCATTCTGGAATATAAGTTTAGTTAAACTAGCGAAAGAAGTTTTTAAACTCACAGCAAGATCCAATCCCAAGTTTTCTGTTTTGGGAAATATAAACCAAATCGAGCAAATCAACGCGGCTAAAAACAATGTCAATATGAATGAAGTTAGAAACTTGCCTGATTATTGCACAAGATCTCTATAGAAGGCTTAAGCTTTTGCCAAGGCTTCAATCCAGATCTAAGGGAACCATCTCCAACAATTGAATGCTGCAACTGCCCTCCTGGCAGCCCAGGAGCAAAAGTTCCATCACCACTCAAGCTATCCAATGGCTTGTCTAAAACCATCTTCTCCACAACATAGTTAATAACCTATAAAGAAATTAATAAGCTATATTTAATGATTGTTCGGGAAGTTCTACAATTATGGTATGGATTATACAGGAGCCATTAGAAGAAGCTGTAAGCGACCTTCGGTGGGGAAACAAATCGAGAGCAGTTACATTGTCTATAAAAAGCATCCTCCTGATTATACGGAAAACAAACCAACCCAGTATGTTCCACCAGGAGGAGGGATTTTTTCCTTTTTTTTTTGGGGGGGGGGGGGGGAGCAGCTTTTCCCGTGAAGACCTCCCCGGCTTGTGCAAAGTGTGCAAAAAGAAATGATAAAGCTTGCTCAAAAAAATACAGAACAGAAAAATAATAACTTAAAAATGCTATTTAAGGTCATTGTTTTATCATACAGCACCTTGTGTATTCTTAAAATACGAGGCGCACTCAGCTTCCCTTGCGTCAAGATTTGGGCAGCTGAACCTTCACACGGATGTAAATAAAAGCTGCACCTGAAAAAGAGAGAATATGATGAAATCAGCATCTTCCAATAATAGCCGGTAAGAAACACCACTTAAATCTCTAGCATGAGTATTCGCAAGTGGCTAACGAGAAACTGCCAAAGCTTTTAAGGTGTTCCGTATCCATTTATATTGTGTTTTTGTATTGCATACAAGATGGGAGACATGACACACAGATTACAAAGAAGGATTTTAGCTGTTAAGGTCTCCAATGACCGAATTTTTAAACCATGGGTTGCACACATAATCTGATCCTCGTACTCCCTCCGTCCCAAAATAAATGTCCACGATAAAGAAAACACACATTTCAAGAAATGTGTAATTATTACACTTTTTAATCAACTGAATCATTTTACCTAAGATAAGAGGCGAACGTTCTTTCTCTCCATCTCATCAACTCTTTTCATATTTGTACGTCATAATTAAAGGTAAAGTTGGAAATTTAATAAATTATAACTATCCATTTTAGAAAATGGACGCTTATTTTGGGACAACCTTTAACAAAAATATGTTTTTTGGGACAGGGGGAGTATGTTTTAAGCCACAAAGAAATACACGAGAGAAAGAGAGATGAAAATGAGTATATAAATTGAGAGCATTGAGGATAAAGAATTTACTTGGTATGTTCCCTGGGGGGCAGCCGATTATGCAAGATACAATCTAAAACCCACCAAGGGAAGTCCTTCTCATCTTCAGTTCCATCCAGGTCGGTAATTTTCTTCCTCCATGGTCCACTCTGAGAACCCTCGGTAATAATTGAAGGTGGAGAGACAGTTGAGAATTCAAATGGAGGATACACCATGGAGTCATTTTCAGCATTACCATCTACCTCAACTCTTGAAAGTGTAATACTCCTGGCAGATATATCTCTGCCAGATGAAAGTTCTCCATTAGCTGAAGGTTGGGATCCGAATCTATGTTTTTTCTTTGCCAACCAATGAGCCAACAGTCCTTTGAGGGTTTCTCGAGCCAAATTAATCTGAAAAGAACAAAGAGATTATTCTATTGCATGAACACAATTAAGCGGTCAACAATGCACCCAGAAATAAAAATAGACAACAGTTCCAGTATGACGTTTAGGGGCTCAGGCCTTATCTTTATTCCATTAGATGAACCATAAATATATATAGTACAAATGTGGGCCAAGGAACAAGACAGTGACAACCTTAAATATACACCTTACATGATAAATACAATTAAAATGACATGACTACCTTGTATTAACAGTTCTCCTCTAGCCTGTGTATATATCTAACATGGCCAACTTATCAAACACAATGCCCACATCAAGTACAATTCTTTTTGCTTTGAGCAACAGGAATATATGTGGGGTGAGTGTGTCAGGCTATCAGAAAGGTAAACATGACTACAGAGTATCGCAAATACCATAAGTCTCCTTGATGCTCGTGAAGGACTACAGTCTTAGGAGTTCAGACTTATGAGTTCGGACAATGCTGTCAATTTTTCCTTAGATGCATGTGAAGAGGACTTCTTCTAAACTCATCAAATTGATACACTAATGTCTCTAAAGAGGCTTAATACTTACAACCTAATGTAGAGACCCACCGATACCATTGGTCCAAAGGTCACTTGGTGTAGAGAATGGGACTAAGAATGGTACCATTACAAGTAACCTAAGCCAAGATCTCATACTTGCACATTAGAACTAAAGGACTAAAGGGATGCTAGTGAGGGGATAGGAGAATCTTATTTCTAAGAAGGTGTTTCCTTTTGTTGGTTAGGTACTTAGGTTGGCTTTTTCTTATGGGTTGGGTTTACATAGGAAAAAGTTATCACACCAATCTGCATCGCACCCCTACAAACCATATAACTTTTAACAATTAAATATGTTAAGCACCACCACTTAATAAGATTTTCAAGCAAACATGTCCGATACAACATACACACTTTGCACACATACCCTTGCTTTGCAGGATATTACTTAAATTGATATATTGAAGAAGACTACCAAAGACTATGAATACTTCAATCCTTGTGATAGTTACGATTGACTAAATCGGTTTCAGCTGCATTAAGTTAATTAAATGTAACTTTGAAGTTCAAAGTGTTAGAAAGAGATATTTCAGCCTCCATAACTTTCCTGCTTTAAGTTGTAAAATCAAAGATTGCCCAATTTATATATGTATACAAAATACACAAGCCGCCAAGGTACACAAACACACAGGAAGATATGCACCTTGTCATCCTCAGCTTTCTCAGTGATGTTGAGGTCAGCAGAATACATTTCTGCAGAAAAGCACTGGGGAGTATCCAAATGTATAGACAAACTCCCAAGCCTGGTATCGGCAGTGAACCAAGCAGGAATGCTTACCTGGAAAAGCAAAATATAGTCAGAAGGAGAAATGATGAAGTTCGCATACATTGTTCCTATAATGATCTATTGATACATACCATCTCAAACAGTTCTTCCTTCTTCTTTTCAAATGGAACCTAGAACATGAACATCATGAAAGAAGTATATCAACCAACTTGACTAGTTACCAAACCCCAAAAATAAAAGTAAACATATGAAAAATAAATTAAACGACAATCTAAAATGCATGCAAATACAGATTGTCTGCTTAAGTGATGGCTGCCAGCGGACATATTACTGTAGTGCTCATTTAGAGGAGGGATTATGCGCCACCCTCTAGATGCTCATGTAAAATTAATCTAAAACAGCATGCAAGTAACCTGTCCATAGTCCTCAATCACAACACCTCTAGTGATCTCCCAAAGCTTCACAGAACCAGCATTATCCTAAAGAGACATGTCACACCATCAGTTCTGTGAATCAAGTTGTTCAAGACATTCATGGCAACATAAAAGACAAAAGGTGTTCTTAAAATAGTTAAATTCTTGAAAAATGTAAGGAAAGGCAAAATATCAATATTACCTTGGTCAGGACATGCCTTCTATTGTTCAATATTTCATGTTGCACTATCCCTGGAATTCCACCAATAGTGAAGGTGGGGTCTCTATACACAGGAACCTACACATCAACTGCATCCGTAAGTTTGCTATGTATGAAACAGTCACACATCCACATATACATGAGAACAAACTGTGAAGAACCTACCTCCAACTTGCAAGAACATTATAACAATACAAGCAGCCTTTAATCCAACATAGTTGGTTAGGCTAAAAATGAAACCCAATAGAAAGGTCAAACCGATAGAAATAAATAAAGAAGTGAACCCTCCTAGGGCTCTAGGACATTAATACAATACTTCCACAAGCTCCTATTTAATGTTTGGTCTTTCCACTCACTCAACCCTTTTCCTACCCCACCACACACCCAACAGGCCTTCACTGACCTATAGTCCTAAACCTCTCCTAACAACCTCCTATTTGTACAAACCTTCTCTTCTAACTCATTCATCCATAGGTCTATGTGGGAAATGATCAAATCGCCTCAAGTAGTGTTGCCTCAGCTTCTCCACCAGTGTCACCCTAACCAGTTTCCAATCATCTTTTTTTCTAAGCCTAACCCTCACTTACCTAGCCACATATCCACCTAAACATTAACATTTCTGCTAGACTTGTCTTGCAACAAGTTGTCTTGCTTTTGTAAGCCAACATCCTACACTGTTCAGCATGTCTCACTGCTATCCTCCAATGTAACCTTTGCTTAAATAGGACCTTCTCACCACATAAGGCTCTCAAAGCTTGTCACCATTATCAACTCCACTTGGCAGTTCAATAGAACTTGATTCTATTGGGAATGTGGGCAAGAGTTTATGTTACACTGAATATAAATATACTGCAGAAACTGGGATCATATTTAGTTTGGTGTTCATTATTGCTCACATTGTTAACAGCATCAACTATGTTGACTACCAGTTACATTATCACAAGCCAATAATAGTTCTACTGATAGCACACAAATACAAGGGTACAATAGTTCCATGAAAGATGAAGCAAGTTAATCAGCATCAACTTTTTTTGTAATAGATATATATATATATATATATATATCCTCTATGTAGAGATTACAGGCAATTTCAGTAATTCAAAAAGAAACAAACACAACAGTAAAAATGGTAAATCAATTTAAAAGTACATTAATTACCATATTAACAATCAAATAGCAATTCTGAGGTACTTCTACAAGCATGTCAGTAACTTCTATGTGTCTCTCACACACTTTGATTTTGGTCAACACCCATAAATAAGATATGGATCTAACTATGAATTCAAGACCTAAGAGCATCATATACAAAATTTCCTTAGACCTTAGTCTTCACATAACCTAATATACCTAAGTTTTCAAGGCTGATTCACAAGCATTGTATATGAGAAGCAGTTTTATAGTACTCCTTGGAGGCAAATTGATTATCAGACAATCGATTGCGTTCATGTTAGCAGAGATCATTCAGCATAAGTAAAAAATAAGATGACTCACAGGGGTAGATCCTTCTAGGGAGGCCCTTGCCCTTGAAAAAGACAAGTTTCCAGCCAGGAAGGAACCGCCTCTTTGGAACACCTTGTCAGGATTCAGGCCTTCAGAAGGCCATCTGTGCACAGAAGAATCTGTTGTTGCAACCCATATACCATCATCATGCAGTGCTAATTGCTGAATAGGATGTTCCTTGGTGCAAAGCAATACACTCTCTCTTGTGGAAAGATCTGTCAAGTACAACTACAAGTAGAAAGGGATAAACGATGATGCACGAACAATGACAAATATGGTCTACCAAGACTTGTAAAATAAATCAAGGCAACATATGTACTCATAAAACCAGAAGCACACTCACAGAAAGATCTCTTCCACCACTATACACGTGACTAAATGTTGGAGTGCTAGCAAGTGCCCATACAGAATCTGTATGAACAGCATATGAGTGCACGCACCGCTGCTGCCCAAGATCCCACAATCTACCACAAGTATACATTAATTCGTCATGTTCATCATAAAAACAAGAATTCTTCATGAAACAACTATGTGTGTCTTGATATATAGTCCTCCATTAGTGGATAATATGGCATCAGATCGTAACTGTCACGCATGCTAACAGCGAAGATCCTTAAACCTTCAAAGAAGACCCAAAAGCCTTAGGCATCTTCAGTAGAGATGGTGTTGTTCTAGAAAGATCCATCCAACTTTTTCACCCATTAACTTAGGTGGTAGTGTCAACAAAATATAACCAGAACATATCTGTTTGAAAAAAGTTTCCGATTTATATGTGACAGCCTATTTTTCCGTTTTGGCAGTTTTATAGAAGAAACATAGAGTACTTGTTAGGGCCTGAATCAAATGAGGATATCTAATTTGATGGATGAAGTGATAGGTAATTACTAGGGAAAACTTAACCATGCTGATGTGTACCTGATCATAGAATCGGAGGATCCTGATAAGCAGAATCTGCAATCATGTAATTGGAAGTACTATTATGCACTCATATTGACCAAATAGTTTAATGATTTAAAAGAATAAACCTCGTTGAGGAATCATTAAAATACATACCAATCGAAAACCAGAAACAAGATGCAACTAAGGTCCAAGCACACTTAATTGCTCTAGCTAGATTAGATTCCTCATGAATGTTGCATTTAGATGCTACTGATTCTTGACCTAGGTCCCCCCCCCCTCTCCCTGCCAGGACCACTTCAATTGGCAACCTCTCAATAAATAAGTGTTCAGAAACTTTAAGTAGGAAATATTTTAGAGATATTGTAATCTTAACAAGTAACAAAATCATCCCTAAATACACGTTACGTGAACATAGAGAGATTACAGTAATGAACAAACAGGTATGATAAAGATAAAATCTCCAACACTTTCTCATAACATCAGCACCTGAACATTTCACCAAAATAAGCAATTCAACTATGCAAGATGAAGGGATCCATATCTTCTTCCATAGCCAAGAGAAGTTTACAATTAAGTTGCATACTTATTGCTATGGATTCATTCATCTACGAGATTTCAAGGACACTATGTCAAAAAATTTAAGGAATAAGAATGACTTGTAAATGGACATCAAAATTTTGTTCTATATCAAATAAAATCTAAGTCCGCCAAGTCCCTGAATCCTGTCTGCACCATCAGTCTAAACAAATAATATAGACGAGATAACAAACCTCCCTGTAGAGTCGAGAAGGAGCGCCCTGATATTATCTGTATGCCCTCGAAGCTTCATCATCTTCGTACCAGTTCTCGAATCCCAAACACGTACAGCCTACAAGAAATTAAAAATCCACAGAGATGAACCCTCACATAATGATTGCTATGCTAAGCTACAATTGCATAAATGAGTAACAAAGAAAAATCTGAACTGCTGCTTAACAAAAACAATCCCTACAAAAGTTAAGTCAATAACAGAGTTCTCAATGGTAGGTGCATGGAAAAAAAAGAAACATCATAGAACCAACACAGGGTTTGCATCGTAACTCAGAAAAAGTTTACAGAAGCAACTACTACATAAGAATGTACCTTCTCCGTTCCACCAGACACCAGAAGAGTTCCAGTATCATTCATTGCTAATGCATAAACAGACTCCTTATGTCCTTTAGCCGCAATTGGGACATATCCTTGAGGCTGATTTGTGTGTGACGTAATACTGTTGCTTGAGCTGATGGTACGTAGGCTAGTAACTGGCAACGAATTTCCTGAACCATTAGTTCCATTTGAAGAATCACCATCAGCTGCCTCACTAGTCTTCGTTAATGGAGCAAGGGCAGCTTCAAGATCCCAAATGAATACCTCACCACCCAGGCCACCAGAGGCAACAATATTGCGCTAAAAGGATGAGGACACAAATAAAAATTAAGTACTAGAAGTTGAACCTGCACACTGTGCACACAATTTCGAATTTCCCTAAGAGGTGCCAAATTTTCAATAGAAGGTCTACAAAGCCTTTTTCAATGAACTTAACATAAGAATTAAAGACATATGTTGGCCATAGAATTTACATTTTTTTCTGCGGCAGCAAGACAAGTAACATAATCTGTGTGCTGGCGGAAAGTCCTTGTGCAAGTTCCATCAGAAAAGCAATCCCAAGCCTGGTACAACCCAGCATAGTATTAATACAAACTATATGAACATTAATGCAGGGAGGTAAAAATCAGTTACACATGAAGAAAAACCTTGACGGTAGTATCGGAGGAGCAGGAGACAAGGGTATTCCCTCCTACAAGGACTGCATCATTGACCTGTATAACCAAACTCATTCCTTAATGGGGTAATAGACTTGTATTTACAAGAAGTTGAAGTACTATTCATTCAACATATGTTCATACTTCATATAAAGAGTGATATAGATATCTCAAATCAGCCTAAGACGGATAAAGGGAGTCCAGATACCCTACTAGTCGCAAATCCCATGGATGACAAATTGAACAACTTTACAACCATATCTTGTAGCTACTTAAGTTGCATCAAAAATCTGAAGGCCGAAATTTTACAAGATGTCGTAACCAAAAACTTCCATCTCATTGATCTCCAACATTTGTATAAAATTTAAGTCAAAATTCAAAGTAACAAAACATCAACTTATAATCATGCCTGACAGTACCCTCTCAAAGACAATGACTGATAGTAAACAATACCGGTCATTTAGAAATATACCCAGTCAACATGAGACTCAAAAGTGGTTGAGCAGGTGGCACCCTCTTCACCTAATGCCCATCTCTTCAACGTGCCATCACGGCTCCCGGTGAAGAGGTAACTACAGTTATCTGATTCTGAAGGCTTTGAGACAGCCAAACAGTTCACACCTGCACAATGCTGCAAACAAAGGGGATCAGAATTTCATCATAATAAGAGAGAATCAGTAATAGGACAGACAGCAAGAACTTTTTTTGCCTGTTCCCCACTGTATTTTCTGGATGCAGGTGGGCAAATTATTTCTAAATTACCATCAAATTGGAATATATTCTGATACTTTATTAAGAGGAAAATTCGTTAATATGGACACATGAAACACAATAGATAAGGATAGAAAAACTAATAATTTACAAGGATGAACACTAATGATGGATAAGCTAAGACAACTATTTCAGCACCCCTCAAGTAGGAGCATGGATATCTATCATAGTATCATGCCAACTTGCAACATATGAAGTCTATCCAAGTTTTCTGTATCCGTTTTCTCAAATATCTATAAGCTGGTGTTCTAACCGAAAATAAATAGGCAAAATAAGATGGAGACCCTGTCTACATACCCATCCATGATACAATCCCACACAAAATGGCAGTCAACCTCTATGCGTCTGGTCTTCTCACAAAAAACCTGATCCTTGGCTGTGGATAGCATATTTGGCCTAGTCAGTATTTTGGTGGGAATTTCTCAATCCGCAGGGGTCTTCTAGGGATAGAGGAAAGGTATGTGTACATCCTACTCCCCAGACCCTACTTTTGAGTGGGATATACTGGGTACATTTGTTTTTATTTGTTTTAGTATTTTGGTGGGAATTCCTAACTCAAGTAGCAAGTTTGGTCCATAACATCCTGCAAATTACATCTGTCATAGCTTGAGACTCTACATTAGATTGTGATCCAGTGTGTTGTTCTTGCATTTTTCCATGAAACAAGATTACCACCCAAAAAGACACAAAAACCGCCAGTGAAACAACGAGTGATTGGGGAACCTGCCCAGTTTGCATCGGAAGATCCTCAACATTTCCAGATCCTTCCTCAGCAAAAGCACCCACTCTGCAGTGATACTGATCAGAAAACAAGATCCCCTTTTGTGGAGTTGCTTTGATATACCTCATAATCCAAACAACTACAACCCCGTGATAGTCAGAGAAGAAACAAAATTAACTGACTATACTGTCAGTCCGTACAGAGCACACAATAATTAACCATGAGGGCGGAGTAATGGATGTGTTGTCTTGTAACAGTTGTATAATTAAGTTTCCTACCAGTCACGTGTATTAGTCGCCATATGAGTTGTTTTAGTTGTTGTATTAGTTGCCCATACTTTTTCTTTGGGTCTTTTAGAGGCTTTTTGACATCTAATAATAGTTTTCATTCGGAACCATGGGTGAATCAGTAGCTGGCAACAGTAACCCACTTTTTTACGATTAATGTAGTTTATGCTTTCTCGGACAAGACAATATCCCTTGATGGAAACTTGGGATCAAGAAACTGTAGTTCCTAGAATACATCAAAGACGTCCTAAATCGGTAACCCAGTTTTTCTTTTACCAATAAAGCTCTTCCAATCAGTGATACCCTGACTATAATCCCCTGTCAATACTGTCATCCACATATACCACTAGAATAATATGTAGATTCTATCAATGTGAGTAGAGTACCACAACCCGGATTGTAAGAGACATGTGAGAAGCAACTCAACCATGCTCTAAGAGACTACTTGTGACCATAAAAGGTGTATCACAATTTTATTTTTGGTTTGATGCATACATTATATTTGAATCATTACAAGGTTGTATGTACATGTCCTGAAGTGGAGAGCATGGTCTAGGGTTTTTATGACAAATACACAAACTAAACTACTCAAAAAAGCTTTGCTTATTTATTCAACTTGATGAGAACTTGATTGCATTTAAAATTGGAGACACTTGGTCCATTCTCAATAGAAGTGTGTGTGATATTGTCCAAAAGTTTATAGCATTTAAATGTGAGTGAGATACCTAAAAGTCGTTATCTATGTGCTATTGGACAATGGGGGAAGATAGACTTATGGTAGATCTAGAGTTGGCACCGGAGATGCAACCACGATTTTTTAGATCTCAAGCTTTTCAGTGAGGGCCTGTACACCTCAGTAGGTGATGGATTTTATACTTGAGGCTGAGTGAAGCTATTAAATATTCTTCATATATCATCTTACATTATGGGAGAACCACACTACCAAGAATGTTAACTCCTATTGTATAAAAAGGATATCATCACGGTATAAAGTAAAAAGATCCCCTCTAGATCTTACATGTATTTTAACTTCATACCTTGTAATTATATACAAATCTTTTCTAAAGTTAACGCCAGCATATTCTGGGAATATACAAGTATATGTCCATCAATAGCAAACATCTACGAAAAAAACATATCTACACATGGAAGAAACAGCGCAAACGAAGTGAACCCAGACCTTTGTGCAATCAGCATCATTTAACACATAAGTTAACCTTTTCTCCTTACGAGGACGGACTGAATTGGAGGCATTGCCTGCACTGCCCACACGATGCATTGCAGAATTTCCTATAGCAAATTTAAGAAACTTGAGGTATGAATATGAAACTGATTTCCTTTCATACAGTAGTAAAACTTCATGGCAGTCTTATATTAACAATTTATTAAGCAAAAAGTATGGCAATTTAACACACCTATAGTAGAGAAAGAAAGGGATCATATGATGCTGAAATAGCTGTTGTTTAATATCTATACTAGCTGCCGAAATTAAGCAACTGTAACTTTCAACGACTAAAATGTGATTACTCTACTCAAACATCATGCATGCCATCCATGATACGTATTCTTGCTGTTTCACATGAATAAACAAAACATCAGCAAGAAGTCACCCATGATAAGTATCAACTTCTTAAATCATCTCAAAATCCGATTTCCTTCAAGATACATGACTATTCTTTACTTTTCAAATTACTATATTAGTATCCCTTTTTTCCTGTTTGGGACAATACCCTGATTAATCTTTATGCACAAAAAATACAATCGCAATCATAAACAACTACAAAAGGAGAAGGAAAAACGAAAACTTTATGTTCATTTTCCTGATATTAGTTGAGATAAAGCAAGAATTATTGGTCCCATAACAAGCTACCTTTACAAAAAGGGGGATCTTGTAGATGACCTTTGGAAATTGATAACTACATCTACCATAACCATAACCCTCCGTTCTACACCAGATTTTACTATTTAAATTCAAACACTCCAAGAAATATATTAGAGTGCCCATAAGATTTTCTTCTTAACTACCTAGTATAGACTCCTATTAAGGCGGTAAGAAGGAAATGTTAGACCAGTAAAGTTGAAAGAAAGGGAGGTGCATCAAGCTATAAGTTTTTTCTATTCTTTTAAGTGGCAAACAAGTTTAACTGCTTTAACGCCATTCTACCATATCCAGAATTCACATTCAATAAAAGCTAAACATCATTTGAAGCCTCTTATCCATTACAGTCAAGAAACTGTCCATTCAATTTGGTTTTGAGTTCTAAAATCCATACATCAAGAATCATTGAGTAATTTGGTGGGGTTTATAATTAACAAAACCAATCAAAATCATACTAAAACAAATATATTCCATCTTCAAGAAGCTCAATAACCTTCACAGTTTTCATGAACAGGGAACAAGACAATAACAAATATGACCATCCATGAACGACTAACGAAATCAAAACAACATTATCTTTTAAAAAATCATCTGATTGGAACTTCAACCTGCATCCTAGTACAGATAATAACAGAAGAAAAAAAAAACCTAAGCAGCACCTGTACCGAAATTCAAAACCGAATCGCCACAAGAGGAAAAGAAAAAGGAAGTATTCAAAACATCAAGTCAAACTCCGGTTGAATTTAATCATCCAAAACTCAATCCGAATAATAACACAGAGAAACATAGTGATGCTTACCAAGAGATGGACAGTAATGAAGCAAAATAGACAAAAGGAATCGTCTGATCCTTCAAATTTCAACTTCAGTTTCTCCGAATGAAGTGAAATTTTCCATACGAACGATGCTCGTAATATGCATCAAACAGTGCGAATTTGAAGCTGAAACCAATGAATTGAAGTTGATTTCAGATGATAATACTGTAATCAATAAAGAATCAGAAAAAGAATTGATGTATGTGTGGGAGTATTTGTGTATATGCACTTGTGAGTTGATGTGTGAGTTGGAGGGGGGTTAGGGACGAAGAAAGAGAGAGAGAATGGAAGTGAATACTGAGTTTCGATGGGGTTCGAGTTGCTTTGACTCGGTTTTTCTTCTTCTTTTCCTCTTCTTTTCTGAAAAGGGTAGTTTGGCAATATATTTATTTGTATTTTTTATTTAAAATGTTAATGTGAAAATTCTCTACTTTATATTAGGGATACTCAAAAACCCGATCATCCCAACACGATCAATCAGGAAAATAATTAACCTGAGGTAAACCAACATATAATCGATACAAAATTAGGACAATCTGAATCTATTGGGTTGATATTGGGTTAGACTCGAAATAACTCGACCATCCCGATAACCCGACAAACAACTTGTCAATAACGAGCAATTTAACTCATAAGAGAACATTATTAAAAAATTATATGTAATACTTAAATATTTGATGAACTCATATATTTTTTGATGTATCGTATTTCAAATAAAATTTTCCTTATTTTTAAGTTTTCAATATTGTTTTACTTTGTTTAAACACAACTCGAACGGGTTAGGTTGGGTTGCACTTTTGTTTGTGTTGTGATGGATTGAAAATTCTCAAACCGCCAACATTTGGTTGGGTTGTTGAAATATCTTCAACCCGATCAACTCAACCCGTGAGCACCCCTACTTTATATTTTAATTTTATTTAATTAGAGATGGCGATCACACTTGATACCAGGAAATGAATATTTTGAGAGGGGTGTTGAAAAATTTCGAACTAAAAAGTTCATTTGAACCGAATGAAGTTCGGGTTATTTGGGTTTCGGTATATTTGTTTGGTTAATTTCTTATTCGATTTTTGGTTTTTTCAGTTATTTTTTGTGCGATTTCAGTTAAATCGAATAATAAATTATATTATTTTTTATAGAGTGAATTATGGATTTGGTCCATGTATTTTGATTATTTTTTTTTTCTGACTAGGGTCCTATGGTATGTTTATTATGGTTTTCGTTTTAGTGGTATTCAAATTGTCTTAGACATGGTCCCTCCTACTAGCATCGTTAAAAATAAACTCGTTAACCCACTTAAATCAATGGTCATTTTAGTCTTTTTATCTTTTTCCTATAAAAATATTGTTTTTTACTATTTTAATAGGCAAAATGTAAAATAAAGAATAAAGAAAAGACTAAAATGACCATTGATTTAACTGAGTTAACGGATTTATTTTAACGATATTAATCAGAGGGGTCATGACCATGACAAATTGAATACCATAGGGACTAAAACCATAAAAACATACCATAGAAACCATAATGAGAAAAAGTTTGGACAAAATCCATAATTCACTTTATTTTATAATCAATTATCTTAAATTGTTGAAAAATACTAATTAAATCTATTTATAAATTATATTAAATTAAAAAAAACTCATTGAAATAAAAGCCTTATTCAGTTTATTTGATTACTAAATTGAATAACGCAAAACCGATTAAACTGAGACAAATAAGATTTATATATCGATTAGTTTGGGGAATGTTGAAAATCGAATAAACCAAAGCTCGAATAAAACGACTGAATAACACCTCTACTCCAACCCTAACCATGTCCCATGTGTATGCTCTCCACCCTGCCCTATTTAATCCTCGATGGGATCGCCCGGGGGGGGGGGGGGAGAATCTTGTCAGACATGGGGAACCTCTCGTTAGGTAGTCGTAACGTATTGTTACATATGTCTCGTTATTGTGTGTATGTGTAAGTTTCATATATAAATGTATCTTCGTGTTTTTTCTACATGCAAAACAATATTGAATCTTTCATATATGAAATAACATTGTATGTATGATCACTGCATGTTTCATATTTTTATATATGAAGCAACACATGAAAATTGGTTTGTAACATTTTCATTGGGTTTGTATTTGATTTGCCATGAATTAGGGGAGGATGGCATCATCCTTAATGTGAATTGAAAATGAAATTCTTATGAAGAGCCTATCACTTTGTTACTCAACCCAACAAGATTCACTTTGGGCAAAAGACTTGCATGGGTCACGAAGCTGACTTGTTGGACAATGGTGAGCTAGGGTCCAAAACCCTAAGCTATAATACTTAGACAACAGGCAAGGAAAAATCATAGGTCTTTACATAGGTCAGAAACCGATTCCCAGTCGGTTTCTACTATATCCCTTTAATTAGATGTTTGCCTCAAGGTTTTGGAATTCAGTTGAATTTGTTTTACTTTGTTTGGCTTTAGGAAATAGGCGAAGGATCATGTGAGAAGTTGAGGTTAACGTGAGAAACGTGAGAAGTGGATCTGAACCGTTGATCACTTTTAATTTTATGTTTTCCCATGAATTGCGCCTTAGAAGGGAATCGATCTGGTGCATATTATCTCGAATTCTCGGTGCATCTCATCCTAATGTGCATTCATTTCTCATCCAGCTGTTGATAATGTAACACCCTCAAATCAGGAAGGAACAACTAATTTAAAATTTTAAAAAATGCCTCAAAGAAAGACATAGCATCTTACAACAAGTCTATCCTTGAAATACCGTTCTAGATTTAACCATCAACAAATATAAACAAAGTCTTACACATGGACTAATCAAAGGTCGGGTATTACTAAACCCAAATACAAATTGTTATAACCCAAGATAACGGGGAAGGCTACACCAAACTACTCACACTCGATCATAATCTATTCATCATTTTTTTCACAGTGTTACTAGTACCACACCCAACCGGGACCTGATGCACATGCCGACAAATAAAAAGGTTATGCTAACGCCTAGTGAGTTCAAGAGTTTTCAACATGAATAAATATATTGTTAAAAGGAAAGAATGCAATTTAAATCATAATCTTTCAAAATGATTTACCTCAAGCATGAAAACGACTCGTTTTCCAATAACATGCATTTTCAAGGGCAAACGCCCCGATACACAATATTCTTTATAAAATGATGCCGCCCAAGACTCGCTCAAATGTGAATAGAAAACGGACTCCCAATTATAAAAATGTGGATAAAACCTTGCATCCCGAACACCAAAAAACACGGGTGAGGCGTAATACTTAATTTGTAAATCATTGAAAGCAAGCCATCGGAAACATGGAACTAAAATCCAATACTCACGCGACCATAAAATGGGATGAAACCCAAATGTTAAAACATGGACAATTAAATATCCAGAATATTGTTGGCCGACAACGGGGGAGACCCGTATCCGTTGAGAGTGGAGGAACAGAAAAGTATGTCACTCATATAACGTTAATCGTATGACACTTCACGACATGAAAGTCCAAGTGCCCCTACGACTCCCTCCAAGCTACACCCAAAGAGACAGCTGACCTTAGCGAATATTACCATGAATACCGCCAAAGGCCCGACAACATTCGAGGACTACAACCATGGCATTACCCCGAATGGCAGAGGTCCAAAACGCCCATCAATCATGATAGCACAACTGAACTCAGCCCTCCTAGTGTACACTTGAAAGGTTAAGGTCATAAAACATAGGTTATGGAATCTAACCCCGTAATACCCATTTGACCATCAAATAAAGGCTGACTTATGTGCCTATGGATTTAATGCAACACAATCTAACATTATATGACTACACATGAATGATCAACGCACTCGAGCATGCAATTATCATAATTATGCAATAAGATGCATTAAGGTGTAAATCGTACATGGGCTCTACATAGAGCCATTAAAATTGGACAACTGTCTACGTGACTCTTTTAAGTCAAAATCGGGCTAAAGTGCTCAAAATACATTTGACCAACAAATAACGGTCCCCAAATAATAAAACCCATTTAAACGACGCTTATGTAGACACATACCTCAAAGATGTGATTAACCCAAAACTCA
The DNA here is from genome assembly GCA_954870635.1 of Arctium minus. Lineage (NCBI taxonomy): Eukaryota > Viridiplantae > Streptophyta > Magnoliopsida > Asterales > Asteraceae > Arctium > Arctium minus. Next base: position 6,182,328 of record OX941083.1, on the reverse strand, counting down.
TCACGGATTGGGACAAAAGGTTTTCCAAATGGGTTTATACCCTTATGTTTTCCAAAATGTCTCATAACACGGAGATAATCATTTTCCAACTGATTTATGAAATCAAATACACCAAAAATGCATAAATCATATATTAGACTTTTTTTTAAAGGGTGTCCTGGGCCTTTGGCCCAGACTAATCCCCGGCAATTTGGGCCTTTGGCCCAGCTGCTAAAGCGTGCAACCCTGAGTTTATCCTCAGTGGCCACAAACGCTGCGAGTGGGGCTCGAACCCGGGCAACCGCTATGAAGTCCCCAAGCTCTTACCACCACACTACAACCCTTGTGGTTTATCATATATCATATATTAGACTTCATGTGTACAAAATCACCAAAAATGCATAATTCATAAAATATACTTCATTTGTGCAAAATTTCCAGATGCTTAAGTCATACTATTTACTTATCAAATATTCAAGTCCCAAATATGGCTTTTCATGAAATTCCATTAACCCAAGTTTAATAAATATGAAAGTTTATCAAAATACTTAACGCATTGACAATTTCCAAGTAAAACGTATTTTTTTACTTCAGAATACTCATTTTGGCATGTACATAGTTTTCACAAAGCAACTTGAACTCACCTTGCTAGGTTAAGTTAAACCTAGGTTCCAAACTCAACCATTAGCCTTCGATAGAGTAGATTCCACCCTTTCCAAATCATCTTCAACAATGAGCTAGGGTTTCCAAACAACCCATTTCCTCAACTCTAGAAATGAATCAACAACAAGTAAAACCTTTAGATCTACAAAGATCTTTATACTAAGGGGGCGTTTGATTCGCTGGATTCTGCCGGAATCTGATGGAATTGGAATGGTCAATTCCATTGACCAAATTTCATCCTGCTGTTTGGTTACCAATGGAATAAAATTGAATTCCATGAATTCCTTTAATCATGGATTTGGTCATTCCTTCTTAAAATGGATGGAATTGAATTCCATTCCATCAGATTTTCTCAAAATGACATAAATACCCTCCTTACCTTTTCTAAAAACCCTAGCCGCTTCTAAAAACCCTCTCTGTCTCCTCTGTCTCCTCTCTCCTCTCTCCTCTCTCTCCTCTCTCTCTTCTCTCTCTCCTCTCTCTCTCATTTATCTCTCTATTCTCTCTCCTCTCCTTCCTCTCTCTCCTCTCCTTCCCCTCTCTCTTCTCTCCCTCTCTCTCCTCTATCTCTCTCCTCTCTCTCTCTCTCTCTCTCATTTATCTCTCTATTCTCTCTCCTCTCTTTCCCCTCTCTCTTCTCTCCCTCTCTCTCCTCTCCCTCTCTCTCCCCTCTCTCTTCTCTCTCTATCTCCTCTTTTTCCCCTCTCTCTACCCGCTCCCTCTCTCATAATCTCTCTCTCCTCTCTCTCAGCATTTAAAAAAATAAAAATAAAAGAAAGGGTATTTTTGTCATTTTTCAGAATTCCATTCCAATTCTTTTGCAAACCAAACAGACAGATTCCAATTCATTTGACTGATTACATTCCATTCCTGCCAACCAAACACTTGGTCAAACCTGATAACATTCCATTCCAATTACTTCTAAATTCCAATTGCTTAGACAGATTCCATTCCTTCAGAAATCATTCTGCGAACCAAACGCCCCCTAAAACTTGGAACATTAAAGGAAACTTACCACATCAAAGTATTGAGACTTTCCACCCCAAGCTATTCAAGGAAACCATTCCAACTCTTCAACTCGAGCTTCCAAATACCGGACCCTTAGACTACCTTAGGATAAATCCACCATGGGTGTTCCAAATATGAGGTATGAACTTCCCAAAAATCATACCAATGGAAGAGACGGATGGGGTGTGGAAGTAGAATGAGAGAAAACCTTAGAAAGTTGGGTTTTAATCGACCAGATGGTCTCCCGCGGCCTTGGCCGTGACCTCAGGTCACGAGCCAAGCCGCGCGTCTCTAATCCAGGGACAACAGTGACTTGTGCGGGCCTAGCCGCGGGTCAAGCCGCGCATGTCCCTGTTGTGCCTCCTCACGTCTTATGTTAAACTGTTCCCCGACCGTTTCTCTCGACCGATCGCTGACCGTTTTCCTTGGTCGGTCGTTAATCGTTTCTTTTGGAAATTACGGGTGTTACGGATAACCATTTCTCACGCTTATCATGTTAGCCTCATATTCTTACCGGAACCCAACCCTTAGGAAATATGTCCTTATTGTTTTATTTTCTTAATCATCTGTTTCCTTATTCGTAGTTTTCATTTGTTTCCTTATTGCTTATTATATATAGGGTCAACCATGTAGCTTCATGAATCGATCAATAAAAATTTCATTTTCCCCCTATTCATTATGTAGCTTGCATGAATTTTTTTCTTATATTCTAATCTTCGATTACCAGATTGTTTGAGGTTTAGGTTTGTCAAACAACTTAGTTTCTGTATTAATCTAAGGAGTTTGGGATTCGAAGTACACGCTTCTAGATTGATCGTTAGGGTTGAAATATGGTTTGAATTCAAGCTTAAAGGTGCAAGAAATTATCAAGATTCGATCTTTATTTCAAGATTTATGAATTTCTAAAAACTTCACTCAACAAGGAGTTGGATTCCACATCAATCCCGGACCCCACCTTGAACTCACCTTAGGATACATAAATCATTTTGCATCCCCGCCATATTAATTGCCAAGGCATAAAATCCTTGCCCCATTAGGAGTGGATATTAGCGGATTAAATTTCCTCTCTAATTGTAATTTGTATAGTTTAAAGCTTGCTTTATTTTTTGAAATTGAATATTTTGATTAATATTAATTAAAAACTCGTAATATGCTAATAAAATTGAATAATTTTTATAACAGTTGAGTAGGTCTAATTTGAAACCCGATGATTAAAAAAATAATGAAACCAAAACTCAAACCTATCTAAACAACTTTGGGTTTGGTTTATAACTAGTTAGATCCCAAATCCATAAAGTAAAAAATATTAAAAAAAAAAAGATATGGTTTCATGTTTGAGATAAATTGTTTTAAGTGAGTTTTTTAAAATCTAAACTGATAAAAAAAAATCAAATATAGTTGTTATGGTCTAAGTTTACCTCTATCTCAATTTGATAGATTAATTTAAATTTATTGATTTGCACCATGTTTTGTCCACCCTTCAATTATAATGAGTTGTTATGAGTAATAAAATTTCATTGTTATCAAATGTTGAAACATTTATTCTCTTTAATTTGTGCTAAATGGTAACCATATGATAATAACTATCATAGTATATAACATGATTATAATTATTAATCATAAGTTGTAAATTATATCATGAAAGAGAGTTAATTGCATAAAAAGGTAATAATAATTTGATTTGATTTTTATTTTATAAACACATTTTCAAAAAATACATTTAAGGAATTTATTGTTTGAAAATGTATAAAAAATTTATAATATAAAAAGAGTAAACTCAATTTTGGTTCTTGATGTTAGTGAAAAGTCCAAAAGTGGGACTTGGTTTTTGATAAGTCTATAAATCAATGTGGTTTTCATTTTATTCTAAAAGTGGTCTCTGAATGTTTACTTTGTTTATTTTCCCTATTAAAGCGAGAGGCATTTCAGTATTTTCACCATAAAAAGTTAATTTTCTTTTAGAAAATAACATTAGATTTTATTTTATATTTTGTATTTTATTTTATTATAAAATTTCTCTCTCAAACTAAAATTTGTTATTTTTAAAAGAAAATATAAAATAAAATTATATCTTTTTGTCTAAAAAAAAAAATTAAATTTTTTGATGAAAAGACTAAAATGCTCATAGCTCTAACGGAGAAAATAAAAGGTTAACAATTATGGACCACTTCGATAGCAAAATAAAAACTATAAGAATGATTTCTAGACTTATCAAACTTTAGGTCCCACTTTCAGACTTTTCACTAAACCTCAAGGACCAGAATTAAGTTTATTGTATAAAAAAATATATGTTTTGAAAACGTATCTTTTTTTTGAACGGCAAGAAGCACTTTATTAGTTTATTACCATGACAAACCAAACCAGAACATTATCCGGATACAGAAAAAAACAAAGACAAAAAACACCACGTATAGAAAGAAATGAACCGAAGGACAGGAGGTTGTGAGAGGCAAACAACCCCACCGACCCCAACAAGCAATGCCCTATGAAGACGAAGCAATAAACACGTTAATATCATATTAGCAATAAACATTTTTAACTATAGTTCTTAAATATATATTTTAAATGTAACCAAACGATCTCAATATATCTCACCCTAAAGTGGAGAGACATTTTGAAAGTACGATCCTAAAAAAGAAACCGAAGATAAGTACAATTATTGTGTATGAAATTATCCGACAAAATGGTGGTTGTTTGATCAACTTATGATAAAGACTTGGGACGTGTCCTTTGACGCTTTTTGTTGTAACGTCAAAAAATGTCGGGAATCGTCTAAATAAACAAAACCTCTTGATTACTGTTTATTTTTTTAAACTAATTCTTGACGATAGAAAATTCATTTCAAATAATACATACAGACACACACACATGTATATATATATATATATATATATATATATAGACGAAGAATCGTGTAAGAAAAAAAGTTAAGGTGAGAAGCGTAAAAAGGGATATGGACCCTTCATCACTTTTAATCTCACCCTCACCCATGAATTATGCTTCTCATTGAATTGATCCGGTGCATATCTCATTAGTGTTGATCTTTAATTAAGATTGATAAGTGTTATGCTAAAAAGAGAGTGTTAGACAACTTAGAGATGGTAAATAAGTTATCGTCTTTTACATATTTTGTCAGTACTTTATAGTTCAGAAATACAAACATAAAATTACTCACAACACATAATAATTAAATAAACTGTAAATGTATTAAATAAAGAGTTTGAAACAAATGAACTTATGTGAGCGTTTGGTTTGATATAATGATTTTGAGGGATTTGGATTTGATGAAAGAATTTGAAATTGGAGATATTTGGATTTGAAAGAATTTGGAATCTTTTAGGTGCCGTTTGTTTTTTAAGAGGTTTAAAGTCTGAAGTCTTAATTTAGTTATGATTAATAAGAGGTGATGTGTAAAAAGATATGAACAATTCAGACTTAAGAGATATTAAGAGATTTAAAAAAAAAAAAAAACCCTTAGTATGTTTGGTTTGTAAGATTTGAAATGGAATTTAGTTTCATTCTTTACAAATAATTTATAAAAACAAATTATAAAAAATTACAAAAATAATTAAATTATTTTTTATTATAAAACAAAAGTTTTTAACATACTTTAAAACATTATTGCATACAAATCCTAGAAAATCTTATGAAATGCCAACCTCCTTCGTGGGAATTCAAAATTCTATGTTATCCTTCAAACCAAACATGAGATTTATATGGAATTCAATTCCAAATCCTATTTAATCCTACAAACTAAACGGGACCTTATTATATCTGCTCAAAAAATAGAATTTAAGATTAGATATACACAAAGATGTCTCCTATCACAAACTATTAAGTTTTTTTTCTCTCAATTCACAAACGCTTTGCATCCATCATAATGGTTTGGATGTTGAATTGAACCAAATAAACACAAAGACTGCGTTTCAAACAAAACCAAACCCACCCCAAACCCCAAAGGAGTAGAGAGGTTGTTTCTATTAAGACCCCTGGACTCGTAAATAGCAACACAACAAGAAACAATAAAGAAATAGGCACATTGAAACATGGAAAAAGCAAGAAAAATCACACCATCTATTTATCGTCGTAGGACTATTGTACTGTATATTTCAAGCCAATGGGCATAAAAAAGAAAGAAGAAAAAAACTGAATTAAACGACGATGACATTTTACAATTGTAATTCATTTCCCATTACAACAAAGACAACCAGGTAAGAAGGTTAACCAAAAAGACATGAAAAAGAACAACTAGATTTGGCTATTTTCATATATGTTATCACGGGTATCTGTATATGTAATCAATTAATTTTCCTGTTGGATAGCTCGGGTTTAATTTCTGAAAACGCAACTATAGTTTACTGCTAACGATCCATTCCAAAGTTATGAAGCACCTGGGGAGTGGGGAGCGTATATTACATAGCAGCTTGAAAGGGATCTGATATATATCTGTCGTCGTGAGGATCAGCTTACATTTATGTACTGCCAAGTGAAGGAAATAATTGTAAGGGCAACTTTAAGTAATTACTGATCATAACAAATAGAAGAAAAAATGAGGGAAAAGAAAGAAACATGACTGTGAAAGACTAAAAGTAGACTAATCAGTGGCCTTTTTGGCATTCACAAAATCCTAATCATCGACATAAATCCCCGGTCCTTGGATAGTAGTGAACCAGGCTCCCAAAAAGCTTAAAGTTGAAATAGTATCCCGAAAGCTTAAAGTTGTGATAGTAATTATTGAATATAATGTTGCCTCTAATAAATGCAAGGTTCTAAATGGCACGTGGCAATGTGGTCAAGCCTTAGGAGCCACGGCAAGGCCGTGGCGTATTTCAAGGCATGATTTATGACGACAAATCTATATCATATATGTAACTATATATATATATATATATATACACACACACATATGTTTTCTACTATTACTCGATGAGTCAACAATATTGAACAATTTAAGTTAGGTATACTAAAAACCAAAAAGTATAACACTAAAAGTTCAAAAAGAAAAAAAAGAGAGATCAAATAACGCCTTACAAGAAGCACATCAGGTCATTGCGTGCCATGGGAGTTAACATGGCGTTTCTTAGAACACTGATTAAAAGTATGACACGCGTTAAGTATCCACATTTCATGTGTGAGTATCATGCTTGATTTTAGGTGTATCATTTGGTAAGCAAACTGCCATCTGTTCTTTTATTCTCTCATCTTTTCTCCTACCAGAGTTTGGTATGGGCATGTTTAAGAATTAAAGTTATGGGCCTCTCTCATTGTGGAATTATAAGAACCAATCTCTCTCCAGAGACGATAAATTAAATGATTAAAAATTACATATTAAGAATTTTGTTGATTCAGTATGTTGTTAGAAATTGCGGAAGAAAGAAATTGCAATTTTGAGTGACTTGTGAGTGAAAGATAAGGAGTAATAGACCAATCGTGTGTGCATGTGTGTAGGGAGAGAGAGGGTTCATGCCGGCTATGGAACTAGCATGACATAGGCTTGGAACTAGTGGACTACAGATTTCATTTTATAGCAGTATTTAGAGACCTCTATGCAGCTGTGGTAGCACCCACTTCAAGATGCGAGAAGAGCTGGGACTTGATGCACGAGTTGAAATTGCTCGCACTACCTAACGCTACTCATACTTCATCCCACATAAAATCTCTATCTACATACTAGTCCCTTTTAGCTGCTCAAAGAAATCTTTTTTTAATTGTTTAATAGTTATCCCTCAAATACTCACACTCCTCACCTTTGGTGACTTCCCTGCTCTACCAGTAACTTGGGCACCGCTGGGTCAATGACCCATTGGTTGCTCAAAGGAATCTTCATTGGTGATATTACCGAAAAAGTGGAATCTCATTTTACTCCTGTATATAAAATTTGATGCTTCTTCAGCAACAGTGTATGTGATCTTCAGTTTCATTTCGGCCACTCTTATTCTTTAAGGCACGTCTTTTAATTAAAAGTGTGTATTATCACAAGAGGTGGGTTAAAAGTTCCTCATTGTTAATCTGCATCTTAAATCGTTTAGGCTGTTATAGCATTTAAGAGAACCACGGTCAAACACTCGCAAATCTGATCAACAGTGAATAGACAAAGTACCAAGCGCCTTGAGTAGACTACACTTATAACCTCAGCTCAAGAGAGTATTGAAGAGCTTTCAAGTAAGTATATTTTTTGAACTTGTTCACTTTGGAGTTCTGAATTTTGATAAGCATGTAAGTATTTATTTGGCTATTATATTTTGTCAAATTGATGCCATTGTGATGCAGCATAAAGTTCCTTAAGCTTTTGTTTAGCTTATTTAAGAGAAAGAAAGAAAAAACATGGTGGGCATGCTTTGATTCATTTGTTTTTTTGTGCACAAGTTGTTGCAACCACAAGAAATAATCACAAAACTGAAAGGTGTTGCACTAGTAAAAACTAACCTTTAAATTATATTTTGTATTCTTCAACATGCATCCACTTTGTAGATGACCACTTATTTCCTTTAATCACAGGACAACCACCTGGAATTGATAAGTTGAATCTTATTAACTGATAGTGTGTATGTAACTAAAGACAGATAGACCACAACTGCTGCAAAATTAAGAAAAGTAATGCACAAATTGCCACATGTATAGAACGTGAAGTGGATCTAGTCTTGTGATTTTAAGATCAAGTTTGAGCATTGGAACCATTTGTTATTCCTTTTCAGCAGGTAAATGTGGATGACTGTCAGGTTCACAGGGGACATACCATGCAAACTACTTGGATCCAATGTTGCATCAGGCCTCATGCTCCAGAAAAGTAATGCATCACCCATTTTTGGTTTCACATGGATACCCTTTTTGGCACACTCAGACAAATTATTCCACTCAGGCTTAGAGCTAAAATTTCCCTGGGCAGCAGGGAAAACTGTCTCTCCCCCTTCCTCGACATCCGACCTGTGATCATAGCAGATAAATGAGTGTTGAATCAAGTGTCTACAAAAGCGCATGCTACAAATGCATCTAAAATATAGACCGATGCAGCATGAATGCATGATACTCACAGATACATAAGAACTGTAGCTATTCGCTGGCCTCCATTTTTAGTGTTGAATTCATCAAGAAAGTAGTCAAAGTGAGGCTCATACTTTTGTCCTTCTTCATAATGGAGAACTTGCAGTCCTTCTCCATGTTCTGTTAATTGAGATAAGTATTAGTCTTTATAATCCACCTAAGTAACTATGTTCCAGCAACTTGACATAAAATGCAGGTAACAAGTTTTGGCCATGTAGTGCAACTACATTAGCGAGAGGATTAGTGAACCACACCCAAACTCCCGAAAGCAACAACTTTGAAACTTCTACCAACCCCATATGGCTTTTTCAAATGTCTAACTCCAACCAATATCCAGAAAATAGAAGACATAAGAGCTTATATTGTAAACAGGCACGAGTAAAAGCTAGCATATCTGCTATTGCTGATGTCTTGATGACAGGTAATTGAGCATATAAAGGCTGCCATAAAAGTATAAAACCATGTGATATTCATACGCCATACCTACAGGGATAAATGTGAAGTCTGCTATCCTTTTCTCTATGTTTCGTATGACTTTATCCCTTCCCCTCCTCAAAAACGTTCCTGAGCTTGTACGCACCCTAAAAAATGGAAGTGGCAGCAATTATCAACTTGCCATCAAGAAACAAGCAAGAAAAATCCCACCACATTAACATGACCCAAATTTCAAACAAGTAAAGATGAGAACATTGCCAGCACGAACCTGCTATCTTTACTCTGACCAGTCTTGCTATCAACAACTGTGGACTTTGCCATGTGAGGCTTTGCAAGATTTATCAAATATTCGCACTCTTCCTTTGACTGTTTCACAATAGAATCAAGAGTCAATACTCAATATTTCATAATCAAGTATGATGTTCCTACCAATACTAAGCATACATGGGAGATCAAAACCCAACATAAAACACTTGTTCATGTGTTTCTACCGGATTAGATATAAGCTCGAAAAAGCATAACATTCAGATAGAATAGGTTAAAACCAATGACAATAGTATTCAAATATAAAATATAGCAACATTATAGTACTGCACAATACCATGAAGTAATGAATCTCAACTTGTACATAAGGGCATCTTTATATATAATACTGAAGCTGAACAGTGAACACTACAGAATCATCCAGGAAAAAAAGGAAGGAGACATACAGAAGGGAGCTCACCAAGAAATTGTGGTAAACAAAAGCTCTAGGCTCCCAAGAGAGAATCTCAGTCCACTGATCTCCTCTCTTTCCTATCCCATCACCATCATCATTGCCACTGCATCCCAGGCCAATCAAGTTCAGCTATATCGCATAACTGGGAAGATAATAGTGAAAATAACGATGCCACTACAAGATGATCAACATCTTGAGTAATGAGACAAAACGTAATTTCTTGAAAAGGACATGGCTGTTTACAGTACCATCTACATTCACTTACAAATGGGATGCAATCAACAAAATATAGAAACCCAATCACCATAGATTCACACAGATCTAGGGAATTTTGAGCCTTAGTATATATCTCAGATTTTAAAAAGTTGGATTTCTGCCATAACTGCTTAAATCATACCAAATCATATATTTTGTGAATGCAAATCTTTTCCGGATTCTAGCGGTAGATTTATACACTCAAAAAGAAAGAGAGAAGAAAACATATCTAAACACCACTATTGACAAATATACAAATGCTAGCAGTTTGCCTATTTTGGTCTGCCACTCATCTAATCAATATCATCTCAAAAGGCCACAAAGGCACAAACATTGTCATTTAGAGTATAATATACTCCCCCCCCCCCCCCCCCCTTTTCATATGAAGATATGCACCTTGAATTTAAGATTTCGATTGTGAAACCTAGTAAATTTCAGAATGTTAACATAGAGGGACTTTCCTATAAATAGAAGAAAAAAAAATCCCATTATAGCATCCGAATTGTATGCCAAAACTTACAAATCATAGACAAGTTTCAGCTGTCCACCTAATTCGAGCACTATGCCCGATCAGACAGTCCTTGCAAATTACCAAAGTTAAATCCAAATGCTAAAAAAATGACAAAAGATCATCTAAAAGTCGAACAACAATCACATCTCAAAAAACACAAAACCAATCAAACCTAGATTCACACAAAAAATGAGAGAAAATTTACGTACACAAGCAGTCGTTTCCGCTTGAAATTGATGCGATCATGAAGGTAAGAAGAAGAACCGTCGTCGGAACCGATCGGAAGTGAAAAAATCCCTAGAGCAAGAAGTACCAGCAGAACTATTGTGAGCATTAAAAGCATTGATAGAACCAACGCCACCGTCGACGATCTCTTCCCTTGGTGATGCCGGCCCAAATAGCTCCTCCCCTTCCGCATTGTTGCAAAGATTTTTCAACCGGAGAAAGAAAAAAAAAACCAAATTCGTAGGGTTTTCAGCTGAATCTGTGTGTGGTTTTTCCAGGACTTGAAAATGGCATTTTTGAAGCGTTGAAACAGGAAAGAAATAACGGAAAGCGGCTCGGACAGCGTTTGTGAAATGACTGATATGTCCCTGTGATGTTTTGCTTCTAGAATTTACACATTTGCTTGTTTCTCGTACACTGTATTTCAAAAGAAGATATCAAGGGGGTGTTTGGTTGGAGGTATTGAGGGGTCAGGAATGGGAATGATAATAAAATATGTTGTTTGGTTTGACATAATATAATGGACTCATTATCCCAAACCCATTAATTTTCATTCCTGACTAAATTGGGGGGAATGAAAATCATATTCCTGCTCAGTCATCTTTTCCCATACGTCCTTCATCTCTCGATGTTGAATGCAATATATTTTTTTATTTTCATGTTGGACGACACATATTTATATTAAAAATATTATATAAAACAATATTTTATTGATTATATTGGTTTAACCAAACATCAATGCAATGCTCATTCCTATTCCCATTCTACTTCATTCTCATTTTCATTTCCATTCCCATTCTTTAAAATGAACCAAACGCCCCCTAAACTCACTTTTTTTGTTGAAAGAAAAGCAAGATATTAAACTCACTTAAAAACCTAAATAAAGTTTTAATTTTTATTTGATGTCGAAGAATCGTGTGAGAAGTTGAGTTAATAGTAAGAAGCGTGAGAAGTGAATCTGAACCGTTGATCTCTTTTAATCTTAAGTCCTCCCATGAATTGCGGCTTAGAAGGGAATTGATCTTGTGCATCTCGGTGCATCTTATCTTGATGTATCTCATCCTATTGTGCGTCCATTTCTCATCCAACGGTTGATAACAACTTCTCACGCTTCTCATCGTTAACTCAACTTCTCACCGAAACCCAACTCTTATTTAATTATATATATATATATATAATAAAGGGTTGAGTTCCGGTGAGAAGTTGAGTTAACGGTGAGAAGTGATTATCAACCGTTGGATGAGAAATTGACGCACATTAGAATGAGATGCACCGACATAAGATGCATCGAGATGCACCCCGATCCATTCTCTTCTAAGCCGCAATTCATGGGAGGGCTTGAGATTAAAAGAGATCAACGGTTCAAATCCACTTCTCACGCTTCTCACCGTTAACTCAACTTCTCACACGATCCTTCGCCATATAATAAAATTGCGTTCATAAAGAAGGACCGTTTAAATAAAATCAAAACCGGTTGATTTATATACTCGTATTTGATTTAAAAGTAAGAATTGAAAGATAGGATATCCTAACTTATGCATAAATAAGTTTGAAAAATCACGTAGAAGAGTTAAGGTGATAAGGTAAGAAGTGATCTAAACATTGATCACTTTTAATTTTAAACCCACTTCATACATCGTGTTTGATATGGAAATTGATCCAATGCATCTCATTCTAATATGCATCCAAAGGGTGAAGATTCCTTATTGCCTTTTTCATCGTAACTTTCATTTTCATCAGAACCTAACCTACATAAATAATTGGTTATATGTTACTAAATGGCTCGTTTAGTTTGCTAGATTTGATAGGATTTTGAATTGGATTCCATTTTAATCCTGAATTTGATTTAAAGGAAAGTACATAATTGAAAGACCACATCATTAGATTTACAAATCTCAATCAGGATAGTTGGTATTTCATGATTTCATGATACTATGGTGTCGTTTGTTTTTTAAGAGGTATAAAGCCTGAAGTCTTATTTTAGTTATGATTAATAAGAGGTGGTGTATAAAAATGTCTGAACGATTCAGACTTAAGATCGATTAAGAGGTTTTTAAAAAAAAAACAACCCCTATGTCAACTTTCTCATCCTCATAGATTTTCACTAAGGGGGCGTTTGGTTCGCATAATGAAATTTTATGGAATTGGAATGGAACTTGATGAAATTTAACCATGCGTTATGATTGGTGAGAATTGGATGCAATTCAATTCTTTCACTTTATCTAAGGAATGATAAATTCCTTGATTTGTGGAATTCAAAGAATTCCATCATGATCAATATGTGAACCAAACAAAGGAATTAGAATTTGGTCAAAGAAATTATCCATTTCAATTCCTCCAAAATCCATGAACCAAACACCCCTAAGAGAATATAAAAGGAAATACAATCAACCATTTTTCTAAGGAGGTTAATTTGGTCAATAGATATTTAGTTCCAATGGGCTTGTGTTGGATTTGGAAGAGTTGGAATTTTCCTTTCCACCTTTTTGCCCCTCTGCCCCACACAAGACCCTTTCCTGGGGTCCCACCAGAAAAAAATGTTGAAAGTATTTACACAACAATTCAAATGATATCAAATCTTACACCAAATTTAATCTAATACTATTTATTTATTTTAAATTTTACATCAATTAAATTTATGAAAAGGAATATAGACAAGATCAAACAGCATGAACTCACCAAGGGTAGTTCAGTCTTTCTAACCAACTGATTCTTTCTTTGACAAGTTAATAACAGTTCAACTTCAACCATTTTCTTTTACCCTAAATTTTCCTTCTAAAATTATAACAATAAATTCACTTTTTCTAATTACATAAAGAACCCGGAAAAACCAACCGGATACCACTACCAACAAGCAGCCAACAACTGCTGTTACGAACCTCTTCGCCACGCTATTGAACGAATCTCACAAAAAGGCCGAATTTTCTAAGAAGCGAAAGAAAATAGTAACAATCCCACATGTGAACACATTGTTACCAAAGAAGCATGTAATGGTCCCCCTGTCAACAAGTAAAAAATTAACCAAAATGTTTGCTATAAGATAGTGTTGTAAGAACGAGAAGCAGAAGAGGAAAAGAAAGACAAGAATCTTTCAATTCAAGTCCCATCGAGAAGCAAACCGAATCAAACAAACCCACTAAATCTCAAGTGAGTTTGGGTCCAAGGGGGTAGGATGTAAGCAGACCTTTCGTTTACTCCAAGGGGTAGACAAGCAAACTACAGGTGAGAGTGTGCAATCAAGCAATGGGTACATTATGTGAAGAAAATATACTTGAAACCAAGGTTCTAAATAGTGTGAGGCAAGGTGTGGCAGTGGGGTCAAGCTGGCCATAGCGAGAACAAAATATTTTTCAAGGAATGGCATAAGGCGGCAATTTTGTATGTCACGTATATAATTATACATATACATATATAATGATATAAAAAATTTAAATTTATATTAGAAGAAGAAAAATCATATATATATATAGGGTTAGGTTCGGGGAAAATTTGTAAAAAAATAAAAAAACTGAAGAACACCCTGGTAACCGTTCATCTGTACGATATGCACATGTGCATCATGCACATGTACATAACATGCTGACGTGCATAAAAACCAAAAAGAGCTTCAATTATTTGTGCATATGTGTATACAGTCCAGATGAACAGTTACCAAGGTGTTTCCCAGTTCTTTTGGGATTTTCCCCTAAACCTCCCTATATATATACACACCCTATATAATATATATATATATATAGAGAGAGAGAGACGGGTTCAAACGAGAACGATACCTATTTAAAAGAACACGAGAACTAACAAAATCATTAGTGATTTTACATTAACACACGAAAAAAGGACTTTGACCGCGGCTTCAGGTCCGCGTGGCTTTTTTGGGCGTTAATGTAAAATCACTAATGATTTTGTTAGTTCTCGTGTTCTTTTAAATAGTTCCTGTTCTCGTTTGATCCTCCCTCTATATATTCGTTTGATCCTCCCTCTCTCTCTATATATATTAGTGTTATGTAAAGAGGCTTTGATAAAATATTCATAATAGAACTTGGAAGGGTTTACAACTTTGTTTTAACCATGAGTTTGTGACGTGCGTGAATCCATGAAACTGTGAGTGATGTGTATGTGATTAGGTAATCTGTAAAAGTGTAAAATAAAGTGTAAAATCTAAAGTTAAAAATCTAAAAACACAAAAGCTAAAAAAAATAAAAATTTGAAGAAATCATGCCTTGTAAAAACGCCAAGGCACCATGGCATGAGTCACACCTTACACAAATACTATACACATTCTTACAAGAATTCAAATCATTACCTGTATCATCGACGATCACGATCTTCTTTTTCCTTAGCAATCTGCTGCCTCTGCTTTTCAACTAGTTTATCAAGAGCACCTTGCACAGCATCATGTCCACCAATAAGCAACCGAGTGATGATTTCTGGATCTTTCTCGAATCGAGCCTCCTCAAACTCCTTTCGGGCATTTGCTCGGAGAACATCACGCCACAAAACGCCATGTGAATCAGGCCACATGAAGAAACGGGTCGCACGAATTATATCTCGGTAGAGACCCAGTACCTCACGGCGGGTGCTCGTAAGTCTTTGCCGAGTTAATTTCTCATCTTCATCATCATTGTAGCTCTTTTTCTCTTTCTTGGCTACATGTCGATCCAATAACTCCTCCACAGTATCTGGGCCATTATTCAAGAAAAACCGACAGTGAAGGCGGTGAAAATATAGGTCGGACTGAAGAGAAGTTGCAAGGGTCCGCCATTTACTGATAGCAGCTGCCATCTCCTCTTTTCCACTGTATAACCTCACTTCTATAGAACGAAATGAGAGAACTGCTGCTAAAGTTACTGTTGTTCTGTGTCGTAAGGTATAATGTAAGAAACCAAAATCTTATGTTGGAATATCAGATGGTTCATAATTCATAGATTATGTGAAACATCAAGCAATTTATCAAAACATGAGAGAGAGAAACAGAAAGTGGATTGATGGATGGGGCTCATGCTGAAGACAATGATGTTCAATTCATTTGCACCACAATCAGATATATGGTTTGCTCCAATGAGTTTTACCAAACTCAATCTGATCAATATAGGGATAACCGCAGGTGTCTGGGCCAGCTTGTGTGCGCCTCAACTAATCCCACGGGGCCCTAAAGTTAACAACCAGACAATCTTCGACTAATCACATGGGCCCCTGAAGTTAACAACCAGACAAACCTTCGGTGATCCTAAGGGGACTCGAACTAGTGACCGATTGACCATTAAGGAGCAAACCCAATGTCTTACCGGTTGAGCTACCCCCAAGAGTTGGTCTACAATCCCACTTGAAAGTAGGGTGTGGGAGGGATAGGATGTACATGGACTTTACTTTAACCACGAGGATCAAGAGGTTGTAGCCGAGAAGACCCTTGGCTTGTGCGCCACTCAAAGGCGTGTGCAAGCATGCAATAAGATAGGCAATATAACAGGTAATCGGAGACCACAACAGGTAGAAAACGATTCATGGTGTATGGCCGAAGCAATTTGCAGGTGTTTTCGTATCAATACTTAGGGGTTGTTTGGTAGATACATAATGATTTGGTGTCGAATGATTAAAAGGTCAGAATGATTAAGCGCCTCTATATGATTTAGTGCATCATGAAAATTGGTTGTTTGGTAAGTGTTTTGAATGGACGCTCTGAATGACAGAAAATTACCATCTTAACCCTTTGTATGAATTATGATTTAGTGTTGAGTGAAATATGATTGTTTGATAAGTTTTCTGAATTAATAAATAACCTTGTAAATATATCACTTTGCAATTATAAAAAAATGCAAAATAACATTCATTGGCAAGTCAAACACATACCCAGAAAAATGCAATCAAAAAATAAAAAATGTAAATTTCAAAGGACTACTGAAATGTTCAACATGTGCAGATTTTACAAGAATACAATACCTTAATGCACCTCATTGAAAGGTTGTAATATCCAAAAGACTACTACGGTGTTCAACTTATGCAAATTTTCTTGATAGCCTCTTGGTCTTGGTATTAGTTGTCATCAGCAACATATCATCTATGAACATGGCAGTTAATCTTACAAAGTGAAGGATTCGTGCAACAACTATCGTACCTTGTGACTAACCCCAAAAAGTCTGAGTTACTTATTTTCCTTATGTGAACTTTGGATGCAAATGATAGTATGCCTGCCATGGTCATTGCGTTTTATACAGATACGTGGTTCTTTATTCAAAACTGCAAGAAGTACTTTATCCTAAAATTTCATCTGCAACATTTACATTCCTGAAACATTTTTGTGTATGGATAGGACAACTGTACGTTCTTCCAGGACTCACTTATACTAGCTACAGGGTATGGAGCCACGTCGGTCGAGAGGATGTGCAGCAGGTTCTCGAGGAAGCCCACGCCCCAGGACAGCTGAAGCCATAGATCTTTCCCGGGATGCTCCCAAGCCGTGAAAATAGCAGCTGACTTGAACGGGCTTCGTTAATTGAAATAACAAACTAAGGTCTCGAATGCATAAACTATGACCAACTTGGGTATTATAAGAAAATAATGGTGTCTACCAGCTCTGATGTAAATTAAGCCACGTTACAGAAAGTTTGGTGAAAACAGCTCATCAACATCACAAAGCTATCAAGATTACGAAGGACTACATGTCCATTATACACTTCAACGAAACATATACAAACATATACATGAAACTTTGAGATTAAAAAAATTATGTTTGTCGGAGTGTGTGGTGTGACTTAGTCCCCAAGGTTGTATTAGGATGTTACCATAAAACATGTGGTGGTATGAGGATGTATAAAACAGGTGCCACAATTACCTATAATGCAGAATGCAATAACCATAATATGTTTAGCCAGCAAATTCAATTGTCAAGTCATTAATCAAGTAGCAAATGCATATGCAATTTTTAAAGAAATCTGATTAACCCATTTGCCACTCTTTTAACATGACACATAAATTTTGCATTAGAAAACTGCTAATCCTGACCTCAACAGTCAAAATATAATTTTTCCATATCAGGAACTACTCCTAGTGACACTACAACACACGCAGACAATAAAACAAACACTTGGTGGTGAGAGAGTAAAACAAAAACTACCAGTAAGAAGACACCGTATGGTGCAAGGATGATGCAAAGATGGAGAAGCAGCATTGAATTTCAAGCGAAAACGCCAAAAAGACTTGAAAAATAAGAGAACATGGGGTGACTCCAGCAATCAGAATGAGATGAGGAAGCAACTATGAGATCAGAGACAAGAGGAAAGGGAGCAGCAGAGAAGACGGGAGGCAAGAGAGCAGGACGAGAGACACAGGAGCAGTAGAGAAGACCACAGGCACGAGAGAGAAAAGGGCAATTGTGGAAAAAAAATATCCCCTGGATGATATGGACATAACCTGGTAACGGTAAATGAACCAGTAAGACATGGACTGAACTATTCAGAGCCTCAAAAAGTTTTACCAAACAAGATTGGGTCTGGTCGAATCAGTGGCAGCCTCTTAATGGAATCATTAAGAGCTAAGCAAACAGCCCCTTAGTCTGATCAATATTATTATCATCTAACCAACCTTTTTCAGGTGTTTTCGTATCAATTTCCTCTGCTACATTAGTATGCATTCACGAGCAGCAATCTTTTTAGTTTTTGGTTACAACATAATTATCTCAGTTGTGATCAGAAACATTCACCCTGAATTAAGTTCTTTATGGGTGTTGACTTTAATTAGCATGGAGAAGTTTTTAATGACATACGGACCATAATACCAAATACATTAACACCAAACTTCTTCAGCAATTATGCTTGACATTAAGAGGCTGTTGACGACAGTCTCCAATGTGGGAACTTTGTTCCACATAGAAATGGAAACAAAAAGCCAGTGACTTTAAAAGTCCCAGTTTATTCCAGATTGCAAGATTTGAAAGTCAAATGACAATGGCCATATACAACATCAACATACTTAGGGTGCTTTACTATGCAGATGGAACTGGACAAGACGACCATGAGGTAGGCAGGTAAAAGAACTGTCCAAGGTTCTAGGGTTTTAATTTGACATGTGTAGTTTAGTAATACACCAATCTTGTCCCATCTTCCTTATTAAAAAAAATGCATTTTGTCACACTCGGTCTAAACGTGGAGCGAAAACATGGAACAACAGTTTTTTGTTACGTCTTATCCCCCACCTGTTATTGATAGCTTTTAGAACAAACAAAAAAAGCTGCATTTCTGAAAGAGCTAAACATGTCAGGAAGATTCCCTCCAAGTTAAGAACAATTCACGTCTAATAGTCTTAACAGATACCGTTTCCGAACTGATTCTTAGATATTATACTATTAGATCTGGCCAGAAAAACCTCAAAAACTACGCCTAAAAATTAGGGTTAGGACCTAAATTTGCAAAATCAAATCGGGTTGATCGAAAAGAGAATAAAAAAAGGTAGAAATTTGCAACAGGTAGCAATAGAAGAACCTACCAGTAACAACAAATGGCAGCAAAAGATAGCAAGAGATTCAGGCAAAAAATGTAGATCACAACAACAACAACAAAATCAAAAGAAAAGCAGAGAAAGAACAAATCTTTGTCAACGTCGAATCACAAGCCTTAAAAGCAAAAGAAAATAAGAATTACCTGATTACGAGAGATGAGGCGGGAAGAGAGACCGGTGGAGGGTAGTTGAGGGCCGGCGACAGTCGTTGAGGGGCTGAGGGACGGCGACAATTAGCAGTTTATAAAAAACACACCGTTACATTGCATTAAAATATAAATGACTTGCTATTAATAATGTTTATCGGTTGAAGTTGACTTTGAACAAATTGGAATGAAACGATGTCATGTTTTGATCATCTTTTGGTTGACATAATTGGAATGGAATCGGTTAAAAAATCGGAATATGTCTGTTTGGTTCATATAATGTAGTTTTGGAATTAGAATGAAATATTGATAAATGACTAAAATACCTTTTTTGATAATTTTATGTTTTATAAACAAAACATGCTTTAATAAAATAGCCATTAAAAATACTTTATTTGTAATGGTGGTTCATATTGGTAGTGGTCGATGGCGGTTTAGAACGGTGGTTTAGATTGGATGTGGTCGGCGGTGGTTTAGATCGGTGGTGGTTGGTGGTGGCTTAGATTAGCGGTGGTTCAGAATGACGGTGGTCGGTGGTCGACGGTGCCAATGGTTTAGAACGTCGTTGGTCGGTGGTCAGCGGTTGCCAATGGTTTAGAACGTCGGTGGTCAGCGGTGGTTCAGAACATCAATGGTTCAAATCGGCGGTGGTTCAGAACGTCAGCGGTCGGTGGTCGACGGTGGTCAGCGATGGTTGGTGGTGGTTCGAATCGACAGTGGTTCAAATCGACGATGATCGGCATTGGTTCATAATGGCGGTGGTCGATGGTCGACGATTGTCGGTGGTTCAAACTAAAGGTGGTCGACGGTTGTTCAGATCGGCGGTGGTCAGCGGTGGTCGACGGTGGTTCAGATCGGCGGTGGTCGGTGGTGGTCGACGATGATTAGGTTATATTGGATTGAGAGCATATGTGGTATTATGAAAAATAAGAATTTCATTCCATCAAAATACCTTGTAGTTGCTAAAAAATGTTAAATTCCCTCATTTGTGGAATTTGATGGAATTTAGAGATTCCTTTCGTAAAAAAGAATGAACCAAACAAAGAAATGAAATTTGGTCAATAAAATTCAATATTCCAATTATATCAGATTCCTTTACAATCTACGAACCAAACGCCACCTAATAGATTTATGTGGACCATTCAATGGATGTAAGATTTTGTCATATGATCCAATCTAATTAACATTGGATATCTGATCCAATCCAATGAATGATTAGATCGGGTCGTATCAGATCGCTTTCATCCATTGGATACTACTATTTACTATTCATTATATCAAATTGGATTTACGCAATATTTTGCTATAATTTTCAACCAATTAACAAACCGTTTCAAACAATTATTCATATATTTTGTTAATTTATCAGAAACCTCTACGTATAAATATCAATTAGAAAATAATATTACGAAATGTTAATAATTATATATAATTATTAATTGGATGATAATTAGATGGTCATTGGATATTTGGATTAGAGTTGCTTGGTTTTTTTAGATTCTTGAAGAAAATTGGTAGAGGGCATGGAAGAAAACGAAAGGAGTTTATGGGAGAGTTTGAGATTAAAAAAGATCAACGTTTCAGATCTACTTCTCACGCTTCTCACCATTAACTCAACTTCTCACACGATCTTTCGTCTTTTTCTTAAATAGATCAATATTATCGTGTGGGGATGCACATGCATCCGCTCCGTCATTTCGTCGCTACGGGAAAAGAATCAAGGTCTTTTAACATGCATCCGCTTAGTTTCAGGGGTATCATGGAAATTTTGAAAATACAGGGCGTGATTTGAATGTTTCTAAAAGTGAAGGGGCTTAAAAGGAAAAGTGTTATAAAACAATAACACAACCTTCTTCTCCCAAAATCGCCGAATTTAACTCGCCTCCAAACTACGAATTCCGACCTCCGTCCGCCGCTGCTCCGCCGCTCACACTCTCTCGCCGTGCCTCTCTCCGACTCCGGATCCACCTCCACCTCCACCTCCACCTCCACCGCCTCCATTTTCTCCGGCTATTCTTCCAGATCGTTCTCAAAATTGATACCTTTTGTGTAGCTCTCGTTCGGAAAATTAAACCCAACCGCCAATGGCCGTCGTCAAGCCAAATCTCCGTCATGTCCGTCGCCTGACCACCACCATCAACTCCTTTTCTTCCTCCTCCTCAGCCGTCATCTCCGCCTCTCATTCCGACACAGATACCGACACAACAGCCGTCGTCATCACCACCACCGAGAAACTATCTCACTCAGAAACCCTAATTTCAGAAAAACTCCACTCTCTAATTAAAAACCACCACCGCCAAAACCCTAACCCTAACCCAATCCTCACCCCTTTCCCTCCGGATTTCACCATCACGTCTCTCTCCTCCGACTTCTCCAAACTCTCCCACCACCAACCCCTCCCCCCCGCCGTCATCCGCTCCGTGATCGGAAAATGTGCCGCCGTCCGTCACGGCATTCCTTTTACACAAGCCCTAGCGTTCTTCAATTGGGCAACCTCCATGAACGATGCCACACCAACCGATTCCCCGGACCCCTACAACGAAATGATCGACCTCGCCGGAAAATCCCGCCAGTTCGACGTCGCTTGGCAGGTAATTGAACTGATGAAAGCGAGAAATATACGAATTTCCGTTGATACGTTTTCGATTTTGATACGTAGGTATGTTAGGGCTGGATTAGCTGCTGAAGCTGTTCATGCGTTTAATCGAATGGAGGAATATAATTGTAAGCCTGATCGAATCGCGTTCTCGATTGTGATCGGAATTCTTTGCAAGAAACGAAGAGCAGAAGAAGCTCAATCGTTTTTCGATAGCTTGAAGCATAAATTCGAACCAGATGTTATTCTGTACACCAGTTTGGTCCATGGATGGTGCAGGGCAGGTAACATTTCGGAAGCTGAACGGGTTTTCCACGAGATGAAAACATCTGGAATCAAACCAAATGTCTACACTTACACCATCGTGATCGATGCTTTGTGTAGAAACGGTCAGATAACTCGCGCCCACGACGTGTTTGCTGAAATGCTTGACCAAAAAATCGAACCCAATGCCATAACTTACAACAACCTAATGCGTGTTCATGTCAAATCCGGCCGAACCGAAAAGGTTTTGCAAGTTTACAACCAAATGAAACGGCTTTCTTGTTCACCTGATTTGATCACTTACAACTTCCTCATCGAAAGCCATTGTAAAGACGGGAATCGAGACGAAGCAATCAAGATTCTGAACTCGATGGTGAAGAAAGGGTGTGAGCCGAACGCAAGTAGTTTCAACCCCATTTTCAAAGAAATCTTGAAAGCCCGCGATGTGAATGGTGCTCATAGATTGTTTGGGAGGATGAAGGAGATGAAATGTAAGGCGAATACGGTGACTTATAACGTGTTGATGAGGATGTTTGCTGATTCGAAATCGGCGGATATGGTTTTGAAATTGAGAAAGGAGATGGATGAGAATGAGGTTGAGCTTAATGTGAATAGTTATAGGATCTTGATTGGGATGTATTGTGGAATGGGGCATTGGAATAATGCTTATAAGTTCTTTAGGGAGATGATTGAAGAAAAGTGCTTGAAACCTAGCCATGGTGATTATGAAATGGTATTGGGGCAGCTTAGGAAGGCTGGGCAGATCAAGAAACATGAAGAATTGGTGGAGAAGATGGTGAGTAGAGGCTTTGTTGCTAGACCTTTGTAGGTAGGGTGGTGCCGCCCTCTCGAAGGATGACCACCTCTTTGCCCGCTAAGTTAAACCCACGGGCGGATTTAGGCTTTGGCTGTTTTTGTGTGTGTGTGTGGGGGGGGGGGGGGGGAGGCCGTTTGTGCGACGGTCGATAATCTGTTGCAATAGAAAAATAATTACGGGTCTTAAAAGGTGCACCCGTTTTAAATCTATGTGCACCCATAAGTTTACAGAAAGTGCCTGTGGTATTAGTGGTGTCATTGCATATGGCATTACAGGTTGCAAGCTCAAATCGGGTTGAATCTTTTGTTTTTATTTTTTTTAGTAACAGTAGCAAAAAAGAAGGAAAAACCATTTGTATGTCATTTTTAATGAAACCGTTATTTTTGTAGTTAAATTTTGTTTTGTTTTATATTATGTTAATTATTTTGTGTGATGTTCGGAATTTTTCTAGATACGCCTCTTGCTCATGGGGACTTCGTTTGTAGTAGGTAATGCATATGGCCCGCTTTGGAGCGGTTAGTCTCGAACCTGTAGCATAGTTTATTATAAGGTCATGGTTTGAGTGGTCGTGTAGACTAGGGGTGTCAACTAGTTGAGTAACATGTTCTTTGGGTTTGATTTGAGAAAATAATATTAGTTTCGAGTCTTCAAATCTGAGTAATTTTTTTCCATGTCCAAGCTCGAAAGCACGATGATCGTTTAACAATTTTGGGTTATACATTATAACATAAAATTCAAGTTTTATATACACATTTATGGGCTCTAACTCGATATCTTTTAGCTTGGTGACATCTATACAAATGGATATTATATATGGTAAAATGAAGTACTACATGACTATGAAATCGGTAAGGTGGGCACTTCGAATGGGTAGCACAAACCCTTTTTTCACTACAACGTGATATTTACATTTCCTAGATTTTATTGGAATGATGATTTTGAAAGTTGAAACTAAACCAAACTGTACGATATACGCAAATCTTGTCTTTAGAGGTTGTTTTAGGGGTTAAAACATAAATATCTATAAAAACAGTATACTTTCATTTATTCTTTTCACAAAAGTAAGGAAGGCTAAAAAAAATGGCACAACTGTAGCTGACTAGAAAAAACCATGGCACGAAACATGGCATGACGGCGAAGTCAAAGAGCTATGGCAAAGTCACGACTCACGACGTTTTTTAATGCGTGACTTATGGTGGCAAATATGTAAATCACACACACACACACACACATATATATATATATATACACACACACACATGTTTTGTACTTTTACTCAATGAGTCAATGATATTAAAAAATTTAAATTATATTATATACTAAAAACTAAAAAGTAACAAACTAAAATGGTAAAAAGAAACAAATATCAACCGCACATTAGGCTATGGCATGCCACATGCTTAACGTGGCATCAAACACGAGCTTTGAACCACGACGCGCCACACAGCAGCCGTAGCGAGCCTTTTAAAACACTGTTCCATCTTTCTTTCCTGCTTGTTCCCAAGTAAAACTCATGTTCAACATTCCAAAGGGGTTACAAATTCAATCTTAGTTAAAAAAACAATGATGATGTGTCAAAAAATTCTCATTCCTTCGAACCATGACACAATGATGATTAATGGCCTTGCATATCGAGCATCTCATCTAAACCCTTCAATCTCTCCATTCCTTCGCTAATCAAGTAACGGATCCTCTGCTTGTCGTTGCAGTCTCGGTTGTTCTCCATCTCTTGTCTAATCGTTTGCATCAACTCGCCTGCAAATACATTCACTCCAACTGTTGGAACATCTCCAAGACCAACAACTCCTCCAAAATGAAGAATATCGAGTTTTTATGCTTACTTTTTTGTTCCAACAACTCCTCCAAAATGGTGCAAGTGGAGAGAGAGAAAATTCTACAAATTTGGAGAAACCTCCAAAATTAAATGGAAGAAGAGAAAAAACTACTTTTTTTATATTATTGAATATTATAATATCATTAATGTTGGACTCTCCAAAAAATTGAGAAATTGTTTGTAACATCTGGATATTGTCCGTTTCATCCACACCTAGACTCTTGGTTTTACAACGTGTTTGATGGAGGAGGTATCCAGTCCCTTATAAGGCAACCTTTGTTCACCTCCCAACCGATGTGGGATCTCACAATCCAACCCCCTTGAAAGCCCAACGTCCTCATTGGCACACTCGTCCGGTTCCCGGCTCTGATACCAATTGTAGCATCCCTAGGCAACTGTAGCAGATATTGTCCGCTTTGTCCACATTTGGACTCACGGTTTTAAGAGGCATCTGATAGAGGAGGTATCTGGTCCCTTATATGACAACCTATGTTCCCTTATACGGCAACCTATGTTCCCTCCCCATTTGATATGGGATCTCACAATCCACCCCCCTTTTGAAGCAATCAAAGAACCATAATAATTTGCCATCACATTTCTTGAACATAGGTTTTATTTACCGTAGACAGTATTCTCGCTAATAATTAGTTTAAATGTTGTATCCTGTTGCATCGTACGGATACACTTCGGGTGGCAAAAAGTGACCCAACCCGCCAACCTAACCTAAAATTAGCAGGTTGGATTGAGATTTTCAACCCATTTAAGTTAAATGGGTCAACCCGCCTAACCCATATATGTAAATGGGTTGGGTTGGGTCGAAATGAGTTGGGTTGGGTCGAAATTTCCAACCTGATTTCAACCTATCGTCAAACTGTTTTCAACCCATTTATAATACTACATAATTTTATTTTATTTTTAATTAATTATCATTATTTAATTATAATTAATAATTTAACATCTGTTTAATAATTAAAAAATTAATAGAAAAATATATGCTTCTTAAATCCTAATTACATCCGGCGGCACATCTGACTCCATTTTTATTGCTTTGAGAATCTCCAAGTAACGATGCTTCTTGCATTAGAATCGTTGTCGGTTTTTCCAGTACGAAGTTCACTGCACCATCCGCCATTTCTTAGAATTAAACATTCTTGCAGTTAAGGATGGTCTTCGTAGATTGGTGGTTGCTATTTGTACAAGTAACTTCTATATACTAATTTCATTTAGTTGTAATTTAAAATCAAGTAAATGAGAATGATTTGTATTAAATCTATAGTAAATGACAAATAGTTGAATTAAAAAGAGTAAATAACAAATATTTATATAGTTAATGAGAATTATTTGTTATAACACACACAATGATTTGTCATTATTAGTGTATATTTGTGATGATGAATAGTTGATATCAATCGGATATTGAAGAAGATGAATGCCGAGAGGTTTCTGTGTATTGAACACTAAAATGAGAAAATTACTTGTGCTAGTAAAGTAAGAGAAACATTATATACCTATGCTAACTATAGTTGTGTATCCGTACAATGCAGCTAGATACAAAATTTAAACTAATTATTAGCGAGAATATTGTATACGGTAAATAAAACTTATGTTCAAGAAATGTGATAGCAAATTATTATGGTTCTTTGATTGCTTTATCATGTTTTTATTATGTTCCCCTTTGGATGGGTTTGAGAGAGGTGCGATGTAGGGAGACCTTACCTCAAGGAGTAGAGCGGTTGTTTCCAAAAGCCTAAATCTTAAACAACATAAAACCTTGAATTAAGTGATTAATAATCTCTATTAATTTGGTTGGAAACTGTTGCTATTTTCCGTTTTACACGCCCCATGCCTTTGCAAACTTAGGACATACTTAAGACATACTTAAGACAAACTTAAGAATGCCTCTTCCTAATACAAGAATGCCTCAAAATCTGTCAAAAAATTTGTGCGAAAATGGATTGAGAAACTACCTAAACCAAACCAGAATATCCCACCCGGAGGTAGGGTCTGAAGATGGGATGTATGTAACGCGGTTGTTTTTATTTGTGAAAAGTGGAGAGGCTTAGGGGAAACAAATGTGTAGTTTTGGGTCCCACTTAGGGGAAACGAAGACGATACCCACAAAATGAAGAAGGGAGAAAAGTTGTATAAACGGATAGAATCTAAACTTTCTTGACCGACCAAGAAGCAAGAAGTTTGGTGGTCAAACACTTGTAAGACGTTTTTAACCATTCAACGGAGTAACAAACCGTGAAATGAATCTCTTATAATTACGATCTGATCAAGGATCCTAAAACGTTCCTACAGCATAGTCCACATCGGAGTTTTGGAAGCCAAATTACTAATTCTCAACTTCTATACCAATATGAAATTATCTAATTTCCAAGAAATTATGATACAATTAGGATTGTAGTTGTGCTAAACTAGGTTTGACTCTCAAAAGTCAAACATAATATCTTCATTTTCTCCTATAAGTGGTGGTCTTTCGTTTTTCAGTCTTTTGGGTAACTTTCATATGAGCAAATTTAAAACGTTTTAATAGAATTGTTGCATTAGAAAGTTCACCTCTACTGGGAACAGGCGCTCTTTTAGCAATTCGTAGAGCTTGTCTATACAGCTTCAGCACTCGAGCACGCAGAATGAAAGTCTGCAAATCAAAGGAGACAACCATAACTGACTCTCCCCTGTGGTCCAATAATATCGGATTAGAATCTACTTCAAACACAGATTTATCAAAAGTATGATAAATTTTCGACTATATCTTGTATATATAGATCAAAGATTAACGTTGCATTACAATGAAAATTACCAAAAACAACTGCTGGAAACAGTAAAAAGGCAACCCTTGGGGGTAGCTCAACTGGTCAGGCATTGGGTTTGCTCCTCATTGGTCACTAGGGCCACTCGAGGTTTTCTAGACTATTAACTTCAGGGGGCCATGAAATTAGTCGAAGTGCGCACAAGCTCGCCCGGACGCTCATGGTTGTTAAATAAAAGAAGTGAAAAGGTGCAATCATACTATATTCTATAGTAGTATGTCAAAGACATTAAGAATATGCAACCCATGTTTAGAAAAAAAGCTCATAAGCAAATTGTAGTTTTGATGCCTACTTACTCCTTTAACTTGCTTTGGTTTTCATAAAGAGGTGAAATCCCATAACTACAGCTCTTAATATATGAAAATGATAAATTTCATAGTGAAACAACCCCTTAATCAGAAAAGAGAGCTAACAGTCACCAACACAAAAAACCAAACCAACCAAAAGGTCATTATCCTGGCGGTATCCGAGTTACCTGTAGAGCTCAACAAAAATGACATAAATACCCTCTGCATTCCAAAATTTAAGTGCAATCTCGATTATGGAAACTTATTAAAAAAAAATATCATAATTGACATGGATGTTCCTTAGTTCCTAAAATTTCAAAAAATCATGAGTGAACTCTCATAGGCCCTCCCTCATCATCTTCAGAAAGGCGCATAATCAATCTAATCCCTCTCTTCCTGATTAGAAAGATTCACTCTAGAAGCATAACTTCTTAAATCCTAATACTCTACTCCATGATCCCAAAATAAATTCAAGGTTTTATTGGATATATAATTCATGAAAAAATGTTTGACTATAAACCAAATATCCAAACTGCCTTTTAAAGTTAAAAACCAAACGAACCGAATATATCCCACACGGAGTAGTGTCCGGGGAGGATATAACGTACGCACATCTTACCTCTATCCCAAAGGACTAGAGAGGCTCTTTCGGCGAAGACCACTGCTTTTAAAATAAGTTATCAACAATTCAACATGATGTAAAACCAATGCTATGTAAAAATATCCACCAAAATCAATAATTTTGGGTTGAGTTTTGCTATAAAAAAAGGATAGCATATGATATTAAAATATATTCTTAGGCATTAAGAAATAATTGTCGTAGCTATTTGGTTTTCATCAATTCTGAAATTCCTAAATTCTAGAATTTTTTTTTTTTTTTTTAGAATGGCTTGTTAGTTGTTAGTGGTTCAGGTCCAGCAGTGACATCCAATTGGGCAGTATGCTGACCCTGAGACCCCCCTATTTCTCCAATATCACCTGAAGGGGTAAAACGTCTCGGGTGGGACTCGAACTTGAGACCTCCCCTAGCCAAACATCCCCTCCCCAAGGCACCTTAAGGAAACCTTGGTGGCCAACTGAGCTAGCCCAGTTGGTTTCCTAAATTCTAGAAATTGACTTCCAAAACTCAAAATGCAAAATATTTGGACTGGAAGGCCGTAATTAGAAGCCAGATGAACACATCTTACCCATCAAGATGGAAATAAACCCTAAAAACAACGGAATCAAATCAATCAATAACACAAGCAGTATTTTCTAATCAGCTAGAAATCACAATGAAGACAGCGATTCAAACATAATTCAGGTTCGATTAGCATAAAAATAAAAAACCAATTAGGTTAACATGAAATCATGATTAATTTGCAAGAATTTTATTACTACAGAAAGCAAAAGTTGCGAAGAATCATATAGAATCGGAAGCCTGATATAAATCGTCGTAAACCTTAACCCCTAAATCATACTGTAACTAGGGTTTTTTTTATCAAGAAATAGAAAAAAAGATGATGAAAAGAATTACCTCAAAATTTGATGAGCTTTATTTCTTCTAAGTCGTCAGTTCTCAGTTTCTTCCATCCATGATTCGAGGATTCATCTTCATTGTCTGGTCGAATTCAGTTGAAAGCATCAAGCATTCATTCTGGTCGGGTCAAAAGAATCCATCTAATTATTTGGGCACTATTCGCTCGAGACCGACCCGTTTTTATTTTTATAATTAATTAAATATTAGTAAAAGCATCAGTGGTGTTGCTTTCACAATTGCATTGGCAATAACGGTGACTTCGAGAGTCGTGACTCTTAACCCAATAAACACGTGTATGGTAAAAGACAATTTCATTTAAAATAACTTATGTTTATTTTAAAAAGTTTTTATCAACTTATACGGTGTTAAATCGAAGTTTTCTAAAAAGTGTTTGGATTAACTTATTGTAGTACCAAAACGTAATAAGCTAATAAGTTGTTATTTAAGGGTGTTTAAAATTGTTTATACATGTAAAATAACCAAAAAAGTCATAAACACTTTTCAAATAAGTTGATAAGTTAAAACCAAATGACAAGTGAGGTGGTGACTCTTACCAAATAAGCATTGATTTCAATGGAAAATGCAAGCAATCACCTTTACGACGGACTTGTATCTAATACTGTTGGGAGGGTGTGACGTTGTCCTGGGAATCCAATGGTTCACATCACTGGGAAAGGTTCAAATCGATTTTGTGAATCATACAATTGATTTTTTAATCGAAGGATCTAAAGTTACCTTGAGGGGGGGCCACGAGCAAAAGAATCAAAATAGTAAGTGACTCGAGGATGGAAAAGGTACTGCAACAACAAGGTCAGTTGTGTATGCTGCAACTTTTTGCTATCCACCCTGATAAGCCTTTACCCGACTTTCAGATACAGACCCACCAATACAGCAACCCACTTCCCACTTATTTGCAACAACTATTAAACACTTACCAAGATCTCTTTAAAGAACCCATCAACTTACCTCCTTTTCGACAAGGGTTTGATCATAATATACCCTTGAAGGATGGTTCAAACCCAGTAAACCTTAGACCGTATCGTTACCCCTTGTTGCAAAAAGATGTTATTGAACAATTAACTCAAGAGTTACTTGATCAGGGAGTAATAAGGACCAACAACAACCCCTTCGCTTCACCAGTCATGTTAGTTAAAAAGAAAGAGGAAGTTGGAGAATGTGCGTAGACTATAGAGCATTAAATAAGATGACTATTCCTGACAGATTTCCCATCCCACTGATCGAAGAATTAATGGATGAGTTGCATGGTGCTCAATTTTTTTTCTAAGATTGGTTTAAGAGCAGGATACCACCAAATCAGAGTTGCAACCAGGGATGTTCATATAAAACTCATTGTGGGCATTTTGAATTTTTGGTCATGTCATTCGGACTAACCAATGCCCCCTCGACATTCCAAGGCTTAATGAACCAACTATTCAAACCATATTTGAGGAAGTTTGTCTTAGTATTTTTCGACGATATACTAATCTACAGCCCAACTCGGAAGTTCATCTTCAACACTTGAAGGCTATGTTGGACATCCTACGGTCTAACCTTCTGTTCGCTAAACGGAGCAAGTGCGCATTTGGGGTTCAACAAATTGAGTATTTAGGGCATGTTATATCAAGGAAAGGAGTGGCTACGGATCCAACAAAAATCAAGGCTATCATGGACTGGCCCACACCAACAACTATTAAGCAGTTGAGAGGGTTCCTTGGCCTTACGGGGTACTACAGAAGATTTATCAAGGGGTATGGCATAATCGCAAAACCTTTAACAAGGTTATTACAAAAGGAATATTTTAAGTGGAACGAAGAAACATCATTAGCTTTTACTACCCTCAAGCAAGTGATGGTGAATCCTCCTGTGCTCGCTTTACCTGATTTCAAAGAGCCGTTTGTTGTTAAAACTGATGCTTCTACTCAAGGGATTGGGGTTGTACTTATGCAAAAAGGGCACCCAATTGCTTTTATTAGCAAGGCATTATCCATTAAACACCTAACCTTATCGACATATGAAAAAGAGCTTTTGGCAGTGATACACGCTGTACAAAAATGGAGCCCTTACTTGTTGGGTAGACACTTTGTGATCAAGACAGATCAACAAAGCCTGAAGCATCTTTTAGAGAACAAGATCCATACATCATTCCAGCAAAGATGGGTATCTAAGCTTTTGGGCTATGACTATGAAATCTGTTACAAGAAAGGGGTTGAAAACAAGGTTACAGATGCTTTATCGAGAGCTACTCATGGTGAGCTATTACAATTAGCTCTTTCTAGCATTCAATCTAATCTTTATGATCTTATCAAATCAAGTTGGGAACAGGACACCAACCTAAAGCAGATGATAGCGGAGATGCAGACAGATCGCAGACTACACCCACAATTTAATTGGCAGAATCAAGAGTTGAGGAGGAAAGGCAGGTTGGTCGTTGGAAATTATAACAATGTGAAAGGAAAAATTTTGGCTTGGATGCATGACTCGCATCAAGGAGGACATTCTAGAATTACCGCCACCCTTAAAAGGATGACCACACTGTTTTTTTGGCCAAAGATGAGGCAAGATGTGGTCCACTACATCCGGAATTGTTCAACTTGTCAAAAGTGTAAGGCAAATAATGCAGCTCAACCAGGATTGCTACAACCATTGTCGATACCTGAAGGAATCTGGGAGGATATTGCTATGGATTTTATTGAAGGCCTCCCAAAGTCACACGACAAAGATGTCATCCTGGTGGTAATTGATATATTAAGTAAATACGACATTTTTTAGCCCTCAGTCACCCGTTTTCTGCTATTGATGTGTCGCAAATATTCCTAGACAACATCTATAAGTTGCACGGTTTCCTAAAGTCCATAGTTTCCGATAGAGATAAAATATTTATTAGTAACTTTTGGCAAGAGCTATTAGTGCTTCAAGGAATTGACCATAACTTATCTAACAGCTACCATCCTCAAACTGACGATCAATCTGAAGTCTTGAATAGGTGTTTGGAAGGTTACTTAAGGAGTATGTGTCATCAAGCACCTAAAGAATGGGCTAAATGGCTTCCTTTAGCTGAATTTTGGTACAATACCAACTTTCAATCCGCCATCAATTGCACCCCTTTTGAAGTGGTATATGGGCAAGCACCTCCTTTGCATTTACCTTATTTGTCTGGCGAAAGCAAGGTAGACACTATTGATAGAAGTTTAACAGCAAGGGAAGAGGCGATTTAACTACTTAAACATAACTTGCATAAGGCTCAGAATAGAATGTCACAAGCAGCAAACAAGAAAAGATCAGAAAGAGAGTTTGAAGTAGGAACGTGGGTCTATCTAAAACTGCAACCTTACAGGCAAACTTCAGTCGAACACAGGCCCAACCATAAATTAGCTTCCAAGTACTTCGACCCTTATCAGGTTATTGCAAAGGTCGGAAAGGTGGCATATACGCTAAAGCTACCCCCAGATTATAGCATTCATCCCACCTTTCATGTATCAATGCTGAAACAACACTTTGTGTAACACCCTCAAATATGGAAATATTAACTTAATAAAATTTTCTAAATACATCAATAAATACCTCGAACTACAAACATAAATTGAGCAGCAACCTCAATGCTCCCACTCATCCTATACATACATTCTATGAAAAGGACGGGTGTTACTAAATCCAATACCATATACTAACTCCGTCCTGCGGAAGGCTTCGCCGACTACTCACTCTTGAAGGCTAAGGCTCAACTCTTCATAGCACCGCTAGAACTGAACCCCCGCTAGGAACCTGATGCACATGCCGACAAATAAAAAGGTTAGGCTTAACGCCTAGTGAGCTCAAGAGTTTTCAACATGATTACAAAGACCATTAAATGGAAATAATGTAACTTAAATTATGATCCTTTAAAAACGAACTTCTTTAAGCATGAGGACGACCTGTTTTCCAATATTAAGCAAAATATAAATGGACGCCTCGACGCCAAACATTAACTCATGAAATAATGCAACATGACACTTACTCAAAACGTGAATAGTTGTAAATGCTCCCATGATGACGTTTGAATAAAACTTTATAACTCAAGCGACCAAAATAAGATTACCTTCAAGTTCCCAAAATTATAGTTTAAGGAGAAAAACCCAATGACTCAACTAGTTATAAATGGGAAATGACTATCCCATAAAAACCGGCTCAGAAATTAACTCGCGGATGCAGGTCCGGGTCTTGGACTCCGCGAGCCCTCACCGTCTTATCCTCGAAATCCCCCGAGACTAATCCCGACACCAACATAAAACAGGCTCAGAGATTAACTCGTGGATGCAGGTCCGGGTCTTGGACTCCACGAGCCCTCGCCGTCTTATCCTTGAAATCCCCCGAGACTAATCCCGACACCAACATAAAACAGGCTCAGAGATTAACTCGTGGATGCAGGTCCGGGTCTTGGACTCCACGAGCCCTCACCATCTTATCATCGAAATCCCCCGAGACTAATCCCGACCAACATACAAATAATAACCCATTTTCTTTTTAAATAACACAACTGACTCATATGCCTGTGGATCCACTACATTACAGTCTAAAACGCTACATGACTCCAACTGAATGCCCAACGCACTCAAAACATGTAACTCTCAAATGACACGTAATAAACGCCATCATACCAAAACTTCCCTTTCGGGCTATTAAACCGGACCATTGTCCTCACGACTCATTTTAGTCAAAACCGAGCCAAAAGGCTCAACACTTTACTTAAATAACTAAAGAAAGCCAGTGTAAAATTTAAAACACGTTTGACCAACGGATATGCAAACGCCATGACTAAAATGTGATTTACCCAAACATCCTCATTAGATGAAACCAAGCATTTTCCCAAACTTAACTGTTGGTAAGAATGAAAATCAGAAAATGAGACCATAAACATTCTTTCAAGTACTTCACATAAATGTGCAAGTGATACTTTATAAAACATTTCCTTTCATGAATGACGCATAAAACCGACAAACATTTAAAAACGTATTTCTTTGACCAAAGATCTATTTATGCAGTAGGACATCAAAACACATTCATTTGTGACACATTTATCAAAATGTCCAAACCTCCCAATTGTGGGTGTTATACCAGTTTGTAAAGTTAAATACTTCAATTAATCAAAGATTAGCAACTAACCCAACATTTGATAATTTCATGTAAAACACATAAACACTTTAAAATAGACATTTTGGCATGTACAACGTTTTCACAAATCAACTTGAACTCATCTTGCTAGATTTTAGGCTAAATCTAGATTTTACCCAACGAGCTCTTTTGAAGACCACTTGAATCCTCAAGCCGAGAACTTCCAAACCCTAGATCCATACAATCCAAACCATTTAGAAACATTCCCCAAACATTATACACCGAAATCCCTAAACGAGATAAAAACCCTAATTTCTCCAAAACCATCAAATCCGATATTTGAGATACCAAACACTAAGAAACCATCAATGGAGCATTTATAACCTTAAATCAAAGAAGCTTACCACTAGAGATGACAAGACCTTCCGAGAACACCCAATCCAACTCTTCAACCCGAACTCCCTAAACATCGAACTTGCATACTCCTTTATGAAGAATCCACCATGGATGCTTCCCACGCTGAGATTAAAGCTCTCAAAATCGCCAAGTGGAGAGGAGAGAAATAGAGATGGTGGCTAATGAGAGAAAACCCTAGAACCTGGGTTTAAAATCGACCAAATGACTCCCGCGGCCTTGGCCGCGACCTTGAAGTCGCGGGCCAAGCCGCGCGTGCTACAAAGTTGCGCACCACAGTGGGTTACGCGGGTTTAGCCGCGGGTTTGAGGTCGCGGGCTAAGCTGCGCGTGTCACTGGAGTCCCTTCCCACTTCTCGTGCTAAACCGCTCACCGACCTCTTCGCTCGGTCGATCGCTGACTGATTTCCTTAGCTGGTCATAAACCGATCTTGAGGGAAATTACGGGTGTTACACTTTGGCCCACCTCCTAACTCTTCTTCTCCCCTAAGCGCTAGAGGTAGTGTGGTAGAGAAGGAACAGATGCGGTCATTGATAAACGAATAATCAAGCGACAGAATAGGCCGGTAATTGAATGGCTTGTAAAGTGGAAAAGTCTAGCAGTTGAAGATGCCACTTGGGAGAATGCTGCAGAAATGGAAAAGTTGTATCCTACATTTGATCCTTGGGGACAAGGATCATTTCATGGGAAGGGAAATGATGCGAACCAGGAGTCTTAGATGATTAAAATTATCCTTATCTGCTGATTTCCTTATCTGTTATTTATTTTTCTTATTTGTTTTGCTTTAGGAGTTTGTGTTCATCTAGGAGTCTATTTTCTATTAGTTTAAATACCTTGTGTTTATAGGTTTGGATTATGAAAAATTATATTCTTCTTCTATGAAATTCCAGTCTTCAGTTCTCTAAATTGTCTCCGTTAATTTCGAGGATCATTCTTTTATTGATTCTCTAGATTGGTAAAGCTCAGTTGAACGTTGGAACTCTGATACCAATGATACAATCTTAACCAAACTTAGTTGAGGTTGGAGAGTTCCAACGTTCAAATGAACTCTACCAATCTAGAGAATCAATGAAAGAATAATCCTCGAAATTAACAGAGACAATCTAGAGAACTGAAGATTGGAATTTCATAGAAGAAGAATATAATTTTTCATAATCCAAACCTATAAACCCAAGGTATTTAAACTAATAGAAAATAGACTCCTAGATGAACACAAACTCCTAAAGCAAAACAAATAAGGAAAATAAATAACAGATAAGGAAATCAGCAGATAAGAATAATTTTAATCATCTAAGACTCCTCGTTCGCATCAAGCACTTACCGAGTTAAAGGCGTTTATCAATAATCTTGCCCAATAAGATAAGTGAGAGTGATAACTCTTACCATAAACACTTGCTATGCCAATTTGATCGCCGAAAATCTTACTCAATAAGATGAATGAGGGTGATGACTCTTACCCAATAAATACTTACCAAGTAAAAAAACGTTATCAATAATTTTACCATGCCATTGTGATCGTCGAGAATCTTGTCCAATAAGATAAGTGAGAGTGATGACTCTTACCCGTTAGTGTTGGTAAACAGCCCCTAAGCCTAGTTACCACAAACATCAATATTGAAGCAAAATCACAAGTTTTCAAACCCTAAACCTCTTTTTCTTGTACTTTCTTTTGTTTCAAGGAGCCAAAAATTGGCATAAACAACAGCAGGACAGACATTACAACAAGAAAACCCTCAAGGACCTTCAAAAACACCAACTCCACCTGCTCAAACCCTTTCAAATCCTTCAACAAAACAAAAACATGAAACCGATCTTCAACTGCAATATACATCAAGAAGACAACCAACACGTTTTTTTTCTAAAGCCTACGACTGCATGACGAGAGATGAGATCATGAACCCTGAACCGGTTTTTTCTTAACGACGCCCTCGAGAACACCGTTAGCTAACATGTGTTTTAGGGTCGGTGGGTCCACGTGCACGGGTAACTGGAACGAGACCGAGAAGTCACCAGGCGGGCAAAGATTCTGCGTATGCATCTCGAACACCATGTTGTGGGCGTTAACCTTTTTCTCACCGGTGTTTGTTACACCTTTGATTGTGATGGTTCCATCTGATTGGATATCGCATTTGAACTCTGCAGTTTACGGAATGCAGATACGAACAAATCAGTCGTCCGTAAACCGAGCGATTTACGTTTTGAACCACTATGATGGAACTTCGTTTCTAAATCATCAAACCAAACCAAACGAGCCAGGTGGGATAGGCATATCCCACCTGAAGGTGGGGTCCGAGGGATCTAAGCAGACCTGACCTCTACCCCAAAGAGTAGAACGGTTGCTATTCTCTTAGGGTGCGTTTAATACACTGAACAAGACAGAACAGGAATCACTGTCCCACGTTTGACATGACTGTTAGGTGGAATAGAGTGGAACATGCCTGTTCCACCCCCACCCCATGGAACAAGCTAGAACAGACTTATGTTTTACCAATATAACCTCAAAATAAAATCTAATTTTCCTCAAATATTATTTTTATATAGTTACTATGTTTTGATTAATTTATTTAAACTATTAAATATTAATAGTAAAAAAATTATAGAAAAGGTTAAAAAATAAAAATTGGAAACTATATAAACTTTTTATCTTGGTGTCAATTTAATCTATCTTGAAGAGAACTTTCTAATACTATATTTTGTTATAAAAAATATTTATTTCGTTATAATTAATAAATTACATAATTAATCAAATATATATATATAATATAAACAACTTATTAGGGTAAATTGGTCATGTTATCTGTTCTATCCGGTTCTATTTTCCCAAACACTGAACAGTTGTCCTGTCCTGTCCAGTTATATCCTAACTGCGTACCAAACATCATTTTATTAGGAAAACATGAGATCGACTTCAAGAAAGTTATAGAAGTATTGGGGGTGCTGTGGTACTTACTTTCATCCTTCTTGACGCCCGGGAGAGCAACACGAAACAGAAAAGCCTCGTCAGATTCCGAAATGTCAATTGAACCGATAACTGGTCCTATTTTCCCGCTTGCAGCACTCCCAGATATCGCAACTCCGTGTTTGGTGATGGATAAAATGTCGTTCAATTCTTTCTCGGTGGTTTGTTGAGGCAGAAAAACCATCGCGGGCTGATTCTTTAATGGCAGGTTGACTTCGTTTTGAGACATATCGGAATCAAAATGGTCGAGAGGTGGGCCCGTGTATGGGACACAGTTGAGAGGAGCTACAGCAATCGGAACTTGATCAGCCCAATGCGAGTTGGATCTGAAATTCACAAGTGAATAGGCAACATGAAGTTGTGAATATATATATGTGTACTTCATACCGAATAAGACCATTCAAGATTAATTATTAAAGATCAGATAATGCAAAACAGATGACCACAGTTGTTATCTCCAAGAAAGTGTGAGATCTTGAAAGAAAGCACATACTTGATGAACATTGATAGCAAAAATCACAATATTCATGTGAAAAAGACTAAAATTCACAAGTGAATAGGCAACATGAAGTTATGAATATACACGTGTACTTCATACTGAATCAGACCATTTAAGATTAATAATTAAAGATCATACTATGCAAAACAGTTTATCACAATTGTTATCTCCAAGAAAGTGTGAGATCTTGAAAGAAAGCACATACTTGATGAACATTCATAGCAAAAATCACAATATTCATGTGAAAAAAGACTAAAATTCACAAGTGAATAGGCAACATGAAGTTGTGAATATACATGTGTACTTCATACGGAATCAGACCATTCAAGATTAATAATTTCAGATCACTAGAAGCGTACTCGAGCAATGCAGCAAGATACATCACGATTTTAATGTTTCATTTTATTTTTTTGTCGATTTATTATAGTAATATAATATATTAATTAATAATGATACATGGAAAGGTCTGCATAAAAGAAAGCCCTGCACATACCAATTGGTGGGTGTTAGAAGCCTGCAGTAGTAATATGTATCTTGTGCTTTGATACTTGTAAATTAAGAGATTTTTAAAATCTTGCATAAAATGATGGTACCTTGTGCCTAATAATTTGTATTTAAGAGTTTTTTATCCATACTTTATAATATAGTATAGATATTATGCAAAACAGCTGATCACAAAATTGTTATCTCCAATGAAGTCTGAGATCTTGAAAGAAAGCACATACTCTATGAACATCCATAGCAAAAATCACAATATTCATGTGAAAAAGACTAAAAAGGTCATGACTCATGAAAAACAAGTTTTGAAATGAAGAAGGTTAGGAAAGTCATGAACTTGTTGTCTATTCATCCTTCTCTACTCTTCATTTCTTTAGGGTTTGAAAACCTAGAATCCCGATTAAAGCCCTCAAAATTAGAATCACAAATGGATCATGATTCACTCATTTAGATAAAGCAATAACAACCCAGGCCTCAACTTTCGAGTGGGATATACTGCGCTCGATTGGTTTGGTATTAAATATTGCAATAACAACGGGATAAGCAATCTTGATTCACTTGCGATTGTCGGGTGATTAAAAGCAGGGGCAATGAAGGTTTAATAGAAACCTAGTATCACACCCGTGTGTGTGTATATATATGTATATATGTATGTATATTGTTATTCAAAGTGCATAACATATATTTGTCTTTCCTATTGTGACTCAATACTAGATTCTTGATCTTGAAAGAGGAATTGAGATCATAACACTTGGTAATATATAAACTACATAATTGCAATGAAATTAGAACACCTACAAAAATGTTACAAATAAAAACACGAATATATGATAATACACAAGAAGCATTTTGAACAAGGAGGAATAATAAAAACGATTACCTCTTTTGAGATCAAGAGGGTGAATAAGAGAGATGGTACCAAGGTTAGAATCGGCAAGAAGGAAACTTATTGAGTCTCAATTGAAGGTGCAAAAACTATTGACACAAGAGGGCTTCATATCGCGTTGAGAAAGAGCCGAACTTTGGTTGCTAGACGATGTGGGACCATGAGTAATGCTATCAACTACACTAAATAGGCGTGTATATATATATATATATCTTAAGAAATTCACGAGTAAAACCAAACCAAACAAAGCAAATATATCCCACTATAGCAGTTGTTTCCACGCAGACCCCCCCCCAAAAAAAAAAAAAAACTTGTGCAAAAGTGTGAGCGAAAAGGAAAGAAGAATCAAGATCAATGATAACAAATGTACTTAAAGGCCCTCTCCCTCTTTTACTCCAAAGATTCCAAATTAGTTCATTTACATCATAATAGTACCTTTCTCATGATGAAACTTCATAAGCTATCCAATCCCAATATAACCCCTCTATAATTTCATTGCCAAAAAGAAAAATTTAATGTTGGCATGAAGCATTCTTATACATTTATAGCACCCGTCAACCTTTCAACGAAAAGGCTTCGAAGAGTCTTGATTTGAAGAATTGAATAGAAGATGATAGCAGAAATGGAAGAGAACTAATGAGAATATACTTTCTTAGGAACAAGAAAAATGAGCTTCAGAACGAAATGAGTACACTAAAAACACACCATAAATGGTATTTAGCACAACGGTTATATTTTTGTCTTTTAACTTCTAAAATAGAACACCTAGTAATATTGCTACTGGATCCTTAGGGGCATATGGTTTGATGGAATGTTTTTGAGGGATTTGGATTCGGTGGAAGGATTTGGAATATTTGGTGTGTTTGGTATGGAATTGAATTCCATTCTTTATAGATAATTTATAAGAAGTTATAATTACTTATAAAAATAATCAAATTATTTTTATTAATTGATTATTACATAATGAATGTTTTTAACATATTTTAAAACATTATTACAAACAAATCCTATGAAATACCAACGATTTCAATTCTAGATTTTCCTTTAAACCAAATGCGGGATTGGAATGTAATCCAATTCCAAATCCCACCATATCCCACAAACCAAGCGGGCCCTTAGTACTTCAATACCAAACCCCTTAAGCCACGAGTTACTTACTTTTCATTCGTTTACACCAATTTCCACCATCCTCCGTTTCTTGATTCTTATTTTTGTTTATCCTCACATCAACTAATTGGAGCCCACAATTGTATTTTTATGTCTTCCTACACTATATGCAAGATGAAAATGTTAAATAGTGGAAAATAATCTAAGATCTATCTTATTGAATTCATGATCTTATGGAACAGTTTTAACCAATTTTGAACAAAAAATTTAAGAGCCTCCATAGACCCTGCCATTATACAAAGAATTCTTCTCTGTTTTTGCTTGTTGAATAGATTTGTTTCTTTATTGTATTGGTTTTGACCATATGGTTTCATCATCAAAGAGAAATCCAACTAAGGGGTTGTTTAGTTACAGCTTAATGAGCTTAATAGTCTATATTTGCTCAGCCATGCAGGAATGTTTCTTTACGCCTTAATCATTAAGCCATTAAGCCAAAATGGCTATATGGAATAAGCAAGGACCCCTCACTTGTCCCCATTAAGCCACCTCAAACAAATTAATACCAAAAATGCCCATAATTAATCCAACCTCTCTCTTTGCCTCCCTCAAACCCATATAAGATTCACTTAACGAACCCACATTGTCATACAACAATTAACCCGAAAAACAATAAATATTCCAATACTTTCTAAGATAGATTTTCGATATATTTTTGTAAACTAAAAAAAGATTATAAAGTAAACAACAACAAATTTCCACCCTGGTTTTGAATCACATAAAAGATCAAGTAAAACCTGTCGACAACATGATTCCTCTAACATACAAAATCATCATATATCACCAAAATTTAGACAACAATCTTAAAGTCCTACGCATAACCATAATGAATAATATTATAAAGATCAATTGAATTGAAATGGATATATATGAATAGAAGTAAAAAAGGGAAAAATCCACCCAATCAAGAAATTTATCAAGATTTTCAATAATTCAAGCAAGCAACTTTAATTTCAGTTACATGAGAAAATGCTACAAGGAAGGACAAAATATTGATTTCCAAAATGCAGAACAAGATCCAACAACTATAGAATAAACTGATTGCATACCAATAGAAAAAAGAAATCGGAGCTTTTCGGTAAATCCAATCAACAATCACGATGAAAGAAATAAGAAGTTAAAGCAAATAAGAACGGTGCAGATAGGTGAAGGCAGTATACCCATTGAAGTATTAATACAAAAACACCTACAAACAATCTAACATTGCTTAGACACTCTTATCACTTCCATCCATTTCCCTCTTTTCTCCACTTTGTGGGTGCTATTTTCAAATCCCCTTAAATCAAACCAAACCAAACAGACCCAATAATCTCATGGACCTTGCCTCTACCCCCAAGGAGTAGAGATTAGAGAGGTCGTTTCCATGAAGACCCCAGGCTTGAATCAAATAAATTTGACACAAATCACATCATCATCTAGGCTCACACCACATACATAAACCTCAAAATATGAATATCTTTAAATGGCAAAAGGGTACCGAACCTTAGGATTTGCAGACTTTACGGAACGCTAATTGAGAGGTAACCCAGCACCGGTTATTCTTAGTTAAATCTCTATTTCTTTCCCTTTATCCCTCGAGTTGAAGTGGTGAAACCAAAAAGGTCTTTCAATGACATTCATACTTGTGTTTGGGAAAATCACGAAATCAGCCACCCGGATGAGAGTAGAGGTAAGGTCTGTATACACCCTACCCTAACCTAACCTAACCTAACCCTGCTCCGTGTAGGATTCACCGGTTCGTTTGGTTACTTATGTTTGGGCAAAAACTTAACAACCTCCATACCAAGTAGCCTTTGGCCCAATGGTATCAACGGATTCCAAGATACCGTTCGGTTACAAGTTAAGTGTATTAGTTCTTGACCTTTAAAGAAACCACATAAAGGGTACACAAAAAAGCAATTTCTCCACCTAATCACCATACACCCATAAAAGATCAAATAAACCACAAAAGTATGATAGAAATCCCCAATTTTCCATCAAACTTTTTCTCCCAAAAATCTTTAATAATGAAACAATAGAGTGAAAGAACATGTTAATTCAAACTTACCAAAAAAAGGGTTCTTCAACCTAAAAGTAACCCAAGCATTCAATAAGAGAACCAAATGGTCCAAATATGTTTCATCCATTTGATAACAAATAAAAATTTCAACACTTTCTATAAAAAGACCACATATGTAATCTAGTAATTGTACACCCAGAAAGCATTCATGTGCTTTTTTTCCATAAGGTAAATAAAAAACAATACATCAACCATGATCCAAATAAAAAAAGAAAGAACATAAATCTTGAAAACAATTTCAAAACCCTACACATTTTCAGTACCAAAACTATTAAAAGATGAATCAAAGCAAACAAATTTGAAATCTTTTTTACAATTAAAGCAAGTAACTTTACTCAAAAAAAAGAAAAAAAAAACAGTAAAAAAGAAAAAAGGTCAAAAACTGATTCGCCAAATGTAGCTACAAAACAACATCAACAAATATAGACCGAATCGACTCAATACCATTTAGGGTTTTGTAGTAAATCCCATAAAGAATACGAATCAAAAAACGAACATGAATCTTGAAGATATGGGTTGGAAATCATACCCGTTGGGAGCGGCCATTAGAGACGAAAAATCGAAGAGGGTTTACGGAGTCAAGAGAGTGTTTGTGATTTTTGAATTTATGCAGATGAAAATGGTCGACTTGAAACGAAGGTAATCAGCAGTCACTCATGAGAAGAACACAAGTTTTTAAAGTGACGATCAAATCATAAGTCATAACACGGTGGGTTGCTTTGTGTGTGTGTGTTTTTGCTAGGGTTGATGGGTTGATGCTTCTTCCCTCATGCCTTGAACTTTGAAATTATTCAAAACCATCATAACCCTTCTCTTTTTTTTAATCAATACAATAAATATATTCAAGATTTTTAAATGTTTTTAGATATGGGTTATGTAGATTTGTTTAGAAAAGATTAACCATATGTAGATTTTGGATTAAGGGTGTGTAAAATTCTATTTGAATCAGATTAATGGAAGAACTAAATCGGGATCGGGGTAAAAGTGTGTTTGTTTGCAGTTTAACGAGCTTAACGGAATTCATAACATATTCGGTTAGCTATACAATACTGTTTGTTAGTGATATAAAAAGTGGTTTTTTTAGTAAGCTTTTAGGAAGAGTTGTATGCAGAAAATCAAGTTTTCTTTTTAAACCTGCTCTTTCCAATTAAAAAAACGGTTCTTCTATCTATGAAAAACTCTCCCAAACAAAAACATTTTCAATCTATATATAAATATTAATTCACACGGACAATTTATCGATATAAAACTTGATGTAAAACCAACCAACCATAAATCAAACCATAACTGGTTATGTTTGATTTAGTTCTCAATACTAAATCTTTTCAAAATCAATTTTTTATTCAAGATTTTCTTTAAAAATGGTTTTTGATTTGGTCAAGTCCGATTTAGATTCAGAATCGAATCATTTTGTTTTATTTTTTGAACTTGACAAAGGTTTGATTTTTTTCAAATTAAAGTAGATCATGTATGTATTTGTTTCACACTTGACGGTTGACAGGCTGATTTAGGATTAAACTGCTTTTAGATTGAAACAAAACGTGTTTAAATTGATTTGGTTTTTATTTTCATTAGTTTTTGGTTTTGGTTTCATGGTTTGGTTCTAATCTGATTCAATGGTTTCAAGAAGAAATCATGAGCCCTAAAAGGTGGGGAGGTTTGTTAATATGTAAATAAACAAAATTTAGTTCATATCTTACTAAAAAAGTAAAATTTTACTGGGTGTTTTTAAAGGGTAAATGTGAAAACCAAAAATGTTACATTTATCTTATGACAAGA
Source organism: Arctium minus (assembly GCA_954870635.1). Classification (NCBI taxonomy): domain Eukaryota; kingdom Viridiplantae; phylum Streptophyta; class Magnoliopsida; order Asterales; family Asteraceae; genus Arctium; species Arctium minus. The sequence goes on along the minus strand of OX941083.1, from coordinate 6,137,381 downwards.
TAAAATAAAAAATTATGATTTTAACTTTGAAGCAAATGGGTCATTATTTTTTAAGTAAATAGTGTATAATCATGAACCATGTGGACCAAACAATTATACCTAAAGCATACCGACATCATTCTCTATCCAAGCCCAGTAAAAGGTTTTGGTCCACCAATTAGTAACTGATGGAAAGACGCTCTCACATCATCAAATTATCTTATTTATACCCGACTAAGATTGGGTCATAGCCACTCTAGGTCCATCGGGATCATCATATATCAGTTATTCCTAACAAAGTACAGTATGCAAGGCTTTCAACAAATGTGAGTTAACATTACTGATCAATGTTGTTGGGGCAAGTGTACACAATTACATTTTATATGTATTTACATTTATCAATCCCATTAACTTTGATGATTGACAAACTAAACCTAACATGTTTTATGCACTACTCTTTTCCATTGAATCATGTCTAGTACGGTTTCGATTCTTCATTAAGAATCGTATCATAGTGGATCATGTGTCTCATGAGAAGTTCAGAGACTAAATATCGTGTTGTGCATCTCTCCTCTCAATCTCTTCATTTTCCGCATTATATTTGTTTGAGTTTGGTAGTTTGTTGAAAACCGAGAAAAATGTCAAATAACATACCTCCCAAGATCTTTGTAATGGAAATTTTGAGTTTCTATATTTCATGTAGTATATTATGTCAAAAATATGCTACATGTTAACACTCACTAAAAAATATGCTTTAGCTTTCAAAATTATTTTTCCCAAAATACACATGTTGCTAAATACAAAACATGTTTAATGGGATTCCACCTAAACTTTTGTGTTTATATCTCTCGACTTTCTTGACTTAATCTCGATAGTTACTCGATCTTTTAGATGTTTACAAGGTGGCCCACCTTGAACTTTTGCGTTTACTTTTCTCGATGCGTTCGATGTACTCTTGACAGTATTGGCTTGGTATGATTACTATCCATCTCATTCTCGTTAACTTCTCTTGGACGATTCATCTTCCTTCACTGCTTTCTATCTGTTTTCAAAACCCTCCATTGAAACTAGGGGTGAGCAAAGGCGGGTACCCGCCTAAAATTCCCGGAACCGGAACCGGCGGTTCCGGTACCAGGTACCACCGTCTAATTTTTTTTTTTTTTTTTATCATTCATATTATAAAAAGGTAAATTAGAAAGTCCAAACATAAAGAAATAAGTACCACAAAAGTGAAAACTAATAAGATAAAAACTAAAAACTAATAAATACTACAAACGATGTTTACAAAATAAATAAATGTTGCAAACGGTGCTTATAAAACAAATAAATACTACAAACGGTGCTTCCGAAACACTTCACGTCATTAAAATTAGTTGATGTTGATAAATGCTACAAACGATGCTTAACTAAAAGGTAGTTTATTATATTTTTATAAATAAACAAAATATATTTTATAAAAAAATTAGCGGGTACTCACCGGTTCCAGTTCTAGGTACCCGGTCCTGGAATCGGTCCCGGCGGGTACCCAACGGGTAACGGTTCCAAAAAAATGAGAACCGAAACCGGTCCCGATCGGTTACATATTTTAGGAACTGGAACTAAAATCGAAACCGATCACAACGGTTTCGATTCTAGAACCGATAATTCCGAAGCGGTTCTGGTTTCAAAGGCGGGTACCCGCTTCCGATGCTCACCCCTAATTGAAACCTCTCGAGCTCTATTTGCATCTCATCAACATACCTAAATATGCTTTGCCTCATCTCCCAACTATAAGTTTTATGTTTCTCCATGTCTCGTCATTTTCTTATTATGGTTTTCTTTGTTCTCAATTGTTTTTTCAAATTTATATGTTTTTGATGATACTCGACAGTGTTCGATACATGCTTGATAACGATGAAGATGAAGATAACATGACACAAATCAAGATGGTCATAATCGTATTATTGTTGGAAGATCGTCTTATAAAAAAGCATAACAACGCCATTTTAGCTTGAAAATGAACTTTCCTAAGGAGTACAATTGGGCCCGATAGGGAGTGGTTATAGCCCAAGTGTCTAGGGCCCGACATTGGACCAATTATGAGACCAGAATCGATCATGTAGAAGACCAATTTTCAACTTTTTAAAGTTCCTATTAGATAATTCAAAAAAACCCATCGAACTTTCCTATTTTGAATGATTAAGTTCTGAACTTTTTATTTTTGAATCGATAAACCGTCAGTATTTCTCATCCTCAAATGATTAAGTATATAAACGAAGGATCGTGTGAGAAGTGGAGGTTAACGTGAGAAGCGTGAGAAATGGATATGAATCGATAATCACTTTAATCTTATATCCTCTCATGAATTGCGTCTTAGAATATAATTAATATGGTACATCTCATCATAATGTTTGTCTATTTCTCAACGTTTGATAACAACTTCTCATCTTTTCCGCCAACTACAACTTCTCATCTTTCCGCTAACTACAACTTTGCAATAGAACGGAAGACGAGTATCTGAATACTTTTTTGAGGGGGTGTTTGGTATTGCTTATTTGAAGTGTTTTTTAATTTATTGCGGTGTGGCATCGGAGATAAACACTTTGTAGTGTTTGGATGGAGAAAAATTCAAAGGGCTTATAGCGATGTCAAACCGTTGAAAAAGAGTTTTTGATAAGTCATTTGGTTCTAACTTATCAACTTATTTGAAAAATGTTCATCACTTTTTTGGTTATTTTATATGTATAAGCAATCTCAAACATCCTTAAATAACAACTTATTAGCTTATTACGTTTTGGTACCACAATAAGCTAATCTAAACACTTTTTAGAAAACTCCAGTTTAACACCGCATAAGTTAATAAACATTTTTCAAAATAAACATAAATTGTTTTAAATAAGCAATCCCAAAACACCCTTTAAATAAATAAACCATTGATTCTTTCACGCTGTGTTCTCGAAACTCATTTAACGAAGGAAAGGAAAGGAAAGTGAGGGAAAGGAGAGGAAAGTAAAAAAAAAACTCGTGTTCTTAAAACTTTTTTAGGAGAGAAATGAAAGGAAACGGAAGGAAAGAATTGATAACTTTCCTCCCAAACCTTTCCTCCCAAATATGGGAGGAAATGGAAGGAAAATAAATGAAAGAAATTAAAACCATTTAAAAAAATTACTAAAATTATTAAAATTACAAAACTACTTAATATTTCATCTTAAAAAATATATTTTTATAAGAGTATATTTTAAAAAACATCAAAAACTATTTTATTTTCTTTCTTTATTTTCTTTGCATTGTAAAATACCTCCTTTCGCCGCCGATCACCAGCGCCAGGCGACGGCTGAGTTGAGATCCAAATCTTGATTTAATGGTCACAAATCAGCAACGGAACCAGATTCAATTTCACATTCCAGGAGGCTGAGCAGGTAATCAAATGATAAAAACTCAAACCCTAAGTTATTGACATCGAAAACCTAATTTCAGTGGCATCCTAGAATTTTCAATTTCAATTGTTCGAAATCGTGTGTTTTCTTTCAATTTTTTCCATCAGGATAAAAAGCATGAATGATTGATCTTTAGATGTTTCTATATTCTTTTGATTTACGGAAGATCGTAAGATTCGATTCTCTGAAAGTATTATGTTTCTATCTGCAATGCCTCTGATGTTGTCTGCTTACTTCCATGGCTAAAAAAGAATATTGATGATTTAAGCTTCTTACATTCTGTAATACATGAAAATTACCAATTTACAAAACGAACTTTGGCTTCATCAATGGATGGAAATCGATACGTTTCTTAATATTTGAGCAAAAGGTTGACTATTGACGACCCCGATCGTCCCCAAACGGAACTGCCCCCTACGAACCACATATGAGGAAGCATTTTAGAGCGGACTCCGTAGCAGAGAGGTTCATTCGAACTTAAATCTATTGTGTATTAGATTACTGTGAGAATTAATTGGAGATACTTATTTCATTTAATTACTTCGATTATGATTGTATGAACTTTATAAAGTATGGTGCTTAATACTTGTTGGCTTTGGGTGTTTGTATAAGGTGATTCAAATCGTTATGCAGAACAAGATAGGACTGGTAAACCCTTTGGGGATGTAGTGGAAGATCTCATCTACCCAGGGTTCAAATCCAGGCGCTGCTAAAGCCCTTGTGACCATGGAGGTTCACCTATGATACTCCAGGCCATTCGTGGTTGTCCGGGGATTAGTTGGTGCGCGTAAGCTGGCCCGGAAACCCACGGTTACCAAAAAAAAAAAAATAGGACGGGACATGACAATATAGAAACTTGTTGTCCCACATTTGGCAAGACAGAACAATACAAAAACTTGTTGTCTTGACTTTTGGCAAGACATTAGACTTAGGGGCCGTTTACCAAACGATTACCCGGGTAAGCGTTTACCAAGTCACATTTACCTTACCAGAAAAAATTGCAAGGACCAATAATCTTACCCGGAAGAACTAAGCAAAGATTGAGAGTCTTAACCGCTGAGGGCGAAGACTCTTACCACAATTAGCTATTACCGGGGAAATTGTTGCATACGATACCGTTTTGGTGGACTAAAATCTTACCCAGTAAGTAGGTGATAGTGTAAGCGCTTACTCGGTAAGCGTTTGGTAAATGGCCTCTTAGGCTGGGACAGAGAGACAAAAATGCAAAATTTTTTGCCCCACCAAATTAGATGGATCAAAAACCAGGAATGTGGGATAAGATTGGTAAATTACTAAACTACCCATGTCAAATTAAAACCCTAAAACTTCTTATTTCACCTGCCCACCTCACCCTCGTCTGTCCAGTCCGGTCTACATACCAAACGCACCCACCATGATGCTAACATAACTGATTTTCTGGTACGTTTGGAATCAGCTCAACATGTTCCTTGCTGACTTGTTTATTTACATGGATCAATGAAATGCAGATTTTTCATCCAAAAAGGTTTTGCTGCAATATCCAGATTCACGCATATCAGAAGAAACGTTAAACATCGTCAACCATATCTTCCAAACGAGTTTGAAAGCAACGCGATTGGATCAAACGAAGGCTCCAAAGAAACAGTTTTTATAGGGACATGACGACCATTAACGAAGTCACTAGTTCACTGAACGTAATGCATTTGGCCAACACAAACGAAAAAGATATGGAAATCGACCATCTACCTCTGCGAAATACAAAGGTAACACCCTCAAAACCCGAGCTTATTGACGAAATGGACATACCATTTTCAGAGGGAGAAAGGCAAATGTATGAAATATATGTGGAGAATTTTTCAGATGATGCAGCTGAGACAATGGAAATTTACTTGAGCATTATGAGTGATGTTGTTGGTGGGCATGAGAATGCAATTGCAGTTCTAGCAAGTAACTTGGATGATATGAATTGCTTTGTTGTCTATCTTACAAGAGCTGAGTTAGAGAAACTTGTGGAAATCGACAACGAGAGAATTCGGGGAATCTACCCTCCGTATAAAGTATAAACCCGTTTGATGGGAATTTACGGAGTGGCATGAATCAGACTGCAAACGTTGTTTTCAGTATAGATTCTGCAAAAAGGGTATGATGTCGCCCTCTGAAGCGTCCCCACTGTACCAGTCACGTAAATGGTGTGGCTCTGGGGCAAGGGAGTGTTGTCTGTAGTCGAACCCTAAACATCCTATTCATTAATTCATTTTGCAAGGATGTCCACCTTCTTACCTGCTAGGCTAAAGTTGTGGGGAGTTTTTTTTTTTTTTACTATAGATGAATACATGTATTTCTTCCTTGTTTTTCTATTAGCCTTTGTTGGTTATTGGTTACTATAATCTTTTTTTAACAAGCTTTTAGGTGTTTCTTTTTCTTCACATTATGTGGTAATTCTTTAAGTTAGGACAACATGATGGTATCTTAATCTCAACTTGGGTAGGTTATGCTTAAGTTAGGGAAGATTGGTTTTTTATTAAGTCTTGTATATTTAAAATTGTCTGTGTGAAATAATCTATTTGTATAGATTGAGAATATTTTTGCTTATAAGGGTATTTTCATGGATGGAAGGAATGTTTTTTTTAATTGGGAGGGACAAGTTTGGAAAAAAACTTGGTTTTCTGCATAAAACCTGAATAAGCTACTTTTTATATCAAAGCCACTACCAAACAGTCATGTTATAGTTGACCGAATAAGTTGTTACTCTCATTAAGCTCGTTAATTTGCTAACAAATAGACTCTTAATTGGCCTCCTACTAGATTTTGGTGTTGGATATTATCAGAACATTTGGTTGTTGAAAAAATCTTTTCCCTAAGCTTAGGGCTTTCATGGAAATAGTCTCTATGTTCTATCGTTGTAGAGTAAAAAGATAGGAAACCTTACCTTCAAGTTTGGGAAAATTTATCATTGCCCGTTTGGTTTGCGGGATGTGATGGGATTTGAAATTGGATTTGATTTCAATCATGTGTTCGGTTTAAAAGAAAGTTTGGAATTGAACTCCTACAAACGTAGGATTTAGAAATCACATGGGAGTGATTGATATTTCACATAATTTCATAAAATTTGTTTGTAATAATCAATTAATTAAATGTAATTTAATTTATTTTTATAATATTTTATATATTATCTATAATAAATGAAATTCAATTTCATTTCAAATCCTACAAACTCAACACACCAAAGATTTCAAATCTTTTCACAAAACCCAAATCTCTCAAAAACAGTTCGTCAAACCAAACTACCTAGTTCCTATATCGTTATTTGAGCACTTGATTTAACAATTACTTCATACTCAAAGTGTTGAGTGGGAAACACTAAATAAATAGAAAACCGAAAAAACACGAAAAGGGGATGAAAAGTATATGTATATGGATGTCAAATTAATGAGGAAAATATGATTGTTTTTTTGGTGTTTTGTTTTGTTCAAGTTTTGATCATATTTCATTTTTTTTCGACTTAAAAAATAAGGGGCGAGAGATTTTTTAATTTAAAATAAAGTTGTAACGCTTGTTTAATCTCATTCATTGGATCAATTAATCTAACAATTGATGGAATGTTTTTTACTTTTTCATTTATTTAATCTTTTCCCTAAATCTTCTTATATATTTATGAGTAAACTACAAATTTGGTCCCTATGGTTTGTTGTTTGTAACACTTTTGATCCCTTACAGTTTTGCCATTGTGGTATGTAAAAACGATCGGATTTGGTTCCTGCCTCTAACAGCCGTTAAATAATCTCGTTATATGAGGGGTATTTCAGTCTTTTTAGGTTTTGTCTCATTTTCTATTAAAAGTAAAATAATTTTTTTATAAAGCAATCCACTAGATTCATGCCACTTGTCTTAGCCTTAGCCTTAGCCCTAACCCTTTCTTTTTGGAAACTATGAACCCCTTCCCACCCGTGGAACTTCCGGTCATCTTCTTTGGCCAACCTTCTGTCCATCTCTGAAAACCCAAATCCAAGCCTTTAAAACAAAATCAAAATATAAACCTCAAATCCAAGCTTTTGAAATCTTGAACTCCATCTTTGTGAACAAAACCAAAACCCACGGTGACGCCGATGAGTTGGGGGAGTTTCAGACGAGGTTTTGGAGATTAACTTGGTGAAAAATCGGACCTGCTACAGTGGTGAAAAATCAAACCTGATATAGTGGTGAGAGGGGGAAGGTTGAAAATTTTATAGAGAATGAAAATTTGTTATCTTTACTCATTCACAGCAACCCCCTTTTTATACAGGAGAAAGAAGAGTCCTATTCGAATACTAAAACTAAAGTTAATCAAATGATAAAGATGAAGCAATTCTATCGGATAAACATGATCTCTAGATAGATATGATCGTCTAATACCCCCCCTCAAGTTGGAGCTGGAGCATGTAAGTCGCGAATGCCCAACTTGCAAAGTAGAAAGTCGAATTGCTTCTTGCCCAAAGCTTTAGTTAGAATGTCTGCCAATTGCACAGTGGTCGACACATAAGAAGGGCCTATGAGACCCTCTGTAATAGCATCCCGCACAAAATGGCAGTCAATCTCAATATGTTTAGTTCTTTCATGGAAGACAGGATTTTGAGCGATGTATAAAGCTGACTGACAATCACAATGCAAGGAGATAGGCTTGGGGTGTGCAATACCTAGACTTTTGAGTAACTCCTTTAACCATTTTAGCTCACAAGTAATAGTAGCCATAGACCGATACTCTGCTTCTGCTGAAGAAAGGGAGACTGTATGTTGCTTTTTAGTTTTCCAGGAAATTGGTGAGTTTCCAAGCATGACAAACCAACCTGTCAAAGAACGTCGAGTGAGAGGACAACTATCCCAGTCGGAGTCACACCAACCTGATAGCATGAGTTCACTATCAGACCGTAACAGAATGCCTTGCCCAGGACTCCCTTTCAAGTATCGTACGACACGCAAGGCTGCCTTCCAATGATCTTCTCTTGGTTGATGCATGAACTGTGAGAGAATGTGAACACAATATGACAGTTCCGGACGAGTAACACTCAAATAAATCAGACGTCCTATTAGACGCCTGTATGGTTCTAGATCTTTAAGAAAAAGGCCGGTAGCAAGTGCCAGGTGATGGTTTTGAGGTATTGGGAAATCAGCAGGATTGGCCCCAAGTAAACCGACTTCTGAAATTATATCTAAGGCATATTTTCGCTGACAAAGATAAATTCCTTGAGAATTACGGGCTACTTCAATACCTAGAAAATACTTAAGTACCCCAAGATCCTTCATATGAAAACATTTACTGAGGTAATTTTTGAAAGAGGTGAGGGCATTTGTGTCATTCCCGGAGATGATGAGATCATCTACGTAAACAAGTACATTCATTTGTACCCTACCTTTGCGAAGTATAAATAGTGAATAATCGGAGTAAGACTGTATGAACCCATATTGCTTCAAAGCGGTAGCCAATTTAGCGAACCAACATCGAGGGGGTTGTTTTAAGCCATAAAGCGACTTTCGTAATCGACAAACTTTTCCTGGTTGGTCAACTTGAAAGCCGGGAGGCAGGTTCATATATACTTCTTCGTTAAGGTCACCGTGGAGAAAGCCGTTGTGAACGTCCATCTGATGAAGCTCCCAATTTTTAGAAGCTGCAACTGCAAGAAAAACCCATACCGTTGTCATCTTGGCTACCGGGGCAAAGGTTTCGTTGTAATCTGTGCCTTCCACTTGATGATGGCCAAAAATCACAAGACGAGCCTTAAGTCTTTCGATACTCCCATCTGAATTGTACTTTATTTTATAAACCCATTTGCATCCAAGAGCACGCTTCCCGGGAGGAAGAGTCTCCATTGTCCATGTACCGTTTTCTTCCAGAGCTTGAATCTCCTTTTGCATGGCTTCACGCCACCCAGCGTCTTTGACGGCTTCTTTGAAGGACCGTGGCTCACAACTTGTAGTTATTGCTGCAAGAAAATTTCTATGTCCAGCAGAAAAACGGTCACAGTTAACAAAGTGTGTTATAGGATACGGAGTACCTGAGGAAACTGTCGAGTCGGGTGAACTAGAAGCGCTTGAGGATGGACTTACTTTCCGTACCGTGTGAGTCACATAATCTTTTAAGAGAACCGAAGGCACTTTCTTACGCATCCCACGTCCTAATTCCTCTGGCTCATGAATTGTCGCACATCCATCTGCCCCATTGTTGGAACCCAAAGAAGTAGGCGTTGTATCAGAACGAGATCCTGCTGTGTCTGATAAAGGGTTGTTGTGAATATCACCAACATTTGTGTCCTTCGTGTCTTCACCCATATGAGTACTTCCCTCCATATTTTCTTCTACCTGCTGCCCACTTGGTAATCCATCTGGTTCCAAAAATTCATAATCTTCTCCCACTGTGTGTGTAGGATTTGATGGAACACTAGTAGAAGGATTTTGTATATTTTGTGCAAAAGGAAATTCATCCTCAAAGAAGACATCCCGAGACACAAAATACTCTTGCTTTTCTAAATCATACAATCGCCACCCCTTTTTACCGAATGGATACCCAACAAAAGCACACTTTCTACTTCGCAATGACAAATTTATCGCCTCTTCGATCTTGATTATGTGCATAACATAAACAACCGAAGACACGCAAACTAGTGTACGATGGTGGTTGCCCGAACAAGAGTTCATAGGGAGTTTTGTTATCTAAAACGGTAGAAGGAGTGCGATTGATCAAATGAGTTGCACCAAGTACACACTCACCCCAAAAATTGATGGGCAAACTTCCTTGGAACAATAACGCTCGAGCAACGTTGAGTATATGTCGGTGCTTTCTTTCAACCCGACCATTTTGCTGTGGAGTCCCCACGCATGAAGTCTGAAAAATTATTCCATTTTAAGTAAAATAATTCGACAATGAAGTAAACTCGATACCATTGTCACTCCTAACAATTTTAACTTGCTTGTCAAACTGACGAAGAATCATAGCAAAGAAATTCAAAAACGTTTGTTTGACTTCCGTTTTATCGATTAACAAAAAAACCCACACAGCACGAGAATAATCGTCAACTATTGTCAAAAAATATTTGGCACCACAGGAGGCTGGCGATCTGTAAGGACCCCACAAGTCACAATGTATTATATCAAAAATACCACGTGCTTTAGTATCACTATTTGGAAAATTATCTCTTGTTTGCTTAGCGCGTTGACATACATCACATGCTTTATTTCTCTGTCTACTAGAAGTGAGAACATTGGGAAGTAACTTGACTAAATTATAAGATGGATGGCCCAACCTTTGATGCCACAAATCTGGGGAATTTGACTTATTGAGTTGGCAGGCTCGAATGGTAGGAACGTTCCGGAAGTAGTAAAGTCCATCGTTTCGTTCACCCGCACCAATCAGCGTCCTCGAATCTTGGTCCTGTATAACACACAATTTCTTAGTAAACAAGACATTGCAATTAGCAACATCAGTAAGTTGCGAAACAGAGATTAAATTGCAATTAAGTTTTGGAACGTATAAAACGTCTTTGAGACATAGTTCATCACTGAGATGCACATCTCCCTTTTTAGAGGTTGGTACTTTTTGCCCATCTGGAAGCCCGATGGGACAATGCACAACATTCTCGACATCCGTCATGCAATTTGGGTCTCCTGTTACATGATTAGAAGCCCCAATATCGATTATCCAAGGTAAGAGTTTTGACATACCACTCATCCGGGTAGTATTTGAATTTTTCTGATTATTAAGAGCTTCTAAGATCTGTTGTACTTGTTCGGTTGTCACGCCTGGTAAAAAAGAGGCAATGTTTGCCTCTTGTTGTATTGGTGTATCACCAACATTAGTGTTGCTGCCTACAGGACCATTGGCGCGCACCAGCGGTGTACCTCGTCCTCGTGGTGTTGCAGTTGTTGTCCCTTTGTCGCGGCTAGCCCCACGACCAAGGTTGCGAGGTCGATTTCCCCACCATTCGGGGTAGCCTACCAAGAAAAAACAAGATGTATCGTCATGTCCGTTACGCTTGCAGTGAGAGCAATACAGGTTAGATTGATCGGATTTTTGCCCTCGATGTTGAGCTTCAGTTCTCACTGCAAAGCCATGAATTTCCGGTCGTTCTTCAGCGTTCTTGACTATACCTCGCACTCGTTCTTCTTGCACAAGAGTCTGGTAAGCACGATTTAAAGAAGGAAGTGGATCAGAAGATAGGAGATTTGATCTTACTGTGCCATAAGATTCATCATGAAGGCCTGCTAGGAATTGATGAAGGTATTCGGCTTCACAACGTTGAGCATGTTTGGAACCAATACTGCATGTGCACTTACCACATTCACAACTTAATAGTGGTTCTAGATCTGCCAATGCATCCCACAAAACTTTCAGCTTTCCGTAATAGGTCACGATAGGCATCGTCTTTGTTTGTTTACAATCAATAATAGCAGCCCTCAATTGTTGAATGCGCGGACCATCCACAACAGAAAATCTTGCCTTGAGATCGTCCCATAGCAACTTCGCATCTTCATAGAAAGAAATTGTTTTCACAACTTCTGGATCAATGGTGCGCATAATCCAAGACACGACTATAGATTGAACAACAATCCAATCTTCTATATGTTTATCATTTGTTGGTTTTTTGTGAGTACCATCAACAAAACCGAATTTGCGCCTAGCTCGAAGCGACAAACGGATTGCTCTTGCCCATTCTTCATAATTATCTCCACGAAACACAATGTTTGTAATTATATTTCCTGGATTGTCTTGTGATCCTAAGAAATATGGAGATGTAGTCTGGTTGACCGCATCGTTTTTGTCTTTCTCACCTGCCATGATGAAACAGACTTCTATATATCAAGACCTAGGATTAAACCTGGCTCTGATACCATGAAAATTTTATAGAGAATGAAAATTTGTTATCTTTACTCATTCACAGCAAACCCCTTTTTATACAGGAGAAAGAAGAGTCCTATTCGAATACTAAAACTAAAGTTAATCAACTGATAAAGATGAAGCAATCCTATCGGATAAACATGATCTCTAGATAGATATGATTGTCTAATAAAGGTTCTTGTACAAGGGAAAATGCTGGAGATGAACATGGTGGGCGAAGATGATATGGCTGACAAAGAAGGGAGTGTTTATCGGGGGGAAAAAGGGAGTTGCAGGTCTTTTGGGGCACCTGTCGTCGAGAACTTGGTCATTGGAGTAGCAGTTCCAAGTAGCGAAGGTCAAACAGGAAGGTTCACCAGAGTTGTAAGTCCAAGTTGAAGTTGCAGGTGCAAATCGTGAAACCAATTACATATATATACATACTAGTAGTGTACCCGCGCGATGCGGCGCGGGTGAATCACAATTCTAAAGCCAATTACTCAGCCCTCAATTATGTTTTTTTGTTTCGTTATGTTCTCCATCTCTCTCGATTTTATTTCATGGTTTGTGTAGTTTATTTACCGGTCAAATAATAAATAACATTGAAGTTTGATATGGTTTATTAACAAGATATGTGGAAACAATAATTAAATGAGTGTTGAGTTCTCAGTCATGTTTATTCAAAACTTATTAAAAATTTGAATTTTTTGACCAAACGAAAGAGAAATACAATTATTTGTAAATAATGCACATCTGCAAATTCATAATCTGGTGTAATTTTTGTGAAAAGTCCACCTTTAAAGAGGGGACGGAAACCCATTGAAAAACTTTATTCAAAAAATAAAGAAAATTACATAGTTACGGAAGGCATATCACAAGATTAAAAATTGAAAACCTAAGAAATGCTTCAAAAAACGATCAATAAAACCTAATTTCAAAATCATAAAAAAAATAGAGTCCAATTTTCTATACAAAATAACTCCACATGAACGAAACAAATCTTTTCGTAAAAAAGCCCAAACCATGACCTCTGACTTCCGCAAAATAATCCAAATTCATATTTAAGAACATTTGTTGGAAATCCCAAATGATAGCAACCACCATGTACATTAAGAATACAGACTTCAAACAATTAAACAAAATACCACTTGAAATTTGGCAAACAAGGAACTTAGAAATTGCAACCATCTTTTGTAATTTCCAACAACTAAACCAAGCATAATCCCCCTAAAATATTTAATCTAATGCAACCGGAAAACAAAGGTAATCTTTTTAGCTTCCATTATTTTAATTTGTGGTAACCCAATCAACAAACCATCAACCCACAAATGAAAATAATTAATATTAACCATGATCTAATGTAGGGGTGTTCAAAAAAACCATTGAACCACTCAAACGAACCGTTTTTGGCGGTTTGAGCGGTCTTGCGGTCCGGTCCGGTCCGGTCTGAAAAATAGCCAAACCACTTGGTCCGGTCTGCGGTTTTGCCCTTTTTTTGAGCGGTCTGGACCGAATCGACCGCCAAAAATACGCATGTTTTAATCATATTTAGTTTTCATGTTGCAGACTCAACTTTTATGGCTCAATTAAAAAAGTTCATAAAAGAATTATGTCTTTACTTTTCATTTTCTCAATTGATCGTGTTATCTAAATCGGCAAAGTTCTAAGATCCGTTAAAAGTTCAAATCTAAATCCAAATCATCTATCTACTTTCTCAATATTTGTAAAAAATTCAACTATTGTTGGTGGACTTATTTAACTTTTTTTCAACTTGCTCAATGTTTTTTTAATTTAAAATACAAACTTTCTTTATAATTCGATATACTATTTTTTTTAATAATGTTATATGAGTAGAAATTTTATTTTGGATATAGAGTTTATGTTTTTCTAGTTTAAAGCCCATAAGAGACCCAAATCGGTCAAACCAGACCGCCTTTTTGTGGTCCGGTTTGACCGGTTTGGTCACTTACTATCAAATCGCTCGGTTTGAAAATTTCCTAAACCGCCATTTATGGTTTGCTTTGTGGTTTGAAGGGTTAAACTGCCCAAACTGGACCGCCAACACCCCTAATCTAATGCATCCCAAAAGGAAAACACAATAGCCCTTACTATTGTAATCTTTGTTGGCCATTGCAAACAACAAGCCAAAATTGAACTAAAATTACCATCTAAACGTTGATTTCAAAAACCATCTAATAAAACCAACCCAACTCATAGCCAAACTTCTTATCAAAATTAAGGCAGATATGATGCAGCAATCATTCAAAATGAAATATTAAAGAGCCCCATAGCATAACAATATTAAAAAGAGGATTCAATAGATACCAAAGCAAAAGACCATCCTTCGTCCTAATTAATTTCAAAACACCCACTTCAATAACATATAATACCTCAAAAGTCAACATGAACATCAAACTAAGGCGTCGTTTATTTTTTAAGAGGTCTAAAGTCTGAAGTCTTATTTTAGCTATGATTAATAAGAGGTGGTGTGTAAAAATGTCTGAACCATTCAGACTTAAGAGCCATTAATGTTAGGGATCGGGGGAAAGTAGTCGATCAGTTGACCGGATTTCTTGAGAATCGTGTAAGTCATTTTCCGAATTGGTATTTCGACCCTATACCTGGGTTGCACGAAATCCAATATGGGATAAGACTCAAGAACACTCACGTTTTTAGGCACAAAAACGAGAGCAAATTTGCTGGAGAGTATATATGATTGTTTAAAATCGTGAGTTTAAAACATAAGTATATACGGTATATATACTAGTCCCATTCGTAAAATAGGAAATAACGGAAAATGGCAATGATTGCAAATAGCTATCAATTATAGTCGGTTACAATCAATTTAGCTAAAATTAACGGCAAAAAATAACTGAGCATTAAATGTTCAGTAAATGCAGATTTAGTCCAAAAATAGACACCAGAGCTTCTGGTCCAGAGACGCCCATCAGAGGCTCTGTCGTGCCTTAAGAGGCTCTGACGTGCCTTAAGAGGCTCTGATGTGACTTCAGAGGCTCTGACGTGCCTTAAGAGGTTGTCATGCCATCAGAGGCTCTGACGTGCCTTAAGAGGCTCTGTCATGCCATCAGAGGCTCTGTCGTGCCTTAAGAGGCTCTGCCACTTGGATTACCGTCAAGGGCGTTGCCCCTTGACCCCTCGCCATTTCATCGTGTCCGGGATCAAACTCGTCTTATAACAAGTGTGCACTCCGCACCACCTAACTTGTATTAGATCACAGTTTGAAACCCATTAGTACTCGTGTTATAACCAATTACACTTAAATGCCTGGTGACATTAAAATCACCAACAATCCTCCCCCATTTCAATGTAATCCATGAAATAAAACATTTAAATTAAACAAACCAAACTTGCACATAAATGAAAATATCGAAATGATTGAATTTCCACATTAGTATTTTACACATTCCAAATATTCGAGAATCAAGGTGTCCCAAGGATTGAACTCATCAACTCATTTGAATACCTGAAGATAAAATACATACAAATTTCCTATACGTCCAGCAAATTAAAATTTGACACAATTATAAAGTCGTGTGTCCTCATCCTCTCATGATTGTATAAAGGCCAAGTCCCCAACCTTTTGAAATGCGGCTACACTTCACAATCACATAGGTAATTCATTTACTTCGTGTACCTGCAAATACACTTTATCAAAGGAATTATTAAGAAGATAAACTTCACCCTAACCACTGCAGGACTGAACACATAACTGGGATGATTCAACTTGTGTTTCAATTTACAGGTGTGAGCTTTCCACATTGAATTCAACTTCTAATGTCATATTAGAAAGGAATTGGGTGTCTCACCTTTATAAATTTATAAGGACTTTAATCCCATCCCAATTGCAGACTTGTGCACTAAGTCTCTTGTCAGACCTTTAGTTAAATGATCTGTCAAATTTTGTTGCGTTCTAATAAACTCAACGAAGATTACACCATTCATGATTAATTCTCTAATCATACTATGTCTAACACCCAGGTGTCTAGACTTACCATTGTAAACTTGGCTATAAGCCTTAGCCAAAGTGGTCGTACTGTCACAATGGATTGAAATAGGTGCAATCGACTTTGGCCACAATGGAATATCATAAATTAAATTCCTTAGACACTCCGCCTCTTTACCGGCAGCGGCTAGTGCAACAAAATCAGATTCCATTGTTGAGATTGTAATACAAGTTTGATTTTTAGATGCCCAAGAGATGGCACCTCCTCCACGCAAAAATACCCAACCACTAGTTGAGGAATGATCCTCCATGTTGGATATCCAACTTGCATCCGAATAACCTTCTAAAACCGAAGGATATCCTAAATAACTCAAACCATAATCCATGGTTCCCTTGAGATATTTGAATACTCTTTGAACCGCTTGCCAATGTTGAGTACTAGGATTACTAGTATACCGACTCAATCGTCCCACGGCATAAGCTATATCGGGCCTGGTGCTTGTCATGGCGTACATCAAGCTACCAATGGCCTTAGAGTATTCAAGTTGTGAAATAGCCTTGCCCGTATTAGGCATTAATTTCACACTTGGATCCATGGGAGTGCTTACGGGAGAACACTCACGGTAATTAAACTTATTGAGAATTTTCTCAATATAATGTGATTGTGTCATAACAATCCCTTTGTTAACCCATTTAATCCTTATACCAAGGATTACATCAGCCTCTCCCATGTCTTTCATGGAAAATTTAGATGACAACAATTTCTTAGTCTCATCTACATGATTTTGGTCAGTCCCAAAAATTAACATGTCATCTACATACAAGCAGATGATCACACCCGCACCAGTAGTATCAAATCTACTATAAACACATTTGTCACATTGGTTTAAAGCAAAACCACATGACAAAATAACTTCATCAAACTTTTGATGCCATTGTTTAGGTGCTTGTTTCAGCCCATACAAGGATTTCACAAGTTTACACACCTTATGTTCGTTTCCGGGCATAACGAAACCTTCCGGTTGTTTCATGTAAACTTCCTCTTGAAGATCGTCATTCAAGAAGTCTGTTTTCACATCCATTTGATGGATAATCATATTGTGTATTGCCGCCAAGGCGATTAACAATCTAATAGTCGAAATACATGCCACCGGAGCATACGTATCGAAATAGTCAATACCGGGTTTTTGCCGAATCCCTTGAATTACTAACCGGGCCTTGAATTTATCAACGTCCCACCAACTTTCATCTTCCTTTTGAAGATCCATTTGCATTCAAGTGGTTTAGAACCTGGAGGCAAATCCGATAACACCCAAGTGTTATTCTCAAGAATTGATGATATTTCGTCATCAATTGCTTCTTTCCAAAAGGCGACATCTCGAGACTCCATCGCTTCTTTGAAAGTCTTTGGGTCATCCTCAATACTATAACAATAAGAGTATTGAAATCCAAGCTCATCCCTTGAACCTTCCACCAAATACAGTTGGAATTCGGAACCAAAATTTTTAGCAATTCGACCTCTTCGGCTTCTCCGGACCTGCTGTGTTTCTGGACTTGAAACACCATCCAAACTTTCTGGATTTTGCACTTTATTGGTGCTAGGAAACAGGTCTTTAGGTCTTTGTATTGATGAAAATCTCATCTCATCAAAAATCGCATCACGCGACTCGATTACGGTGTTAATCGACACCGAATCATTAGGTTCGATTACGTAGAACCTATAAGCCTTGGAATTTTCTGCATATCCAATGAATATACAATCAATTCCACGTTCACCCAAAGTTTTCCTTTTGGGTTCGGATAGTTTTACAACAGTCCGACAACCCCAAATTCGAAAATAATTCAAATTCGGAGTTTTCTTGAACCAAAGTTCATATGGGGTTCTTTTGTTCCTTTTATTTGGAACTCTATTCAAAACATAACAAGCCGTTAACATAGCCTCTCCCCAAAATCCCTCACTCAATCTCGAGTAAGAAAGCATCGAGTTTACCATTTCCTTTAAAACTCGATTTTTACGTTCGGAAACCCCGTTTTGTTGAGGTGTGTATGGTGCCGTTGTCTCATGGATGATACCAACTGATTGAAAATATTGGGGATCCATATATTACCCTCCACGATCAGTTCTAAGACATTTAATCGAATTACCCAATTGT
This sequence comes from Arctium minus, assembly GCA_954870635.1. Classification (NCBI taxonomy): domain Eukaryota; kingdom Viridiplantae; phylum Streptophyta; class Magnoliopsida; order Asterales; family Asteraceae; genus Arctium; species Arctium minus. The sequence goes on along the minus strand of OX941083.1, from coordinate 6,119,045 downwards.
AGTTCGACTTCGGTTTTGTAAATTTTAAACTTTTCTAAGGCTTCATCTTTTGCATGCAAAAGATATACATAACAAAACCGAGTATTGTCGTCAATAAAAGTGACAACATACTTCTTATTTCCCAAGGAAGGAGTGGAGTGGAAATCACACAGATCACTGTGTACAAGCTCCAAAACATCCATATTCCGTTTAACGTTCGGAAAAGGTTGTTTTGGTAACTTTTGTGAGCATGCAAGTTTGGCACCTCTCCGCATTAATGTCAAAGGCTGGAATTAATCCATCTTTTGACATTTCATGCATCCTTCTAAAATTCACATGCCCCAATCTAGCATGCCATAACATTGAATCAACAATTTTAGAAGAAGACGATGACAATGTAAAGGCATAATTTTCAGAACATAAAATTTTATTAACCACATTTAAGCGAAACATGCGATCACACAAATAACCAAAACCAATAAAACGGCCACCTCGAGATAGGATAAACCTATTCGATTCAAATACTTGTTTAAATCCAAGATTATCCAAACAACTACCACTCACTAAGTTCTTACGAATTCTATGCACAAACAAAACATCAAAGAATTTAACTTTATTTCCAGAAGAAAACTCTAAATTAACTACTCCAACTCCACAAACTTGTGCACTCGACTCGTTTCCCATATTCAGCACCGAACCATCTTCAACCGGTGTCAATTTCTCGAACCATCGACGATCCTTGCAAATATGGCTTGTCGCTCCCGAGTCGAAGCACCATGCACAATCATCATCCTCCTTTCACTTGATCGCGATCATTAGACCCCAATCCACTTCCACTCGATCCAGCACCATTATTGTTCAACTTCACCCGACAACCACGTTTGTGATGACCCACCTTGTTGCATCTCCAACACACCAAATCCTTTTTCTTTTTAATGGATTTGTTGGGTCCATCAAACTTACGTTTCTTGCCTTTTCCGTTGTTGTTGGAGTGGGCTTTCTTCTCCTCAACCATGTGAACAGAGGGTTGTCCAGATTCAACTTTCCCCTTGGATTTGTCATTTTCTTGCACCCGAAGAGATTCTTCGATGCGCAAATGACTCCCAAGTTGAACCAATGACAGTTCCTCTTCTTGATGTTTCAAGTTATGCTTAAAATCTTTCCAAGAAGGTGGTAGTTTGTCAATCACACTCGACACAACAATAGATTCATCCATATGCATGTTGTGTAGTGTAAATTGACCCAAGATACGAAGGATTTCATTATATTGTTCCATTACGGGCCTCGAGTCCACCATTTTATAACTGTTAAAATCGCTAACCAAGAACTTCTTACTAGAAGCATCTTCAACGATGTACTTGGACTCGAGGGAATCCCATAATTCCTCCGCACTTGCCACGTTTTGGTAGATGTCAAAAAGGGAATCGCACATACCGTTTAAGATGTGTCCTCTGCAGATATAGTCATCATTCTCCCACTTGCTCCTTCTCCTTGGACTACAGATTACCAAAAGCAATTTGTTACATAGAAGCTCTTAACATGAGATTTTGAAAGCTTCTGGACCGTGAATAAGGATTTTGAGTAGAATCAGAACCAACACATGAAAAAGTATCCTTCGTGAATTATTAGCTAACACAAAAGATTGCAATTAACAACTTACTCTCATGTATGATCTTGGAATCCAAATCCTAGAATAGATTGGCCATTTTTCAGCTATTAATGTACTGAGAAATCTTTGTAGTCCATCAAAATTCATTCATTAATAGCAAATCATATAATTTTTTCTGCATATCGTTAACCTAAATAAAAAAAATCAAAAGCAAAATAAAAAAAACAAGAGTTACCAATGGATGAAATCATTGATGGATGAAATCAGGTAAAATCAGAAAGAGTTAGGGTTTTTCATACACTACCTGAAATCAAAATCGGATAGGAGAAGTCGTGTAGGTTTCTTAAAATCAAATTCAATACAGACAAAGCTTGTGAGAGAGAGGAGATTTCATCGATGATAAGAACTCTCAAGTAGCAGAAAAGATTTTATATGCCTGAAATATTGGGAGCAATCAAGTAGCAGGTAGAAGAAAATGAATAAATCTTCCATTTCAGTATGGTTGCAATTTGTACTCTGAGTATGGTGTGAGACGTGAAAGATCAGAAGGAGAAGAAAGTGTGTGGTATTGAAGGAATGGCCTGAGACTGAAAAGTAGAAGGGGTGAGACTCTCCTACCGGTGGTTGTGTAAAAAGGTGTTTCCACTTGTACACCATGCATCAAATCTTGTAATTAAGAGATTTTTGAATTTTATTCTTAAATTGGTAGTACTTTATGCTTTAAAACTTGTCTTTAAGACATTTGGTGTAAACCAATATTAAGGTAGTATAGATATTAGACTAAATTGCATTTTGGTCCTTGCAATTTACACTTTTATTTATTTATTAAAAAATATTGTAAAAGTATAAAAAGCCAGAAATACCCCTCATCTAACAAGATTATTTAACGGTTGTTAGTGGCAAGGACCAAATCCGGTCGTTTTTATATACCACAACGGTGAAACTGTAATTTCAAAATTGTAAAGACCAAAAGTGTTACAAACAACAAATCCCAAGGACCAAATTTGTAGTTGTCTTACAACTTTAAAACAACGCTTTGCACACGTGTGATATGAGTGTGCTCTACAATAAGCGTCACGTGTTTCTTTCCTTTTTCCCTTTTTAATTTGATTTGACGGCTTTTGGTCTACAAACCTTAAGTCGGTTGTTACGTTTGACCATGAAATACAGTCAAACGCGTAATTCTAATTTAGAACATGTTCAATAGTCTTCCTAAAATTTCTTTAAAATGAATAATCAAAAGTTAAAATTTCTAAAAAAAAAAGTACAACTATCTCCAAGAGCTTCCTCATTTTAAAGATAAACCATTGATTATAATATTAAAATATTGTATATATTTAATAAAGTATTATTTCTCTAAGAGAAACAATTCATTTCAAAGTTTCTCATTGATGGAATGTAATAAAAAATAATTTCTCTCTATTGGTAATCATCTTTGGGGATATCTCCAAATTTGGAGAAAAATGTATTATCTCTCTTACTTTCTCCATTTTGGAGAAGCTGTTGGAGTTCATTTCACACCCAAAATCTCATTTTCTCCAAAATAAAGAAGCTGTTGGAGATGCTCTTATTATTCAACGAATATCAATATTTTTGTCAACAAATATTACCATACAATTTTTTATGGATTATTATTGGTTTCGGTATTTGTGATATCTGATTTCTAATTGATTATTATCTAGGTACTTCAGATTTTTTTTGTTAGTGACATACATGTTTATGAGAGAAAAAAATAACATTTTATTAAAAGTATTAAATATTTTAATAATACAGTTAAAGTTATGATTGTTAAAATAGAATAGTTATTGAAATCGAAATGGAAGACTAAAAACAAAAAACCAAAAAAAAAACAAACTCTTCAAATGAACAAAAAAAACCGAAAAAATCCCTTGAAATTAAGCAAAAAGATTTAAAAAATCTCTTGAAGTGGTAGAATTAGACTAAAAACAAATCAAACAATATTAAATATCGGTAAAAAAATGAAGACATGTCGATAAAAACCGTGTTTTTTATAATTATTTTTTGTCTATATTATATAATGATACGTATGAATTTCTTTTTGGATACATCCATGTGATTTTGTTAAACATTTGTTGACGATGGTTCATAAATTTTTGCAATTTTATCTTTTAAAAGATATTCATATGTGACTAACATCTGACACTGGTTAATGCTTAAATTATTTTAGAAGAATAATTCATTTTATTTTAGAAAAAATGTTAGTATTTTGATGGATAGGGAACAAGCACATTGTATTTTTATTATAGAAATATGTTGTATGGACCATTTTTGATTTAAACCAAAATGCAAGGGCCACACAAAACCTATATATAACAAGCCTCACGTTTTTTTTTTTTTTTTTTATTTTTTTATTTTATGTTTTTTATATTTTGCGGCTTGTTACGTTGACTATAAAATCCGGTCAAAGTCGTAACCATCTGATTATATATATAAGCTCACGTCACATGAAATTATTAGTATTTTTAATTTTAAACAATGACTATACATTTTCTATAAATTGTTTTCGGTGGCTCTGATTAAGTCAATAGAAGTACGTCTATCGTCACATATAATTTGAATCAAATAATTAATGTCACGTAATTTATAAATGTTGACATCCGTTAGAGTTTTATCAAAAATATGTAGATCAGATAGTTGAGTAACAAATTCAAACGAATTCGAATTAAAATAGGTTGGGTTGGCGCGGTTGATTCCTATATTAAATTTTGGAGATACTTAATACATCAATAGGTTATGCAACGTTTTTTGAGCAAAAGATTGAGTACCGACAACCCTAACTGGTCTCACATGTACGACACCCAACCCTCAAGGAATCCAATGTGAGTGAGTTATCTAAGGGGTTATTTGTTTACCTCTTAATGATTTCATTAAGAGACAACCTCTAAATCGTTAAGAGATAATTCTTGTTTGACAAATAAAATGTCTGTCTCTTAATGGTTCCAAAACTCTCTGAATGATTTTGTATCCTGACCCTCCCTTAATCATTAAGAGTCCTTATTTCATTTTGAACAATAAAAAAACAATCGTATTTCATTTTGCACTATTTCATAAGAGTCTCTTAATCATTCTGATCACTTAATCATTCTGCACCAAACCATTCGGCAACTACCAAACAACCCCTAAGACTCACACGACGGTAAGGCGCATAAGGGGGCTTGGACTCGAATCCGAGACCAACGTCTTTTTGAGCAAACATCCTTTCATCCCATGAGCCACTTGGGCTACATGCCAGGGCAAGTTATGCAACCTTAGGTAGCATTTGTAGGTCGCATACAAGTTGGAAGTTGCGCACGAGTTTAGCGACTTGACCAACTAGCATAAATGCAAAATGACACCACATGATTTTCTTAACCGTGAATATTCGTGTCAGCTTGAACGAATGTACCTTGACTAATCTCATGAGTCATAAATTAAAGATAACAGTGTTAGAAAAATCTCGAGTGACCATTCATATATTCAAACTGACAACCAATGTATGCCACTTTGTGCAGGTAGCGTAAGTAGCTGACACGATAATTTGGGTTTTAATTAGCCTTTCTCATTCAGTGTTGGAAATTTATTTGACAAGCAAACACATTTGGTGGTCTCTTATCTCCAAAGTCAAAGTAACAAGGCTTAGTTACTTACATTTGTCACTTGTAATTGTTTGGGTAATTAAGCACTTGTTCGAAATTACCACTTGTTTGAATATAATACATCATCTAGGGTTTCATTTGGATAATCTATACGGTTATATGGACATTGAAATCATTATATGCTTGTTTTGTTTCGTTGTTTAGTTATTTCTTGATGTTATTGTGACACATCGTATATTGTTTGTGTGAGCTGTTTTGTCATGCTAAATATTTGAATAGTAAATATATATATATATATATATATCGTTATGAATTAAAATCATCACCAAAAGATTGTACTTCTTTCGTCCTAAAATAAAAGTCCATAACAAAAAAAAACATAATATAAAAAGTTTTTTTACACGGTTGTAAATGACCTTTAGCCGTGTAAAAGTCCATCGTGTAAGAAAGTGAAAGAGTTTTTTAAACCTTTTTACACAGTTATTTTTAAAACCGTGTAAAAATAAGGGTGTAATAAAGTCATTTTTGTAGTAGTGTAGAGAACAATTGTGAAACACCGTAGAGCATTTGAGGGCCATAGACACAATGCTTTTTGACTCAAATACCATATATGAACTTACTCAGGGTTCAAATAGGGTTCAAATCTACCCAGGGGATGTAGTGGATGATCTCATCTACCCGGAGTTCAAATCCAGGTGCTGCCTTTACTCTTGTGGGCCTTGTGGTCATGGAGGTTCACCTGCGATAACTCCAGACTATTCGTGGTCGCCCGAGGATTAGTCGATACGCGTAAGCTGGCCAGGAAACCCACGGTTACCAAAAAAAAAATTATATATATATATATATATATGAACTTACTCAATTGGTTATCATCTTGTGGCCACTATCCTTGATGTCATAATTCGAATCCCTTACCTTGCATTTTGCCATTTCTTACATTTTCCCTTCCCATCCACTACATATTAAATTATTAATATTAAGTATATGTAAAAATTAGTTTTTAAATAAAATAAGGATATAATGTTTAAGTTGGTATATAGTGTTATATTACTAATCCAAATATTTTTTCTTCTTATTAGTTCATAATAGTCCAAAAACATAATAAATTTGTATTACTATATTTCGATTAATTAATAGTTTGAAGGTTCTGAATTTTAGTCTTATTAATCAATATTTTTTCTAAAATTTAATAGTCGATCATAGCACAAAAAAAGTTATGTACATCTCATTTGGTTCTCTGAGTTTTTGTAATATTATATTATTCCCCCCCACCTCGGGCAGACGACAACGATCATGTTTGGCCCTTGATAGAGAATCAAAAAGATAGAGTTATTATTAAAAACAGGTAAAAGTACAAAAAAATCCAACCTAGTTTCCTGTTTTAAGTGATTAAGTTAACCTTCCTAGACCTTTTTTGACGAACAAAATCCTTCAACTTATTGAAACAAACAAACAAATTCTTAAACTTACTAAACCTGAAAAATTAATCCAACGGACTTTCACTTTTCAAACGATTAAAACCCTGAATATTTTTTTGAATGAATATTGCTTTACACTTCTAAAATGAAAATAATATATAATTTCTTTCTTGATGTATCAACGCTACCAATAACAAAGTATAATTAATAAACCAATAAAACAAAATAATAATTATTTATTTTCATATTCAAATGACAATCAAATTAACATAAACTACTATTAATTATTTAATTTTTAAATTCAAAATTACAAGATCATAATAAACACTTATGATTGTTATTTGCATTTAAAAAATAAATGTGACTAATAGAAATGGTACATTCTTTTTGTTATATTATACTACTGATTTGGTGATACATCCAGATAAAAATAACATATTTCTTTCCTTTTAATTACACTATTTGTTTAGAAAAATATTAAAAAAACTCACCATACGAATGTCCTTTAGGTTTTTTAAAAGTTTTAGTAATTTTAATGATTTAGTTTGCTCGATTTCAATAAGTTAAAAAATTTATTTATTTAAAATATTCAAGAATTTGATCATTAAAAATATAAAACTACCTTGGTTTTTTTGACTTTCAACAATACAAAATACATTATAGCATTGAATACAAATGGTTAAGGTAATAACTTGAGAAGTTAATAGAGAATAAAAAAACTGAAATTGTCACTGAAACTAAAAATAAATTATATACTTATTATAAAATCTTCATAAAAATTTAAATAAAACAAATTAAAAAAAAAACTTTTTGTAAATATATATGATAAGATACCCTAAGAAAGTTTTGGACTAAACCGTAAAAATATCAAAAGTATAGGGGTTGGTTATGAAAAATATTTCAAATGAGTCAAATTAGGTTAATTTAACATTTGACATTTTTTTCATACACGTTACCCTAATTTTGTCTAATCTCATCTCGCCGGAGTTGAAGACTTTTCTCCACGCCCCTAACCCTACCCCCCCCCCCCCCCCCCTTTCCTCTCTCTTTCCTTGAATCACAATATATATACACACATAAAGTGTTTGGATCTATTCATTCTTGAAAAGATAAGATTTGGGTTATATACAAATGGATCATCAAAAGACAAAGTCAAACAACAAAATCATGAAGTTTCTACCAAGAGCAGCATCATCGGTTACGTTTCAAAACCCTTCGATTTACAGTCCGGCGAAAGATAATAAACGATCGGAGAAAACCCACAAATCCCATCTCGGAATTGGCTTCTCCGGCCCCATGGTTTCCATGATTCCGGCGGACACTCGCCGGAAAATCAAGAACGACTCGGATTACACCATCGTCTATGAACCCACTTCCCCACGAGTCTCATGCATGGGTCAAGTCAAGTGCAAGTACCAAAAAGAAAAAAAACTCCACCGTCAAGGCCACGGCGGCGCCGGCAACAAACCACCGTCGACCGTCGTGAAACCAACGGATAAAGGTTCAAAGATTACGTCTTTTACGGTGGCAAGAACACATAGCGTGGATTATGATCACGAAGAAGGATCGAAAACCGAAAACAAGAGTAAGAAAAAATTAGGGTTCAAGAAAATCTTTGGTGGGGTTACCCCCGGCGGCGGTAGCGGCGGAGGAAGAAAGTCCGACGGCGGAGATAAGAAGTCGTTGAAGGCTCCGTTGTATCTTGATAAAGCTCCGAGTTTGAGCTCGATGAAGCGGTTTTCGAGTGGGAGGGGTAAGTTTTCGGATATTGATTGGACGAAAGAAGTAGCCGCCATGGATCCCGGTGACCGGAGATTTTATTCCGATGAAGAAAGTGATGGTGAAGAGGTTATTGTTCCTTCTTCTGCTCCTGTTGTGATGAGGAATCAATTAGGGTTTGATGATAAGTTCATTAGGGTTGGAAGAATAAATGTGGAGCCAAAAAAAGAGATTAATTTGTGGAAGAGAAGAACTATGGCTCAACCTAAACCTCTTCAATTGCATGGTGGTAATTAGGGTTGTTATTTTTTTGGGTGAAATCATAAGGTATTTTGTTTTTGTGGGAAATTCTTTTATTCAATATTTTTTGATTTGTTTGATTCATATTTGTAAATAGAAGTTATAAAATTTGGATTTTTATATATGGCCAAAATACTTGAAATGTAAGGATCTTTGTGTCAGTTATGAATTTCTTATTTTTTTTTTTTGTAACCGTGGGTTTCTGAGAGAGCTTACATACATCGATTAATCCCTCAGACGGGTCACAAACGGTCCGTAGTCATCGCATGTAAATCTCAATGACCACAAGAGTTTTGGCAGCACATTAATTCGAACTCGTGGAAGATGAGATTTCCACTGCATCTCTCTACCTTACTAGTGCTCCACAACCAAAGTGGTTCCATTTAGGTTTTTTTTTGAGTTGGTTCAAATAGCGTTCAATATTTGTATTTTGCATCCATTTTGACATCAATGTTAAGTTGTAAAGTTATGTTGAAAACTCATTGTCAGGTAAAATTAACCTGTCTAAAATTAATAGAAAGTTATACTTGATAAAACTAAAGGAGCTTAGTTAATTATATATTGATGTATTTTGCTTTTCTTTCTTAATTTAAAAAACTTGGAAAACAGGATTTCAGACAACTCCAACCAATGTGAGTGTGGGGACTCCAAAACAATATTGTCTTAAGAATTTTATATGAATGTAACAAATGTATGCAATGTTTTTTTATTTATAGTAATATGTGCTTAGAGATTACTTGTTCTTCGTTATTTTTAGTTTTAAAAATCGATAGCAAATTTCAACAAAGATGGCTTTGATTTTGATGTTCTTCATATGAGACAAAACCAATGAGTTTGGTGAGACGTTTTGGTGGTCATTAGAGAGGGTCTAACTAGATTAAGGAGTTGTTTACCCAAATGCTTACCCGGTAAGTGCTTACCAATAAAACTCGACACACTAACTTGCTTTACCGGGTAAGATTTTAATCATCACGATGGTATCTTATACAACAATTTACCCGGTAAGCGCTTACCCGGGTAAGAGTTGTCACTCTCTCTTACCGGGTAAAACTCTTCATCGTTATCCTCGTTCTTACCGGGTAAGATCCTATCCTCTTGTCATGTTCATCCGCTATAGTAAATTCCCCGATAAGCATTTTGTAAACGACCCCTAAGTATTTACAACCTTCGTAAATGAAATATTTTAATAAAAAACAAACAAAAATTACATTTTCAAACTAATAAAATAATCAACTAGATAAAGGCAAAATCTATTATAAAAGGACCTATAACGATTGTTGCATTCAACATATTGGATTGATAAACATTTTTAGAATCGTAGAAATAGACAAGTTGGTTGCCCTATTATATGAAATTGGTTCAAATTTGAAATGTATAATATTATAAAAATATTAAGATGCAGGTTCAAGCAGACATTATTAATCGGAAGATTTGCATCTATGAAATAATTTTCTCTGGGAAATCTAAATTAAAAGGGGGATTGGTCACAAAATCGTCATAAAAGTTGGTGGGTAAATTGTTAGTGAGAAATTCAAATTAAGGGTTATTTGACAATTGTTGAATGGTTTGGTGCAGAATGATTAAGTGGTCAGAATGATTAAGAAGCTATTACGATATAATGCAAAATGAAATATGGTTGTTTGGTAATTGTTCATAATGAAATCAGGGCGCTGAATGGTTAATGGAAACCCAAGATACAAAATCATTCAGGGGGTTTTGAAACCATTAAGAGACAGATTTTTTTTTTTACCAAACAAGATCACCTCTTAACGATTCAGAGGTTGCCTCTTAATGAAGCCATTAAGAGGTAAACAAACAACCCCTAATTAGTGATATATTATATACGCATGGCCCTGATTTATTAATGTCCTTTAAAACATTGAATTCTACCAAAAACATTGGTATTTTGTGGGTGATATGTGTTAAACACCAACAAAAGTTTTCCTGAGTTATTTTTATGGGTAAAAATCATTTCTTTTATAGTGATGTACCATTTTATGAAAACATAAAAACACCTGAAACAAGCAACTATCACATGTGATACGTTATATGAACAAAGTAGTGTCCTGACAACTTATCATACAACTTAGATGTCTGTTGTAACATCCCGCCTGCATCGACAACAATATTGTCCGCTTTGCCCCTGGATTTAACCAACGTGTAGCGCACGGATTTGTTTCTGGCGACCTGGTGAGAAACTTCCCAGGGGGTCACCCATCCTGGGACTACTCTCACCCAAGCACGCTTAACCTCAGAGTTCCCAGAACCTGACGTGCTTGTGGCCCCAAAACGCGTTGTTGTTAGGAAGGCCAAGATATTACTTATAACACCCAGCATCACTCCTGTCCACGACCGATATGGGATATGCCTAAGGTGTTACAAACACCCCCCCTTGGGACTCATCGTCCTCGATGAGGTTTGCCCCATATCCCGAACGGCACAGGAGTGGCTCTGATACCATCTGTAACATCCCGCCTGCCTCGACAACAATATTATCCGCTTTGCCCCTGAATTTAACCAACGTGTAGCGCACAGATTTGTTTCTGGCGACCTGGTGAGAAACTTCCCAGGGGGTCACCCATCCTGGGACTACTCCCACCCAAGCACGCTTAACCTCAGAGTTCCCAGAACCTGACGTGCTTGTGGCCCCAAAACGCGTTGTTGTTAGGAAGGCCAAGATATTACTTATAACACCCAGCATCACTCCTGTCCACGGCCGATATGAGATATGCCTAAGGTGTTACATCTGTTTTAAGCGATCTCACATTCTTACAAAATAATATCATTATTGTTTAAACATTTTCCATTAAAACAATTAGTAAAATCTAGTTAGCTAGAGATTTTCCTAACTGTTTTTTACTACCATAAAATTACCCAAGATGCCTTGAAACTAGAGAAATTAATTAAAGTAGTCATTTTAGAAAATCGGATTTAACTCCTAACCATTATCTCCCTCAATTTATTAAAACAGTCCATACGTTCATGAAAGGAGTTCGTATATATGAATACCTCCTTAGAACTGATAAATTTGATTTAAAAACTCATTAAAAAATAATAAGTTCGTGGAAAATGCAACGAGTTAAAAAAAATTACGTTTTTTGCCCCTGTTTGTGAAATTCCAATATATTACGAACTGGAAATTACAATGAGGGGCCAAAATTGTAACTTCCAGTTCGTAATATATTGGAATTTCATGAACAGGGGCAAAAAACGTAATTTTTTTTAAACTAGTTGCATTTTCCATGAACATTTCACGAACTTATGATTTTTTAATGAGTTTTTAAATTATGTTCGTATATATGAACATATATTACGAAGATGTATCAAATTTATCAGTTCTAAGGAGGTGTTCGTATATACGAACTCCTTTCACGAATGTATGAGCTATTTTAATAATTTGAGGAAGAGAATGATTAGGAGATAAAACCCGATTTTCTGAAATGACTACTTTAATTAATTTCCCTTAAAACTAACCTATACATCTACGATTTACAAATAAAACCAAAAAAATTAGTAATATTTTTTGAAATGAAAACACGTTCTATTTACTACAATTTCATTTATTAAAATACACATAAAAATAAAACATGATTTTATTCAATTCTCAATTAACATTTTTTCAAAGACATATTTAAAAAAAAAAAATTAATTTGGGTCCTCCACGTGTTTAGCAGTTATGATTTCATGGCCCAAACCATACAACTACCACCACCACCACATCGTCTTCTTCATACAAACGGTTGCTGTTTCGTTTAGCAGTTATGAATTCGCCGCCGTTGGATGCCACCGCCGGAAGTCCAACGGCACCACCACAACCACTATAACCTCTTACCTCCGTCAATTTCTCCGGCTGGAAATGCCAATGCACTTCAATTCCTTCAATCAAATCACATAACACAAAAATCAAAAACAAAACAATACCGATTATGTTGTTGCTTTGTGACGCAACGATGAGTGGCGGAGATTACGATTCCGTCGTCTACCTCCACGGAGATCTCGATTTCACGATCTCCGAAGCTCAATGCCTGCCGAACATGGACGTATTCACGCAACGCGTTCGACGTTGCTTGAACGCCTTCGACTCTTGCAATCCACCCGTACCGCGAGAGAAGAAAGGAACACCGCACCGCCGTAGAATGGTGACGTGTGATCCCTACGTCACCGTCTGCCTCGCCGGCGCCACCGTCGCACGGACGCGCGTGATCCCTAACTCACAAGATCCTGTATGGGACGAACATTTCGTTACGCCAGTCGCGCATCCGGTAACACACGTCGAGTTTCAGGTGAAGGATAACGACGTATTCGGTGCGGAATTGATCGGTGTGGCGTCGATCTCCGCCGAGAGGATAAAATCCGGCGAGTTAATCGACGATTGGTTCTCAATCATCGGTCCGTTTGGTAAACCCCCAAAACCTAACGCCTCAATTAGGTTACAGATCCGATTTACCTCGTGTGACGATGACGAGAAGAACGATAGATCATACGACGGAGAGGAGGCGTTTTGCTTGAGAGATAGTTATTTTCCGGTGAGAGGTGGCGGAGATGTGACGCTGTATCAGGATGCGCATGTGGTGGAAGGGGAGTTACCGGAGATTGAATTGGGGGGAGAAGAAGAGGGGGGAAAGTGTAATTTTTATAAGCAGAGGGGGTGTTGGGAAGATATATGTCATGCTATATTGGAGGCACATCATTTGGTGTATATTATTGGGTGGTCAATATATGATAAAGTGAAGTTGGTTAGAGAGCCAAATGGTCCATTGCCAAATGGTGGGGATTTGACACTTGGGGAATTGTTGAAGTATAAATCAGAAGAAGGGGTGAGGGTTTTGTTGCTTGTTTGGGATGATAAGACTTCACACAATAAATTCTTCATCAAAACGGTATGTGTATATATTCAACCTTTTCCTCAGATCTGTTTTTCTTTGGAAAATTGTCCAAAATAGCTATTTTAGCGGTTTTAAATAGTCAAGATTTAGCACTTTAGTCACTTGCAAAATCTACTTTTCATGAATTTAATATTCAATACTAATTTAGTAAGTTGCTAAAGTGTTGCAAGTACCACCTTTTTTTTTTGTAACCGTGGGTTTCCGAGTCAGCTTACGAGCACAGACTAATCGCCCAGGCGACCACGAATGGCGTGGAGTCAGGTGAACCTTCATGGCCACAGAGGCTTTGGCAGCGCTTGGATTTGAACCTGGGGTAGATGAGATTTTCCAATGCATCCCCTAAGGCTTAACCAGTGCGCCACAACCCAAATGCAAGTAACACTTTAGCAAGGGTGTAAGTGGCATTTCCACGCTAGCATTTCGCAATGGACATTTTAGCAACTTACGAAATTGCTACTTCTTGAATATTATATTAAAAAGGTGGACTTCTTAAGTTGTTAAAGTGTTGTTTGTGAAATCTGGGATATTAGTTACGGTCAATTGGTTGAAAATGTGGCTATAAAGTGAAGAGTTGAGGCCAAAATGGCTATTTTGGACAATTTCCTTTCTTCAATTTCATTTTCATGTGTTGTGTTCAAGAATTTTGTTTACATGTGTTACACGAGAAGGAATTATGGATAAAATGTTTCAAATTTGCAGAAATAAAGTACACGATAAATTAACAGACTAGGACATGTATTAACACTAATTCTAGGATATTAGAGCATCCCCAATTCAGTGACCTTTAAAGAACCTTAAAATGTCATTTTTTTATTGTCACATCAGCAAAACAAGAAAACCTATAAAAGAAACCCCATAGTCGTAAGAACCTTGTCCAACTTCTTTGTAGGTCCCATGTATTTTTCGCCATCAACTTTTATTTACTTTTATAAACTAAACGTCTAAACTTATTAAAACAAATTAGAAACTTATACAAATTCCAATAAGCTAACAAAAAAGTATCAAGAACCTCCAAGAACCTCAAAAAGCAACCATTTTGAATGCTTTTAGTAGCTCCACAATAGATGCAGTATGGGTTGTTGGCCTTTTTAGAATTTTGACAGTATCCAGGAAAAGACAAAAAAGAAATAAATTATGTTTGAAAACATAATATCTGGATAAGTTACAGGATGGGTATAAATAGTCCAATCCAAAAAGCAATCCAAGCCCACTCTCCATAAACCCAATTATAACTCATTTGATTTAATAAAAGGATTGGGACTTTTTTTTTTGGAAACGAAAGAAGGGAGCTAACGATTTCCTGCAAGGCCGTTCACCGTAGGGGTCCCCGTAATATCATTAGAAAGGTCACAAGGACAATAATCGTCAATACAATGCGCCATAAAAGGCGGAACAGAATGAAACAAGTTTGGACAAGTTAAAAAACGAGAGTGACGGCCACTAAAAGGATTGGGATTTATAAACTATAAAGTAAGTTAAACATTTCATTCCAAACTAAGACATAAGAAACTTTTAAAGTATCGAAAAAATGGTTAAGAGGTCATCAACAATATGATTTATCTTAGATTATATGGTCTAGATTATTTCATATGAGTGATGAAATGGAATCAATCAGTCCTATACATCTCAAAATAAAGATTTAAACAAATGGTATTCCTATGAAAAGAACAATTACTTGATTACAAAAAAAAAAATCAAAAGTATATTTATTACTAAATAAAAAGGATAATTTACAAAAAAAAACTTTAGATATATCTTTTATCATATAAATATATTCATTGTGGTGTACTTAAGTTGTCTGAATGAATTAAGAATTAAGATTATTGTTGTCTGTTTTTTACCGAATGACATAAATTACAATTTTAACTCTAATAACACATTATTAAATTAATGTTTTTTAAAATAAATTTATAAACTCAACAACATGCTATCAAATTTAATAAATCTAAATAAGATATTAAACAGAGTCAAAATCTTTCTTTGGCCTACAAGAGCTTTATACTTCAACCAGTTTAAATTAGTAAATTCTGACTAACCAAATTGCCTAAAATAGAAAGTATGAACTTGTTAAATAGAAAAGATATGAAGTCTTTCACTTCATGATGATATCTATGCTAAATATTTCAGATTGTTCTGTGTGCAGGAAGGAGTGATGGAAACTCATGACGAAGACACTCGGAAGTTTTTCAAACACTCGTCTGTACACTGCGTGCTGTGTCCACGATATGCGAGTACTAAGCTTAGTATTATTAAGCAACAGGTATGCTTTTACGACCATTTTTTCGATTCTAGTTTACTTAATTCACACTATTTTTCTATTAATTTATTATTCAGGGATGTTTCAATCTTTTTGGAGGCTCCGTTACACCAGAAGCTTTTGATATGACAGAGATACATATACGTTAAGCTTAGAAAAGAGCTAAACCCAAACAATATATTAACAATCTGAACCTAAACCTAAACAATTTAACAATTTGAAACTAATTTACACAAAAAGCAACAACCTTTATTTTAAATAAATCGCAAACAATTCGATGACAATTAACCAAAGAAATTTGAAGACCTTAACGTAAAAGAAATTGAGGACCTCGAACACCACGATCATAATTACAATAGAAGAGACAAAAGATATATATATATATATATATATATATATATATATATATATATATATTCGAATGAAAATATGAAATTGCTGAGTATCCAGAACCAAGGTCCAAGTATGCAATTTTGTTTTTTGGGCCATTGGCAAGTTCAATTGCCTAATCGGGAACACAAGATGATTGACAATGGGACAACAGATTAGAGAGACATTGAGATAGGCTATAGTTTTACACAGGTCGATGAAAGACCCTAAACACATGGAAAATTGGGTGCCAAAATTTTGAGGGCCCTGTTCAACATCCCATATTTAACATGCTAAGCAACGACCTTGAATTTCCCCCCACATTTGTCTCTAATTGCATTTTCTGTTTACTGTATCGTGTTTGTTTGCACACACTTTCATATGTACGTGCCTGCTTGTTTCTTTTAATTGTTGACTTGCCTTATCTTCACGGAAATAGCCTCTTCCCGACCCACCTTTTATGTAGGATTTACTAGACCCATTTGGTTTGGTTGATATCTTTTATAAAGTTCTGTCCATATGTACGACTTGGAACATAGTATACAGCAACCAAATTTTACAATAAAGATCTTTATTTTATTTGTAACTAGTTTGCATCCTCTACTTTAATGATAACATTCTCTCTCTCTTCAAATGAGTGTAAATGATGGTAAACTTTATATTTGTCATATTTACTCAAAATGGCTAATATAACAATTATAGACTGGTCTTTGGCTAAGCGGTACCCGGGTTGACGATGATTTGATACTTGTACATGACATAGGTTGTTGGGACCCTATACACGCATCATCAGAAATGCGTTATAGTGGATACACAAGCCCAGGGAAATTACAGGAAGATATCTGCTTTTATCGGAGGTTTGGACCTATGTGATGGACGATATGACACACCAGAGCATCGTTTGTTTCGTGATCTTGACACTGTATGGGAAACCGATTTTCACAATCCAACATTTTCTGTAAGTCTCTAAATTATATAGATTAGACTTTGTACCTTTTTAGGGTATCAAATGAACAAACAGGAGTCCAGGACATGACAGTATGAGGGAAAGTGAGGTAGGTGGGTGAAACCGTGAAAGAACTGTGGAACGTTTTAGAGCTTCAATTTGACATGGGTAGTTTGGTAATTTTTCAATCTTGTCCCATCTCCCTGATTTTTGTTCCACCTATTTTGGTGTTTTGTCCCACTTGGTCCTTCTATTGTCATAATGTCTCGTCAAACATGGGACAACAGGTTTCTGTTATGCCTTGTCCTGCGTACCAAACACACCCTTTGTTGCACATGTAAACTTGAGACTATATGTCATACCTTATGATCCCTCCAAAATAGTCAGGTACAAAGGCTCCAAGAGAACCATGGCATGATTTACATTGCAAAATTGATGGTCCTGCTGCATATGATGTCCTCACAAACTTTGAACAAAGATGGAGAAAAGCCACAAAATGGTCTGAACTTGGACGCCGTTTCAAAAGAATATCTCATTGGCATGAAGATGCGTTACTCAAGATAGAGCGCATTTCATGGATTCTAAGTCCTTCATCGGATCTTCCAAATGATGATCCCGCATTATGGGTTTCAGAGGAGGAGGATCCCGAAAACTGGCATGTTCAGGTTCATCATTCTGCAACGTATACCAAAAAACGTCTTTTTTTCCCTTCAAAATCTTGAGCCTGTTTGATTTGTTTCCGTTTCTTATATTCACAGGTTTTCCGCTCAATCGATTCTGGTTCTTTGAGAGGATTCCCGAAAGATGTTCAAGAAGCTGAACTTCAGGTTTATTTTTGTTATGAAGAAGTTTCACTGGGCTATGTAGGAGAATAACCTTTTGATAGATTTTTTTAAATGCATGACCTTTTGAAAGATTATACTTATGTTAGCACTACAAAAAAATTGGGTTTATAGGACGCCAAAATTGTTTACATATCCTAACAGACTACTTAATTTACAGGACTTATGTTTTCTTTTTTGGGAAGGGTGTCCTAGGCTATGCCTAGACTAATCCCTTGGCAAATTATGATTGTAAGACATCAGCCCTGATTAAACCTCAGTGGCCATAATTGTTGTGTATGCCTCGATTCGAACCCTGTGCAGAGAGATGTTCCACCGCATCCCCCAGGGCCTTAACCAGTACGCCACAACCCTTGTGGTTTATAGGACTTATGTTTATAGGAGTGTCCTATCTAAAAGTGTTGTAATAAGTTCACATGACGCTTTTGTGTCTTAACAAGTTTTTTAGAACATTTTAAAAATAAAATGCCGTA
The DNA here is from genome assembly GCA_954870635.1 of Arctium minus. Lineage (NCBI taxonomy): Eukaryota > Viridiplantae > Streptophyta > Magnoliopsida > Asterales > Asteraceae > Arctium > Arctium minus. The sequence goes on along the minus strand of OX941083.1, from coordinate 6,100,651 downwards.
TTGGCTTATTTTATAGGACACTTCTGAACACATCTTTTTATAGGACACTTGTTTTTATAAGGCACTTTTTCAAATAGTGTCTTATAAAATAGCTAATACGACGCCTTATTTTGAAAATGTCCTAAAAAACTTGTTATGACGCACAAATCGTCGTATAAACTTATTACAACACTTTTAGATAGAACGCTTTATTGTTTGGTTCTACAACACTACATTTTTTGGCGTCCTATAAACCCTGTTTTGTTGTAGTGTAAGCAAAGGCGTAGGGATTCTTAAATCTGTCAAAAGGTCATATACATTTAAAAAAAATCTGTGAGAATGTTTATCCTCCTAGATAAACCAAGTTTCCTAGAGTTTTAAGTTGTTGACAAGCAGTGTTAAATCTTTAATGCTTTCACTTGTTGTAGAATCTAGTATGCGCAAAAAATCTTGTGATTGATAGAAGCATTCAGAAAGCATACATTCGAGCCATAAGGTCCGCCAAGAACTTCATCTATATCGAGAATCAATATTTTCTTGGGTCATCATATGCATGGCCATCCAATAGAGATGCAGGTTTATGCACTTCCTATCTTAAAAGTTCCATCTATTGTTTACATGTTGGTTAGCATATCTAGTCCTCATATTTACAGCATAAGTGCTCACCATATGTCCCTTACCTTATTGGGTGAGCATGGCAAGACCGAGAATTTTATCCGGTAAGCACTTACCGGGTAAAAGAACTTACCACCTTTCCATTTTGATGGCCAAGAATGTCACCCGATAAGGTAAGTGAGGATGGTGATTTTTTCCTGTAAGTGCTTATCCGATAAGTTATGTTTTCTTGAAATTAAGGGTCCGTTTACCAAAATGCTTACCGGGTAAGTGCTTACCGGCGAGGACATTACCCTCACTTACCTTATCGTATAACATTTCCAACCATCAAAATTGATTGTTGGTAAGCATCTTAAACCGGGTAAGCGCTTACCGGGTAAGAGTCATTTCTCTCACTTACCGGGTAAGACTCTCGGTCCTTGTTATGGCTCTTACCGGGTAAGATTCTAGGTAGTTTCCAGCTCAATAGGTAAGGAACGTAACATAAGTGATACCAGTAAGATCTTACCCTGGTAAGTACGGCCCCTAAGTGTTTATAAGCATTTAATCACTTCTATCATCAAGATGTTTGTGATCAATCAAATCCATACTTTTTTTCCCTATGGTTAGGTGCTGATCATTTAATTCCAATGGAGCTTGCATTGAAGATTGCTAGTAAGATAAGGGCAAATGAGCGGTTTTCAGTTTACATTGTCATTCCTATGTGGCCCGAAGGTCATCCTAACTCTGTTGCCGTTCAACAAATTTTGTATTGGCAGGTAGGTGGCATTCGACTTTCTTTTTTGTTGTTTCATAACACTCTCAGAAGGAGCAATGCTCAACTTAGGATTCAACTTTGTCCCCTTTTGAGGGGGCGTGTTTTTGTCCCATGTCAGCTAGACATAAACCATCAAATCTGTATATATGTAGGAACCTTCGATATCTCTATAATGACTTTTTAAAGAGAGGTTCAAAGGGGTATCAGATATCCTAAGAATTGTGTTTTCACAGGGACAAACTATGCAAATGATGTATGATATTATTGCTCAAGAGTTGAAGGGTTCGGAAGTTGAGAACGCACATCCACTAGATTACTTAAATTTCTACTGCCTTGGTAACCGTGAAGAATGCCCGGAAGAACCGTCGCCTTCAGGCATCTATAACTCTTCAAATGCTCATTCGGTAAAGATGCAACTTTTCGTATATATATATAGTCAGGTTTATACGAGAACAGTAAACATATAGGAGAATAAGAAAACGGTTGAATCACATATGATTATATACTAATATCACATGTAAAATCACATGTGATTCACGCAACTTCGTCACCCGCACACCCTTGTGTTAACCGTTAGTATAAAATCACATGTGATTTTGCACGTGATTTGGCCATTTTGTTAGAAACTATGCTAATTGAAAGAAAAGATGTAGAAATCAATTGATTAGAACTAGAAATGATCACTCTCCTTAGGATATTATTAGCCTCATTGTTTGGGTTTTGGCTAATACACCCCCAGGAATCGACTAATCAATAGAATAGGTTTAACAACAAAACTTATTCTCAAAGAACATTTTCTGCAGAAATGAATAAGAAGAGGAGAATCAAGAGAGGATTAAGAGAGAAAATGATGGAATTATAACACATATATATAGGTTTTGGCATACAACTGATTTGGATAAGGTTAACTAACTTGAAACCTTATCCAAAATGAAATTAGCATGGAAAAAACCTATAAAAACGGTCAGAAATTCGTCACCAATGGTCTACGTCTGTTGTCTTTAAACACAATGCCCAAACCCACCTAAGCTTCTGTAAACACAGTGTCTAATGCGACTTCTGTGCGACCTAACAACTTGTAGAGTTGTTTAAGGATTATAAACTAAGAAAGAGTTTATCACTCTTCCAATGTGGGACAAGTGATGAGCCTAAATTGCGTACATATATATAGCTCACCAAATCAAGTAAGATTCCACTATTCTTTCTATGTGGGACAAATCTCACTATGAAGACTATATATAACATTTTCTTGTTCTCTTATTTTGTTACTGTTCTCGTTTGAACCTCTCTCTCTCTCTCTCTATATATATATATATATATTACTCAAAACAAAAATATGAACATATTCCTAGATCATACCCGAATTTGGAACAAATATAGAACGGTGTTTTAAGTTGTGCTTCATTTATATCTTCCAGGTTTCGTCTTCTTATAAATATGGAAGGTTCATGATATATGTACACGCTAAAGGAATGATTGTAGACGATGAATATGTGATATTGGGATCTGCCAACATTAACCAAAGATCCATGGCGGGTTCAAGAGATACCGAAATAGCTATGGGGGCTTATCAACCTCATCACACATGGACTAACAAGAACCGGCACCCCCGTGGTCAAGTTAGTATTCTCATTCTTACACTTCAATATTTTGGGCTAACTTTCTCCGTTCACACACTTTTCACAAATATGAGGTCTTCACGGAAACAACTGCTCTACAGTTTGGGGTAGAGGTCAAGTCTGCGTATATCTGAGCATCCCCAAACCCCACCTCCAAGTGGGATATACGGGGTTCGTGGCGAAGGATCGTGTGAGAAGTTGAGTTAATGGTGAGAAGCGTGAGAAGTGGATTTGAACCGTTGATCTCTTTTAATCTTAAGCCCTCCCATGAATTGCGGCTTAGAAGGGAATTGATCTGGTACATCTCGGTGCATCTCATCCTAATGTGCGTCCATTTCTCATCCAACGGTCGATAACCACTTCTCACGCTTCTCAGCATTAACTCAACTTCTCACCGGAACCCAATCCGAGGGTTCATTTGGATTGGTTTTGTTTTACCATAAAACTTCCCAAAGATGGTAAAAGTTGCAATTTCTATGTGACATCTCAATAAGGAAATTGTTAAAATTTTAGTGAGATTTTATTTTGGTCCAAAAAGGAAATATATACAAGGAGCCTTGATGTATAGGGTTGCCCTTTGTTTTTCTTACACGTTTTTTTGTAAGCCAACGGTCTTCACATAAACAACTCTTCTACTTTTTGGGTAGATGACAGGTCTGTATACATCCACCTCAGAGTGGGATATACTGGGTTTGTTTGGTTTGATTTTTTTTCTTGGTTGAGAAGCTTAATTGAATCAATGTAATAAAATGATCAGGTATACGGGTACAGAATGTCGTTGTGGGCCGAACACACGGGAACGGTCGATGATGACTTTATGGAGCCCGAAAGCTTAGCCTGCGTGATGAGCGTAAACGAGTTGGCAGAAGATAACTGGAGAAGGTACACTTCCGACAAGTTCAGTCCCTTACAAGGCCATCTTCTCAAATACCCTATCAAAGTCGATGCTAACGGAAAAGTAAGCCCGTTACCGAGACACGAACATTTTCCAGATGTTGGGGGTAAGGTTCTTGGTTCTCTTGCCAACCTCCCTAGTGCTTTGACCACATAAAACTTCCCGAGTTATTTGACTTTGACTTTTCAAATCATCGTACTTGTCTTTTCGTTAAAGAAAACCATTTTTCGTACAGAAATACAAAATAGAACACTACCCTTTGAAAGAATGATTATTTTTGACAAAAAATGACTTTTGTTCATAACCAAAATCGTTTATTCTTTAAAACTATATCGTTCGTTTGGGATTTTTTTCAACAAAAAAATAAAGTATGATGGTCCAAAAGGTCGATGCCATGCCCGTTCTCGTGAAGATTTCCGGTTCCGAAACCGAGAAGTGTTTATTGTGTCTATATCATATGTTGTATATATACATAGATCATGAATATTAGGATGATATAGATTAATGAATCATTTCAAGAAGGGGTATATATATAAGTTGGGATGAGATGTGCTTTTTTTGGTAGGGGAGTTACCTGATGAAACCTTAGGAATTCAGGTAAACCATATATATAATTTTTTTGGTTCTTTTTTATGAATTAGTTTTGAATAAAAATTATACATAATCCAATTTTTGATAATTTGGTGGTGTTCATCTTTGTTGTTATTTGAATTTTGGTTGTTCTGTACAAAAAATTGAAGCGTTCTGCTAGATATATAGTTTAATAAGAGTGTTTGACTATTAATCAAATATCTAAAACTGTCTTTTTTAAGTTAAAATTAAGATTACTTATTGACCAATATGGATCTTTTAATGGTTGCTAATATGTAAATAACAGAATTATGAAATTGGATTATTCAAGTTGAGTTGAGTATTAGTTTTTGGAGCCGAGTTCAAAATTATGTTGATTGATACGCCGACATATAAATTAAATGCACGTCTGTCCATTCTATCTTAGTAAGAGGATCATTTTGGTTGATCAAGAAACAACAAAAAAATACAATTTATTCGATATATTGATCTGTTAAAAACGTTATCTTAGAAGTTCACATGAAAAAATTTCTTATTGGTCAAAGAGTGTATCGCTACGTATACAACAATAAGTGTTGATATTCATTCGGAGTATTCTTTTGAATATGTAATTAGCAGGTCAAACACCGTTTCCAAATATTCACGAGCGAGACTCAAATTCTATATAACGTAATTATAACAATATTTGTTTTAGATATATGATAAAAGCATTTTGAAAAACTTTATCAGTTTTATTGTGTTTATTATACAGTACCCATTCGGATCCTTGATCGAGTTCTAGGCCAAATTTGTAGTGAAGAAGAACATGATACTCATGGGTCATGTACCATAACCCGTTTTTAGTTCGAGATTTATGCTTGATTTGGGTCCGACAAGACAAGACCAGACCAATCAGTCATGGATTGGTCTTTCCTGGACCCAATTGTTCTACTTTTTGTTTATATCTCTTTTGCATAACTTTATATATATTAACTGTGACCTACATATATATAATATAGACAAAGGTTCAAACGAGAACAATAACCAAATAAGAGAACACGAAAACGGCCAAATCATGTGCAAAATCATATGTGATTTTACACTATCACTCAAGGCAAGGGTGTGCGGTGACATGGCTCGCGACCTCAGGTCGCTGCCAATTTCACCTGAATCACATGTAATTTTACACCGTGATTTCAGTGTAAAATTACATGTGATTCAATTGTTCTATATTCTTTTATTTGGTTATTGTTCTTGTATGAACCAGGCGCGTACTCTCTCTCTCTATATATATATAAATGAAATATTGAATTGTACATTTGATTGTCGTTCCAAACAAGCCTCCTTTTGTTGCATCATTTTTCTACGTCCAAAGTTTTACGCCAACGGTATGAAATAATTTCAACACTTCGTAACGGAGATGATAGGGTGGAAAAGGAACTAATGTTGCTAGCGGAATTGTTTGACGCTGTTTTTGGATTGAATTTAGTAGATCGCAACAAAATGAGAACCAAAAAAATTACCCAAAATATTTTACTGCACGAGAATCATCCAACAACAAAATACCAAGAACACGAATATAGATTGCTAGAGAATGTCGAGCTTGTAAAAGCAAATTCAAGTTAACGGATATGAAAAACATAACTGCTTTAGGCCCGAAAGCTTAGACCGAGCTTGTAACCCGTTATGGGCCGTTCCTTTAACCGATCCCAAGCCTTGGGCCCAATTTGCTACTCTATTACACATCACACACACACACATTAGCAAGCACGTCCACATCCATACAAACCTGACCTATACCCTAAAAGTAGAACAGTTGTTTCCATAAAGATCTGTAGCGAGTGGAAAATGTGCAAAAATGAAAAATACAGATAATCTAAAACCCAACTAGTTACCGTATATAAACTAAACAAACACAATAAATCTCACGCAAATATAAAGTGAGGGGGTCAGATATATAACATTTGGATTCATGTACAATCAAAGCTATTGTTGGCCGATCGACATTCGATATACAGATACATATAACGATGTGTTGTCCCTACTCCGATCCATTCACAACCCCGCCCGAATAACATTTCTACTTCATTTATTTATTTAACACCAAAACTATTTACATTCATAACAAGAGTGGGTGGGTGGGTGGGTGTGTGTGTGTGTTCTCTTGATTAGCAAATACATACCTTCTCACAAGAGTGGAAACATGTGATCATCATCATCATCATCCATGTCTAGGTATTTGAAGCCAAGGTTGCCAATATTCTCATTTAGATCCTGATACTTGAAGGATGGACTCACATAGCATTTCATTTCATGAAACAGATTCAAATTGTCCACAAGTTTGTGAAACACATTGCACCCACAACACTGCATTTGAACCAAAACCAAAACCAAAATGTGATTAGCAATACTCGTTTAACCGGCATCAAGATTATGCACAAGAGACGACCATCAAAACAAGAAAAATGTGGTCATTAGCAAGAACCACTCAAGTCTAGCATGAAATAGTTGTACCATGTGAGAAAATATGCTTTACAACATTCACTGCGAAATTTACTAGTAGAGGTAAGGTCTGCATACATCCTACCCAGCTACCCTCCCAGGTCCTACGTGTGGGATTATTGATGTGCTGTGTTCGTTTGGTTTGGTTTACAATGGATAATGTTCGCTGCTTAAAATCTACTGGGGCAGGGGATGAGTCTACGTACATCTCACCCCCCCCCCCCAAAAAAAAGACCACACCTTCAGGTGGGATATATTGGGCTCGTTTGGGTTTAGTCCTCAAAGATCAAACGTTTTCACCTTTCCAATCGGCAAATTTAAGTCATATTCAATTATACCGTTTCCCTATTCCACGTTCTTTATTTCATGGGTCTCATCTTCATTTGTACCCACATCAAGTAAATGAGGCACACAACTACCATCATATGTATTGACCCACAAAACGAATATGTTAAATGACCAAAACGAATATGTTAAAAGACCAAAACGAATTGGACGCAAGCTAGTTAAAGAGAGTGATTCTAGATTTCTCAAGTTCGGTTTTCCTTCTTCCAAATATACGATTGAGAATTTCAACAAGTTAAACATTTCCCATTGGTTGAAACTAAAACATGGCACAAACGATCATCGGGTGCTTGCAACTAGCCATCAACATAAAACCAAACCACACGAACCCAGTAGATCTCACGCAGAGATAGGGTCCAGGAGGGGGTCGGATGTATGCAAACCTTACCTCTAACCCAATGGGGGTAAAAAGATTGTTTTTTGTGAAGACCCCCCAGCTTGCAAAACTAGAAACTAAAAGAAACAATACGCAACAAGTGACAGTGTGTGCAAACAAGCAACAGGTTTGGTAAACAAAAAAAAATGCATAGGGAATAGGGATAGATGTGACGGAAATAGGTTAAACAAACAAGGGAACACATAACGAAATATTGGCAACTACTAGTACAGTAAGGGCCTTAATGAGCTTAATGGGACTCACAGCTTACTCAGTGAGCTATACATGATTGTTTGGTAGTGGCTTAATGATATAGAAAGTGGCTTGTTCAGTAAGCTTCTAGGGGGAGATTTATGCAGAAAGACAAGTTTTTTCCAAACATGTCCCTCCCAAAACTGCTCGTTCCATCAATGAAAAAACCCTCCCAAACAAAAACCTTCCTAATCTATACAGACAGAATAATCCACACAGACAGCTTTATCCATACATGATCTAATAGAAAACCAACCAAACAGCCGCTAAGAAAAGCTAAGACTATCAGCATCTTCAATCAAATCATTCCTCATGTTTAATACAACAAGATAACGCCTTTAAGACATTTAATAAATCAAATATAAAAAGAGTTGTAAAGAAGCACAAATACCTGAACGAAAACCGTGCCATCAGTATAAGCATGGGGATTTATTGCACGAGTTGTCCTTTGACCACACACGTTACAAGTAAAAGCAACACGCATACGACGTCTAGGAGACTTGGTGAAAAGAGACCACGGAAACGTGGAGATCTTCTCGGTGCTCGATTCACATTCTCCACCAGCACCCACAGGCACCGAAGGACCTTCCATACCCGAACCCGTAGTCCAACCCCTAACATTTGCTGCACTCAAAACTAATCCCATAGCATCATCCTGCAAAATTTTACCCCCAAAAAAGGAAACCACAAATCAATCAAAACAGACTTTTTGCTGCTATTTTCTTCTCAATTTTTTTCCGTCAGTTAACTTGAATACACACCAATCAAGAAACAATCTTTTCAAAAATTTCCCCAAATTCATGATTGAAGGAGAAAACTAACAAAAAATTGAGCCAAATAAGCAAACATTCGTTAATATAAAGGCTAAAATTTGAAAACTAACAAGGTACCTAACTTCGCAATTAATCCAAGTGATTTAAATTGAAAACCCTAATCATGATTTTTATAACGTAAATTGCAAGTAAAGCTGATTGATGATTACCTTTGAAAAAGTTCGGTCGGATGAAATTGGGACAATACTCGCATCATTGGATTCTGATCGCAGGTCAGATTCATTGCCATTATCTGAAACCACAAATCAAGAAAAATCTTTATTTATCGGGGGGAAATCAACCAAATTAAACCGAACGGCACTCCAAAACATAGAAAAACGCAAAATTGCTTACTCTTGGAAGAAATTGGGAAGCGAAGGAGTCTTTTCGCAGAAGGAATTTTGGATCTTGGTGAGAAAAATTGAAGAGGTGTAGGAGAAGAGGATACGATTGTTACAGATGAAGCTAGGGTTTCCATGATTGTGAAGTAAAAGAAATCACAGAAAAACCAGAGGAATTTGAAGAAGACAAAGGTCAAATTGATGGGGTTTTCTAGAAATTTGGACGTCGTCTAGATGGATTAAACTGTAGATGAAGAAATTAAAAATTGAAATTTGGGGAAAAAATGGAAGGTGTGATTGTTGCAGAAACTGGTGGTCATGTATAAATGGCAGTTTGCTTGAGATTCTTGTTTTATGGATTTTTTTTTCATTTTTATACATTAAAAAATTGGTAATTTTTTAATGTTTTGTAATTAAGGGGGTGTTTGGGATTGCTTATTTGAGTTGATTTTTAGCTTATTGTGATTTGGCACCAGAGATAAATACTTTTTAGTGTTTGGATGGAGAAAAATGAAAAGAGCTTATAGCGGTGTCAAACCGCTGAAAAACTGTTTTTGATAAGTCATTTTGTTCTAACTTTTCAACTTATTTGAAAAGTGCTTATGACTTTTTTGGTTATTTTGGCTATGTTTGACAAAAAAAAAACTAGCTTATACGCTAACTTTTTTTTATGGTACATGTTTAGATGACCATAAGCTAACTTATAAGGTAATTTATTGAAAAGTTACTCATGGTAGCGTTTTGAAAAGCTAGTTTATCAGCTATCAGCTAGCTTATAAGCTAGTTTGCCAAACAATGTCTTAATATGTATAAGCAATCTCAAACACCTTTAAGTAACAACTTATTAGCTTATTACGTTTTGGTACCACAATAAGCTAATTCAAACACCTTTTTAAAAACTTCGATTTAGTACCACATAAGTTGATAAACACTTTTCAAAATAAGCATAAGTTGTTTTAAATAAGCATTCCCAAACACCCCCTAAATATTTGATTTATCAATCAAATTATATTATTTTTGTCTAATTTTGTTTGGATTAATTATGTAAATAAATGGGTTTGAGATAAGTCCAATCTTTAGTTTAGACCTTAAGAAATAAACGATCGTACAAAACTGGATTTGAATCGGTTTTTGATTTTTGATTTTATTTGGAATCAAAATCAATTTTGTATTCTCTTTTCGGGTCGAGTGAAAGGTGGTCAAAATTACAAAATAAATTATTACATATCACTATTATAATCATTAAATCGTTACTACTTTATCATTAACTTTTAAAGTTTGTAGCTTCTTTGATTACAAGTTTACAACTTTTAGATGATATTTAGGCTATGTTTGACAAAGTAGTTGGTGAATTCTATCCATACTCACTCACATAGTGTGAGTGAGTTAAGAGGGGGTAGGGATAACAACACCCAAGTAGACGAGTAGTTGATAAGTTAACTGATAAATAGATCACGTTTGGTGATACTAGCTAATAAGCTAAATGAAAATTTTAAAATGACCAAAAGGTACATCTAGAAAATTTTGTTAATTACAACATTTCATGATATGATTAAACAGATCTATAATAATATAATCTGTTAATTAATACAAACAAGGTACTAAAGAAAATTAAATAATATAATATGTTAATTCAAAAAAATTCAAATTGATTATATATATTTATATATATATTATAAAATTTGTATTTGTTAAAACAAATTTTATAAAAAAATCTACATTAATCTATGATATTAAATAATCATGACATATAATATAAATAAAAATAAAATTGGTCAACCACACATATCCTAATTAATTAATATTTTTTTTAAATATAAGTAATAATTAAATTAAATATTTTATCAAAATCATTTGCACATTTTTATTATCTATGAAACAAAATAAGTGTAACTTTAACTTTTATGTAATTTACATAAACATTTTTAAAATTCTAATATTTGCTTTTAGATAACTAAATATATTGAATAATAATAATAAAAATAATAGATCTGATTAATAATAATTCTAAATAATTAATACTACTGTATAATGTATAATTAAAATGAATTAATACTTTTCAATTATATTAATTACTATAAATTAATATTAGTAATAATTAATTTTTATTAATAATTAATATTTATTTATAATTAATAGTAATAAATAACAACTAATATTAATCAAGGTTATAATTGGAAAAGCTGTTAAAAAACTCTTGAAAAATACTCTAACTAGTCTTTCAATAAGCTACCTTATGTCCATCAAAACCGAAACTCATAAAATAAGCTAGCTTATGTTGTCAAATAATGCCTAAAATGGTAACGGGCCGTACTATTGCAACTATTAAAATGTTGTCAAAATGATGTTACGATGAATAATTTTTTTTTTTTGAACAACAATATTACGATGAATTTTTTTTTTAAACAACAATGTTACGATGAATAATGCTTGTGGGTTAAACATGTAGTTTGTCAAATATGGACCACAACTCTTATTTACTCTTTTCATCTTTAGTGACAAACTATAATAGCTTGATAACCATCTAGTTATTATGATTTTGTAAAATCATATTCAAACATTTATAGTTGCTGCCAAATAGATTGTTGTTTTTTCAACTTTGAACTGCCTACAGTTATCTTGGTCTCTTACACAAGACATCGTTATACAAGATCTACCCTTAAATTTCACGACCACATAACGACTCTAACCTATGGCATAGCAAATGGAATAACCCCCAGATGAAACAACCCTCTTGACTTCTTTTTTCATCTTCATATATTTCTTTATTATTCAACTCAAGAATCTCTTATCCTACATAGTATAATACAAGTACAGAATAAAAGCAGGAAATTTAATCCTTATTGACGGACTATTCGTCTACTAATAAAAGGCCTCACAAATTGAAAACAATCTAAATGGGCCTTATATATACATTACAATGACTAATTTGTATATATTTGGGCTTTTAGAGCATGAAGTTTCAAAAACTTTGTGTCTTGTCGCCGTATGATAGGAAAATTTCAAAATATCTCTATAATCCTTATATTGGACCCGATGATCCTAATATTTGTATTTCACGAGCCACCATTTTACTGTTTGACTCCAGTCTCACTACTTCGTTGATGCTTTTGAATGTGATGGCTCTCTCATCATGCATACTGATTTTACTTCTTTCTTTTTGTTTGTTAGGCCTAGAATGTTTGAGAATTACCTTAACATTGAGTAATTTCCCTTAAAGTTGCCTCGATGGCTCAGTCCAAGATATATTTGTAACAACTCGTCCCACATGGATAGAAAATGGGATTTGTGAGCTCCTTATAAGCCATATACTCATTATTTTTCGAAGTATCGATGATCGAATGTCTGCTCCACCCTAATAGATAAATCACTCAATATAATTCCTAGTTCAAAGGGGGAGCCACAAAGATGCTCTTTTTCAACTTTGCTATACCATTTCTATTTAACACCAGCTTAACTTATTTCCGACTCTCTTTTCTCCATTTTAAACTTCTTGATATCTTACTCTCAACCTATAACTTTAACTTTCATTCACAATCAATTCAAAAGGTTGCTTTTTAGTTGAGTAAATTCTATAACATTTTGATGGTTTTGGGGGTTAAATATATTTGAGATAATTTTGTGGTCACTACTAATACATGATAGAAAATATGGAGGGGAGCGTCGATGCTGAAAAAATTGTCGTTAATGACAAAGATGAAAATTTTGGTTTATCGATTCTAACGAGATCTATTGGAATTAGAATATTTAATTCCATTGACCTTGACAACATGGTTGTAAGTAAGTTAACTGAAACCGTGAATGCATGAATCATCCAATTATTGGGTAAACACACATGATTCAGTGAGTATTAACTAACAAGTAATTTTAAATAATAAACATATTTAGTAACGTGTAATTATATTAAATAAAAAAATGTTTTTAAATCATAGATGATATTTTTTAGAAAAGGTAATTTATATAATATTTTTGTGATAAATGGTAATTTAAATAGTTTTCTATTATTGATAGTTATTCTTCAAAGATGTATTTAAGAACTAAGAGCATCTCCAACAGCTATGCTAAAATAGAAAAAAAGTGGGATTTTAGCATTTTTATTGCTCCAACAGCTATGTTATCCCTTATGCTAAACTAGAAAAATGAGGAGAGAGATTACAAAAATCTCTAAATTTAGAGAAATCTCTAAATTTTTAGAGAAGAGAGAGAAATAGCATAGCTGTTGGAGTTGGATGCAAAAAGTTTTAGAGATTTTGACTTTTTTTACTCTATTTTAGAAAAAAATTTAATATAACTGTTGGAGATGCTCTAAATAAGAAATTATAAAAGTATTACATTCAAATTTTACAACTATTATCCACGAACCAATTCAAAAATGCCAAAAAAAAAATCAGAATTGAATTACATTCCATTCTTTTTAATCTACTTGCATAGTTAAACAAGATTTAATTTCATTTCAAATTTTTTAAAATTCAATTCTTTTATCATATTTTTTTTTTATCTTAAAAATATCCTATGAACCAAATGTGAAAGTCTATATAAATAAAGAAAAGGATGAGAATAAGGAATTTATTTTTTGAGGGCCAAAAAACTCATCTTTTTCTTACAAGTGAAAAGAAGAATAAATTCAAAAAAGATAGATAGAAAACAAAAACAATTTGATGCATCTCTTTATATTATGCTTTTGTTGAGGTAATATATAAATATTTTGCTTTCACATGTATGTCTAATAATATGAGTTATTATTGAACATTGATTAATTTCACAATTTCACATTTGATTAAGGAAACTTTGAGAAATTGGTTTAGAAAAATGATTGTACAAAATAAACCAGAGTTATCACACTCCCAAATTTCTGATTTGGTTATGTTCATCCCTCACGATTACCATCATCGTCAACATGAAGTCACTTCTTCAAGAAGGACAAGAAACAAAAGCGCTTAAAAACCATATTATTCATGTTTTAAATAGCTTAAATGACTATAGACATAGGTAACATCAGGGGCGGAACACAAACCATCTAAAATTAGGGGTTGAACTTAATCCCTATAAAAATATATTATATAAATGAATCTATTCGGTATATTGATAAAAACTAAATTGTTTTCCTTTAAAAACCCATGAATACTTGAATAGTATATGTCAACACTACAATAAAATTGGATTATAGGACATTTGAAATGTCTAAATCTCTAAATAGATTATTTCACAGGACTTCATGTATAGGACAAAATATTTGTTTGTCTGTTGTAAAAATGTTACAATAAGTTTATAGTAATTTTCAAACATTTTAACAAAAAAAATTAGCACATTTTCAAACTAAAGTGTCATATTAATTTTTAATATGTTAACCACTTGGGTTGTGACGCACTGGTAAAGCCTTTGGGGGATGTAGTGGAAGATCTCATCTACCCAGGGTTCAAATCCAGGCGCTGTTAAAGCTCATGTGGCCATGGAGGTTCACCTGCGATGACTCCAGGCCATTCGTGGTCGCCGGGGGATTAGTCGGTGCCCGTAAGTTGGCCCGGAAACCTACGGTTACCAAAAAAAAAATTTAATATGATATTATTTGAAAATGTATACTACGAAAACATGTATTCATAAGACGTTTCTCAAAAGTGTCCTAAAAACTTGCTAAAATGTTTCTAAAAACGTCAAATGAATGCTTTTATATAAGACGTACAAATGTTTGAACTATAAACTTAAGTCATATAATAGCGTCTCTTTTGATTTAAGTCATAATTAGTGTAATATCAAAATTTTATTTTTCAAGAAGTTGCTAACTAATGTATTCTAAGATCTAAACCATAAAGAGCAGAAATCAAATCATTTCTAAATGCCTTAATCCCTAGATTTAAATATAAATCACAAAAAAACAATTTAAAAAATGGGCACCAATGAAAATCAAATACTTATACTAAGAATCTAATTCAAGAAATCATGGATATGGTATTGAAATTAAACTTTAAATATAGCATTGAAACAAAAAACTTGAAGTAAAAGAATCTATAAATATAAAAATAACAATGATATCATTGAAGCATAGCATGGAATAAGGACCTGAGTTGGCAAGTGCACTAAAGTGCATGGGACAAGTAAAAACTTAAATAAAATACCCAAGAAATCTTGAGGCTGGGATTCTAGTCATCCATAAAAGCACAGGGGCCAAGGCCCCCTGTAGCCCTTATAGGCATCCGCCACTGGGTAACATAAAGACATCAAGTTGCTAAACAACTTAAAACAACAAAATGTATGTATGTATGTACATGCCTGTTTATTTCATCTTTTTTTACTACACGACATGTAGGATGCACTATATACGTGCATATTACATTAAAAGTGCCCTTGAAGTTTCCTCGCCTCCGGTGTGACAGACACGATGTTTACATACCTTAAGACATATGATAATTAAATCCAAAAAGCAAGTATACAAATTGGCTCAATATCGTCTCTCGACTAATAAAGGTGAAAAATACTGGATATCGTCAATGGAGATTGTTGTAACAGCGCAATAAAGTGAAATAAAATAAATGATCTCAGATGACGATTTTGAAGACTTTGTTTTGAGTTGATTAACACAGTAGTATAAATGACAAGATATATAAAAGAAGCATGGGTGCAAGACTTGAGGTGAGGAGTAAACACAAATTCCAGTGGCCAATATTGTAGGGATACTACAACATTAGTTCAACAACTACATGTTCCATCGTCTACTTTGAAGAACATCCTTCTAGATATCCACTATTTCACTATTGTTTAGATTTCAACCAACATATGCCTATGTGAACCACAAGGGTTGTGGCGTACTAGTTAAGGCCCTGGGGGATGTGGTGGAATACCCCATATGCCCAGGGTTCGAATTTAGGTGTACACAACAATAGTGGTCACTAAGGTTTAATCAGGGCTGATGTCTTACAGTCATAATTTGTGAAGGGATTAGTCTAGGCATAGCCTAGGACATCCTTTCAAAAAAAAAACATATGCCTATGTGGTATCAAGACCAGTGTTAAGTGTCAAATGGTGTCTTCAAAGTATATGGATAAACAAATGTCTTTGTTAAAAATCACCCTTCCGAGTTGATTCCCATATCATTCAAGTTGATGTGTTCCAAGTGGCTCATTCCTGAGTCCACCACACTTTAATTGCTGATCAAACCCGTCAAGAATCAATCAGTTTGAAAAGCATAGATAACAAATTCCTTTATTAGCAACTATTCCAAGTATATACTTCCCATATCCTTCAAATTGAAGTGCATATACACGGCTTATTCCTAAGACCATGACACTTTAACACTTTAAAAAGTGATCAATTTGTCAAAAAGTTCCTTAGACTTGATAAAACTTAAAATGACATAGTGGAACATCATTATTGAAAAACAATGTCCACTATTATTTGGTTTACCATCTTCCCTTTCGTCTCACACCCAAGCTATGGAGATTAGCAACTCATAACTTAACGTAAATTGTAAGAAATGTAAATGGCGTAAAGTAAAGACATAAATTAAATGACGAAGAGTAAATGACGGAATTTAAATTGCATAAAGTAAAGACAATAAGCAATAAATAAAGTAAAGAAAGCAAAAAAACTGCTAAGCAATGCTGTAGCAATTCATAATGATGAACAAGAACTTGAATAACTTAAGAACTTAATATTAAAATGCATGAACAATAAATTAAAGCACATATATCAGTGTTAGAACTGATTAGAAAAGTTGATTAACATATGACCTCCTTATCTCTATTTATATGTAACACACTCAAATTTGGAAAAAACGACTAATTTAAAATTTTCAATTTAAAAAATATAGAACTTATGTTGGAGATTTATCTTTTACTGGATAAAATTTTGAAATTTTAGTTAGTTGCTCTTTCCGGATTTGAGGGTGTTACATACCCTTGAGTTTGATGACGGATTACCACTATGATATCCAAAGATTTGAGCCAAAGATGCCCCAAAATATCAAAGGGTGGTGTTAGGTCGTTCTTGAGAGGTTTTGAGAGTGTTGGAGCTGATTTGAGTGAAGAGGAAATGAGATAACATAGAAAAAACGCTACTTTATGCTGCCTGGCACACCTGGCGACAATGCTAGTGGCAAAGTCACTGGGGTGTACCAGCCTTCTGTCCATTCTCTGCGAAGTCGTCGGGCATTGTAGCGGAACCCTTCCCAAGCCCCGAAACTCAAAATTTTCAATGTCAACACTCTCGATACACTAAAGGACTTTAAATAATGTTTTCCCAACAAAAATCCCACCATTTACATGTTTCAAAAACGTCCGGGTGACATTTACTCATTGAAAATTACGGGTGTTACATTATACAACCAAGAGAGGGGTAAAAGAGTAATACAAGTTTGATCAACATAAGAGACAAAATGTACATCTAAAAGTTGTTCATGATGACAAAAGGAAAGTAGCCATGTAACACCCTCAAAATTGGGAAGAACAACTAATTTAAATTTTTCAACAAAGCATCAAATAAAGATAAATCCCTTACAACAAGTCCATATTTGAATTAATAATCTAGGTTTAACCATCAACACATAAATAAAGTCTTACACAAAGACTAAATAGGGTCGGGTGTTACTAAAACCCAAATACTAGTTGCTATTCTCAAGATAAAGGCGGAAGACTACACCAAGCTACTCACCCTCGTGGATGTAACTAATACTCAACTCTTTGCAACAACGCTAGCACCATTCCCCAACCGGAACATGATGCACATGCCGACAAATAAAAAGGTTAGGCTAACGCCTAGTGAGTTCTAAAGTTTTCAATATAAACAAATACATATTGTTAAAGGAAAGAGAGTCATTTAAATCATGAATTTCCGAAATGATTTGTTTTAAATATGAGAAGACTCATTTTTCAATAATGCACGTTTTAAAGACGAATACCCTGACGTAAAACATTCATTCATAAAGTAAATTCAACCCAAGATTCACTCCAAACGTGAATATAAAACGACTCCTAATTTATGAAACGTTAATATAACTTCATATCCCAAAACACCCAAACACGGATGGGACATAATACTCAACCCATAAATCATGAATAAAACCATATATATGAAACGTCACCGAAAACATGGATACTAAAATACAATATCTAAAACAACAACTTTCGGTGACGGGGGAGTCCCGATTCCATCGAATGTGGCGGGCACACAAAGTTAAGCCACGTATCTATGTTATGAGCATAACTTCAAGGATGGACAACCGTTGACATCAACCCTATTCATGGATCTTTAGTCAAGGAATGCATCAACCCTATTCATGGATCTTTAGCCCAAGCATTACCAAGTTCAACCCTATTCATGGATCTTTACCTTGGGACCTCACCATCCTTGACATGCTTGTTCATTTGGAAACTTACATCGTATCACCAATGCCTATTTCCAAATTACAACTAGGGGCCTTATCCCGAATTTACATGATAAACCGACCTTTATGCCTATGGATCCAATGCATTATAATCTAAACATTACATGACTCACAAGAATGACGACGCACTCAAAACATGTAATTTCCATGAAGACGCAATTAAATGCACCATAAAACCAACCTTAGAATGATTTCGTCCTCAAAATCTATTCCTCATCCAAGACCAAACATCACTACACTCAGCACTTATTGGATTCCCTCAGTCCCCAAGGACACAACATGACATAGACCACAAGGATGTCATTCTCCCAAAACGACTGCTTCCCTTCCCGAGGGGTTGTCCCTGACCTATTTCATTCTTGAGCGAAAACCCATTAACTTCCTGACGAAACTGCCACACTGATTTATGTGAATACACTCCCACTACGTATCTACTTTGATACGATACACTCATACTAGAGTGAACACCAAATCTTATTGAAGAGATTCTTAACCATGCAATCTCGGTCGCCTCCCAACCTTAGGCGACACATACCACCTCGTGGGTAGTTTGTGACTTCAACTTCCCACCGACTAGATCATTCCAGCTCAACCCGATTCTGAATCCACGTTCCAATGGTCAACACCAACCTAAAAAATTCCCAAAATTTCCTAACAAATCACCCTTGGTATTGGTAAGGCCCTCCTTCCAAGGACGTACCAATACGCTTTTCGGTGAGTTGGTCAATCCAGAATAAGCTATCGCACAATTCCGACCTATTCTCAAAACTCCGACCTATTCTCAAAACTCAACATTCTGTCAATAAGGTCCTTACCACAACAAGAAAATCATAGACAACAATACTTAATTACCAACATCTAATCTTCTTTAAACTCCACCACCGTGAGCTTAACATTTCACATGATCCCACGGGGTACTTCCAAACATTCCAAAGATCATTTGACTCAAAAGAACAAGTCAGCTTGCACTGAGTAGATCCCCAAAAGATTAAAGTTGACGCCTAATATTGAATTAAACCCCTATTCATACAGCTTTACGAACAAATCATAACATCACCATTAATCAAAAATGCCCATTAAGATGGAATACCACCGACACATAACATGATGCCACACAGTTACCCACTAATTCAAATCCAACCACACGTAAACAACCGCATCAAGTTTTAACCCAAAATTTTACCAGAAAGGGAAAGATTATCACCTACATAACTGGGAAAGTATAATTCTAATACCTCAATTATTCAAGTGTGCCTCGAATCATAAACTGAAAACCAATTTCAAAACTGACCACAAGTCGGATCATCCGACGCTTCAATTCCCAAGGACTCCTCTAGTCCCTAATTACAACTCTTTTCACGATAGGGTTTTAAATCTATAGCTCTAATGAGTTCAAGGTTTTCAACTAATATGCCGATTTGAAATTTTATAAAATTATCAAATGCAAGAGCTTTATAACGATTAATCGCACGTATAAAAATCTACTATCGTTTACTCGTTAGGTATGCAAAGTGATCACCAATGCCACACATATAAAACCATTTCATAATTCATTTGATCAACACTCACGTTAATAATGGCGATAACAAAAGATGTGCAACAAAATTTTCAAATGGACTACTATGGTCCTAGCATGCATCAATTTATACTTTGTACGTGAAAATAATTTTCTGCATTGAAACATATACAATAAATGTTTGTACAACTTCCAAAAGGGAACTGATAGTCTAAGATCAATGAATCATAGAGAGAGAAAGTAGAGAGAGAGTAACAAGAGAGCGCAAAGTAGGAATTGATTAAAGTGTGAGTGTGTTTCTTACACAAACCAAGACCAAAGGGACTTAAATACCCTTGGTCAGATACAACACAGTATAACTCTAAACACAGTATTTGACCAAGCCCTATAAATACAATGATTACTATAAAATGAGACCTAACAATCTCCCCCTTAGTAATCATTGGCGCATTGGTCTTCAAAAAACATCTTCTATAACAGCACGGACCAACAAAGCGACTTTATGAAGCTTTCTGACTTTTTAAAGAAAAAAAAATTTCTTCCCAGCATCTTTCAGAATGAAATTGTCTTTGCTGCTTGAGCTCTAGACGATACACCTCTTTTTAATGATCTTGAATGAAATGTGGTGTTCGGAGCAGGAACAGCAAAAGAATTGATATGGCTGAGAGAATAGAATCTTTGAGCGAATCTTGATCAACAGATAAACTTTTGAGATCTTTGTCTCTTCAACATCTCCTTGACTTCTCCCCCTCATGACCTTGATGATCTTGATCAACTTGGTCATGTAAATGTTGGAGACGAGACAACGTAAAATCTGCAAAAACAAAGAAACAGAGAAAACAAGGGATATTTGTGCTTCATGTTGGTTGCGCAAACCAAGGTTTGCATTTCATGAAGGGTACGCAAAGCAAGGTTTGCGTTTCACGAAGGATGCGTAAAACAAGGTTTACGTGACCAACGGAATGCGCAAAGCTGACTTAAACTCAGAAAAAATGTTACCTTTTTAAGCTCTTTGACTCCCCCTACACAAATACACTAGATGTGACAATTCAAGTTAGCATTCATATAAAGAAAATCAGATACTCCCCCTCAAAAACAGATATAATCTTTGAAAAATATTCTCTTTGTTCACTCCCCCTTGAATAATGCATAAACCCATTAAAATATATTTATGAGAACACAATGATCAAATATTAATGTAGAAAGAAAAATATACTGAATGTAAAATTTAAAACTGTTAGTCCCAAAGAAGTAAACAAGTATTGTAGAAGGGGGGGGGGGGTTGAATACAATAACACAAAATTACTTAATTTTAATTCTTTTATTGATAAGGAATATCAAGAATTACACAAAGAGAAAATAAAGATTGTTGCGGAATAAGAATAGTTAAAGACTACTCTTAACAATCTACACATAGAAGATATTAAGAACACAAAGACTTAAATCTTAAGAAAGTAAAAGACAACTATCAACCTGCTTGAAATCTTGTGAATGCCAAAGCTTGAGCTGAAAGCGTAAGTAGTAAGGTGCTACTTCCATCCTTTATATACTATCCAATGTAATGAGTGCAAAGGACAAGTAGGAGTAAAGGCTTTGGTGGTTGAGAGGTTGACAATAAATTATAAGATATTTGATGTGACTTGTCACAATACAAAAGGTAACTTTTGTACTATGAAAGTACAATATCTAAATAAAATATTCTTGGGAAAATCTTTTTGAGATCTATTAGAAAAATAAACATCTAATCAAATTAAGACTAAATGTAAATCTTCTAAAGGAAGAGAGAAGTTTCCATTCCCATTGTCAGAAGATCATTGGGAAAGAGGAAGTATGTCAAATCATGAGGATTTAACATAAATGTTCGTACTAGATAAAGAAGCAATCTGTACGAGGAGAATGCCGAATAAAGAGTTCGGCAGATGAGGGTTGTGCCGAACAACGATTATTCGGCAACATAGAAAGGACATACCGAATAGGAAATCGGCATGTGGAGAGTCTGCCGAATAAGAATCGGCAAAGAGGATGATCTGCCGAATAGAAGTCGGCAGGTCAGGCTTAGTTCACTTTGAGGTCCATCTCAATCTGCATTGTAGACTTCCTTCATGTTGGATTCGGTTTATCTTCGACTCACCGATCTGTTAAACTAACTAAGCTATTACAAAGAACCATAAAACAAAATACAAGGTTCAATCATCAATAAAGACTAAGGAGAGGTTATCTTTAAATCTTAGATGACCCAACAATCTCCCCCTATTTGATGATAACATCTCATACAACATAGAAGTTAATGAATAATGCATTTTGACCCTTTTTCATATTCTTTTGGGTTCTTTTTCACATAGACCATTCTTTTTGTTTATATTTGGATTTTCTAGAGTATCCGACATTTACAAGTATAAACGAATGAAATAAATATTTGTACAAAATTTACGATAAGACATAAAAGCTCAATGTATTAATCTTTTTAAGAAGATTACAATACAGAGGAAAACAAAAATAAACATAAAACTACACCGAGTTTATTCAAAAGAAAGATGCGGTTCAGCATCCCTCTTCTTTAGTTCGTCGGTAGTAGCCACATAGAAATCCTTAGCCGACATTGGAATTATTTGAATAATCCCGTGGAGAAAGGTTGTGTCGGCAACAGGAATTTGGCTTGATCTGAAGAAGGAGATCTGCC
Source organism: Arctium minus (assembly GCA_954870635.1). NCBI lineage: Eukaryota > Viridiplantae > Streptophyta > Magnoliopsida > Asterales > Asteraceae > Arctium > Arctium minus. The sequence goes on along the minus strand of OX941083.1, from coordinate 6,078,037 downwards.
CAAACGCGTTGTTAAAGAAGATCCCATGAGTCGGCTCAGAAATCACAGTTGTTGACGGATGAGGAACCGGAATAGGTAATGAGAGATCAAGATTTGAAGTATCCGGGACCTTTCCTTCTCTAGCCATTTGGGCAAACACGTCTTCCTTTTTGGATTTCAGCTTAGATTTGGGAGGAGGACGACCAGACATTAGATTGTTGATAATCTCTTCTTCGGCAGGAGTATGGACAATGTTGTATCTTTTTCGGTAGGTTCTGAATTTGGTTTGAAGATCTGCAATGTATTTATCAACCTCAGCTTTTGCAGAGCTTTGGCTTTTTAACAAGCAGATACCAATTTCTACCCATTCTGATACTCCGAACCGAACAAGAGAGTCTAGTCGGTCCATAGACAATGAAGCATTATCCCTGATAATCTTTAGCTGAATAACCTTGCAGCTTGTAGACGGTTTGATTATTTTGACATCTGTGATTTTAGCAGAGCACCGGCGTTTGTTAAGGGTTTTGCGGTACCAATCTATACACATAGTCTTTATTTCCTCATTTCTCTTCGCCGAGTCCTCTAGAGCGCTCATCTGAGTTTTGATTGTATTGGTAGGATCTTCTTCGGCAGCAATCTCCAACGCTAGCTCGACATCTCTATCACGAGCAAACTGAGCAAACTTTGCAGCTTTCAGTTCTTCTTCAGATAAGCCTAGATCAGGAGAAGTAACCTTTGGAGGAGGAAGATGAAGACTAGCACCATCCGCAACTTTCTTTGAAAGAGCATCTTTACGACGCTTTTCTTCAGCAGCTACTTCATCTGGTGACATAACAGCTTTGCCTTTATCCTTTTTGGGCTTTTTCTCCCCCTTAGATTCTTCGACCACCAAGGGGTGATCGGTACCCTTCTTTTTGGTAGCAGAAGGTTCGGCGGCAGCAGTAGTGAGAGTGGGTTCGGTATCAGCAGAAACTTCGGCAGAGGCAGAGTGTTTTCGCTGACTCGTACTGACTATATGAACCCAAGGGAGTTGCTCCCCCTCAGTTGATTTCTCCCCCTCAGAACGAGCCGGGGAAGAAACACCAGCCCTAGCCGACACACGGCCAAGACGGCGATCAAGACGCTCCAATACTGTGCGATCATCAGAAGTGAAAGCGTACTCGGTGATGTCGATGTCCAGAGATTGGGCACAATATTGAGCAACATCGGCAGGCATAGAATCAAGACGCCGATTTATATTCTGAAGAGCAGAGAGAATTTGAGAGTTGACAGATTCTTGCGCCAGAGCCTGCTGCCGAAGATTGACGAGATCCTGATCCCGGGCATCAGAGGCTGCCTTTAGAGTGGCCACTGACAAAGTCAAGGAGGTATTTTGATTATTTAGCCTGATCACCTCCTTGAGAATAGATTCCATAGCGGCAGAGAGAGGAGCACGAAGACCATCAATTTGGTTGTGCATGACATCCAAACACCGAAAGATGTCGCGATTGAGATCGAGAACTTCAGAATTTTGCTCTTTGACGAGCTGCAGAAGTTCGGCAAGAGAAATGTTGTTGATGTCCAAAGAATGTAGGAGCGCTGGTTCACGCAAGGACTTGCGGAGCTGTTCAAATTGAGCACCTAGCATCCGTACTTGCCGATTGGAGTCAATAATTTCGGCAACAAACTCGGCAGACATGGTGCTTGGTACTGTTGCAGAAGCCCCACCCTTTTCGGTAGAGGAGGGTTTTGGGGAGGGAAATTTCTTCGGTAAGGGAGATCTCTTTGGTGATGATTTCTTCGGCGATGTTTGTGGGGAAGGGGACGTCTTCGGCGAGGAAGTGGGAGAGAAGAGCCGGCGGTACATTTCCTGGGATGAAACCCCAGTTTGTGCAATATCATCGGGATTGACCCCGGGTGATAGGCTGTGCGGTGAAGAAGCAGAATGTCGGTCCGGAGAGAAGACCAACTCATCTTCAACCTCCACATGAAAAGGAGGAGAAGGAATATGTGGGGACTCCTTTTGTACATCCAAATCTTGTTGAGAAGGTTTGGAGGAGGTGGGAGAGGTTTTAACAGATCCCCGTGGCCCTGGAGGGGAAAGTTCAACATTTACCGATTGTTGAGAATCGGTAGATGGAGAGTGAGGCTCGGCCGAAGGTTTCCTAAGTTTCTTAGAACGAGACTTAGGAGGGGATTTGGAGCTCCGTCGCTTAACAGAAATAGAAGGGGTTATGACTGGGGTAGCCACCGAAGGATTCGTCGGTGGCATAGTCATGAGAGCAAGTGCGACGTTTCCGGTGGCCTTTTTCTTTTTAATAGCCACCGTTTTAGCTCGGGAAGGTTTTGGGGGAGAAGGGACCACCGATTTGGATGGCCTGGGTGAAGATGAAGGCCTTTCGGATTCACCTTCGGCAAGCGTTCCCCAAATCGGATTGGGAGAAGAGATAAAAGAAAGCATACCTGAGGTGAGAGGAGAGTCAGTAGGCTTGATAGACTTAAAGATCGTTTGCTTGCTGATTTGGGAAATGGGCAAGTCAAACTTGATCCTTGGCTCAGGGAGAGCAGCATCGGCACTTAGTTGTGCAGAAAACTTGTGGTTGATGATGAGAGAGATGAAGCGAGGAAGAGCCACATTGTGAGTCCTGGGAGGAGAGATTGCGGTGATCAAAGAGTCGAAGAATACCTGAGCAAAGTCGATCCTCCTCATAAAAATAAGGGCATGAGCAAGACGAGTGATAGCCGCCGGAGATTGATCCCATCCCGAAGTTTTGTGGGAAAGACAGTAAAGGAAGTGAGAAAAGAAGTAGTTCCATAGGGCACCCATATTCTTTCGAAGGAGAGTGTCGGACCCCTTGGTTTTGCCTTCGTGCACATACTGTAGAGAGGCAACAACTTCATCATGCTCTTGATGAGTAGGAAATGGAGCATAGACATTAAACTCTGGTATTCGGAGAACCGAGCGAATATCATCCACCCCAAAAGAGAGGTCGGGGTGCTCTTCAGAGGATAGTACGGAAGCAGACACCTGGTGAGTAGTAGAGTCATACTTACAGGTCAACCAAAAGTTACCAAGGAGCATTTTGCTCATCTTGGTGGAGGAAGTAAGAGCATGGCATATTGGAGATCTTTGGAGAAAGATGGATACTTGGTTGAACTCTGGGTGATCAGCATCCGCAGAGAGACGAGCAACTTGGTTGCAAGCAGGGAAAGTGAGAGATTCACGAGTGAGAGGAGTAACCTTGGAAGCCTTAGTCGATTTTGAGGATGCCATGAATGAAGAAAAAAGGAGTTGCAGGTTTAGGGAGTCTTGATGAAGAAGATGAGAAGGACAAGTAAAGAATGAAACGTAAAGGAAAAGAAGTATTTATAGGGCCTTAGGGGACTAGGTGTCAAGCACCCCTTGGAACTTACTTTCCCAGATCAAAAAAGCTACATCGACATATTCTAAACCCATTCATACCAGTAAAACATGACTTTCGATCTGATTCTATAGAAGGATTTCTGTTCGATCACTCCCAGATCAAATGACCTTAGGGGACCAGATGACAAGCATCCCGAGGAACGTACTTTCCCAAACCAGAAAGGTCACAGGTACAAACTTTTAAACTTAAAGATTTCTGTATTTTATAAATTTTCATCTCAATCACTTAGTTTTACATAAAAGTGCTTAGTCCATATTTTCAATCCAATCTAAAATTTTGATCGTTTAGTATTGTCTAAGCAAATTAAACTATAAATATTCTGAATCACACCACTTTAAAGCAGAAATAAAAGTTTCAAACATGTTGCTGACTTTTCGACTTTTAAAAGATATGGAATTTGACCATATAAAACTTTAATATAACAAAGCAACTTGAAAATTTATCCTAGACACACAATTTATTCAAAAGAAAGAAAATTTGTAAAACTTTTACTTTATAGACTAAAATTTGTAAAGATTTAAACTTTTAATAGATATTTAGTTGGAACAAAATAAAATTCAACTATTTCATCTTTTTCATTAAAGAAAATAAATTTGTATCTCATATTAAAAGAAAATTTTGGGTAATACAAATTCATGAGATAGATAAACAAGCTCAGATTCTTGAAACATTGAGAAAAACTGGAATACCATCATAATCAGAGATAAATGCAGCGGAATTAAAATTGATGTACTCACAGTATCTCATTAAGTCAGAAGCTAAATCATTGAAGAACGAGTTCTAAACTGTTGTGTTTAGAAGTCGATGTCTATGAAGTGCGGGTCCTGAGCTGAATTACTCAGAAGCCAATGTTCTATTACTCCCCCTTAACATGTGATGCCTGTAACTTTGAATCAGATAAAGATTTGGAAACCCACTTGAATTTGGGCCCGTGTTTGTTAGTTGCAGTTCGTATGGGGAAAGAATAAGCAGAATTGACATTTAAAGCACGAGGAATATGATCAGAGAAATAATCACAACTATCAGAAGAGAAAGCATAATCATCAGAACTAGAATCTGAGGAAGAACATGAGACATGTTTTGAAATTCGAATCATTTGCTTTATAGAGTATTTTGAAATTTTATTACATATAGCAAATGAATCACTCTTGTAAAGTTTGTCTACATATTTATCCTCATCAAAAATATGTTCATCAGATGTCCGCTTCTTTCTCCAGATCTGCATCTTTGATCGAGTGCTCAAAGTCCTATCTGTAAGAATTATATCAGAAGAATTAGAACAGCCAGAAATAATTGTATCTTGTTTCTTCGACTTCTTTGACCGTCTTCTTTTACGCTTAGGTTTATAATATTGATCATTGAGCGTAAAAGAATCATCAAGAATTTTAGACTTAATATTTAAATCAGAAGAAATAAATTTATCCAAGCAACCAATCTGATCAACTAATAAATCTGAATTTGCCTCGGAGTCTGAAGAATTTTGAAAAAATATTTTAAAATTAGAAATTTCCTTTTTGTTTTCCTTAGAATCAGAAGAAATGCTAGAAATAGAATCTGATTTTTGAGAAAATAAATTTTCTTCAAGACTATAAGTCATAAAAGAAAGAATAATATCATATTCAATTTTCTTCAAAATATTTTGATCTTTTATCTGATCTTCAAGATCTATGATTTTTCCTTCTAATACTAACGGAGGAGTATATTTCTTTGAATCATAAATGATTGGAGAAATATTTTTCTTATCAGTATCAGGTGCATAAGGAGCAATAAAATCATCAAACATTGAAGATTTAATAGAAGATATATCATTTAAAATTCTTCTGCCTCTCCTTGATTTTTCAGGAAAATATTTGGCATTTTCATACGAATAAACAAAAGGAATTTCATTTTTCTTGTTATTTATCCTTTTCTCATTTTCGAGATCTAACACTTCCTTTTCACTAGTCCAATGAAATTTGAATTGAGGAGCATAGTGTGCAAGAGTTAGAAAATCGTATTTATATAAAGTAGGAACTTCATTTATCACTTTGTTTAAACAATGAGGATTGTCAAAACCAAGTCCCCACCTTTGTTTTAAAGCCTCTTCACTCCTCGGTTTGTTCATATAAATTGTTTGTTCAGATTGGTCTCTTCGATAAAGTTTTTCTTCTAACTTATTTATTTTATCTGAAAATTCATCTTTTAAATTAGTCATAGCCGTCAAAGATTCAAGATAAGTCTTATTAGAAATTTCCAAATCATCCAATTTCTTTTGAAAGATGTCTTTTGTATTTTCTAAAATAGATTTTTCATCTTTCAAAGAAATTTTCAGTTTGTCAATCAAATCTGACTTTTCAGAATTTAAATTCTTTTCAGATAAAAACTTAGAACGTAAATCAAACAAAGCAGTAATTATGATATTAAACTGAGAGGTAATAAAATTGTAATTAAATTCAGAATATACCTCATCTTCATCAGTTTCAGAATCATCTGACTGATCATCTCCGATCAAGCACATCTGAGCGATCTCTACATTTGATGCATCATCATCAGAATAATCCAGCCAGAATTCTTCCTCGGCCAGCAAAGCAATTTCGTTCTCTCTCTTTTCTGCTAGTTCCATTTTCTTCCTATAGTAATTTGAATCCCTAACTTTCTTAGCTCGACACTCCTTTGAGTAGTGACCCGACTTTCCACAGTTATAACAAGAAGCAGTCTTAGGCTCGGGCACTTTGACTGTAGAGCCGTAAGTGAAGCGAGAAGAGTTGGAACTCGATCGAGGTTGGAACTTTTTCTGATAGTGTTGAGAGAGAAGGATCATAGCTTTCTGTAAAGCCTCGCCATCATCTTAAGTTGATCCGGTGTAAGCATTTTCAGACAATGCTTGTTCAGATATTTGCTTCGTGAGAAGAGCAACCGGGTCTTCTGTTTTCTTCTTTTTATCCAGCTTGGCCTTTTTCTCTATCACCAAGCTCTCATCAGTTAGCATAATCTCATACAGTTCTTGAATTTGCATTGTTGAGATCCGAACGTCGTTCCTCAGTCTATGACATGATTTATTCCATTCAGGCTGAAGAGCATTGAGGAATTTCATATTCGTCTCAAGAGCAGTCTTTTCCACTTTAATCTTTCTTAGATCATTAATCACAGTGCAAAACCGGTCAAAAATCACCTTCAGAGATTCATTGTCCTTTGCTTTAAATTCCTCAAAGTTATTCATGAAGCGTGTTTGGCGTATTTGAGTAGCAACTGATGATCCAAGCATGATCTTTTCTAACTGAGTCCACATCATATTTGGATCATGTTTGAAACAATCAATTTGATTGTAGATTGTGTTGGGTAAAGCTAGCATCAAATTAAACTTTGCTTCTCTATCGGCTTTTTCTCGTTTGATTTCTTCAGCAGTCAAAGGAATGTCATTTTTCGGTCTGACAAATGGTCCTTCAGATAAAGATTTCATCATATTCTCTCAATTAGTCTGACGCTCAATGAAATTTATGAACCTATCTTGCCACTGTGTAAACTCATCTTCGTTGATTCCATCGAATGTGGCGGGCACACAAAGTTAAGCCACGTATCTATGTTATGAGCATAACTTCAAGGATGTACAACAGTTGACATCAACCCTATTCATGGATCTTTAGTCAATGAATGCATCAACCCTATTCATGGATCTTAGCCCAAACATCACCAAGTTCAACCCTATTCATGGATCTTTACCTTGGGACCTCACCATCCTTGACATGCTTGTTCATTTGGAAACTTACATCGTATCACCAATGCCTATTTCCAAATTACAACTAGGGGCCTTATCCCGAATTTACATGATAAATCGACCTCTATGCCTATGGATCCAATGCATTATAATCTAAACATTACATGACTCACAAGAATGACGACGCACTCAAAACATGTAATTTCCATGAAGACGCAATTAAATGCACCATAAAACCAAAACTCCTCTTCAGGCCCATAAAACGGGGCAAATGCCCCCAAGACTCATTCGAGTCGCAACCGAGCCAAAAGCTCCACCCATTAACCGACCAATGACCAAAATCATAAAATGTGATAAACACAAGTGACACATTTATGCAAACTCACACTCCAAAAAGCATTAGTAAACTCTACACGAAATTAGACCGAGACAAGTCATTTTCCAACGAGTACCTTCCCTTTTATTCTTTCAAAACGTCTCATAACCCAAGAGCACGTATTTCTCAAAACATGTGTTAAAATGCATTTATACTCGAATGACCTCATTTCATGACATAAGTTATCAAAATACCATTACTTATGATTTACTCATAAAAATGCCCCAAATCCCAAATGTAGGTAATTTACAAAGCTTGTAAAGTTAAACATTTCAATTAATTAAAACTCAACAATTATTCAACAATCAATAATTTCATGTAAATCATGCAAACATTTAAAAATTAACATTTTGGCATGTACACCGTTTTCACAAATCAACTTGAACTCACCTTGCTAGATTTAGGCTAAATCTAGATTTTACCCCAACTGAGCTTCCTTGAAGAAATCCGAATCCACAAACGAAATCCTTCCAAAACCTAAATCCACAAATTTCCAACCATAAATAATCATATTCAACCATTTAGAATAAATCCTCAAACATTTGTATCAAAAATCTCATTTTGACCAAAACCCTAATTTAACCTAATTTCTCCAAAATCATCAAACCCAAAATTTGAGGAATACAAACACTAGAGAGTCATCAAAGGAACATTTATAACTTATAGAAAAGATCTAGAAGAGAGGTGAATAACCCACCACTTGGATTTTGAGCAAAACCCCAAAACCTAGAAATCTCAAGAGATAAGGAAGAACACTTGATTTAGCCCTTGAGGTTGAAGTCACAAGTTTGGTGATGAAGAAACACTTTAGAATCCAAGGAAATGACCACAAAGTAAGCTAGGGTTTGTAATGGGGAGTGGGGAAACATTTTGGGAGAGAAGGGTGAAGAGGAAGAAGTGTGAAAATGAGATAGGGGCTGAGAATTCGGGCATTTAAGAGCCCTGAGGCCGCGGGCGACTGTGCCACACGATAGTGACAAGGGCACAATCGCTGGCACTATCGCCAGATCCGTACCGAGACTCCTCTCTCCCTCACGACTGTGCCCTCGACGACAGTGACACTGTCACAGTCGCCGGGCATAGTCGCTCCACCTATCCCGAGCCTGAAATCTCGACTTTTACGCGATATTTAGGAATGGCAACGGGGCGGGTTCGGGGCGGGTTTGTCGTCCCCCGTCCTCGTCCCCGAAACTGAAATGCATCCCCGTCCCTGCCCCGTTCCCCGTCGGGTTTTTATTCGGGGCTCCCGTCCCCGTCCCCGACCCGATGGGGAATCCCCGATCCCCGAACCCGACCCGAACCTAAAATATATATAATTTTAATATTAATAATATATATATAATTATATATATAATTTTATTTTTATATAATTTTTATATATATTAAATATTAATAATATATATAATTTTATTTTTATTAATATATATATATATATACATATATATATATATCGGGGCGGGGCGGGGCGGGGATACCTTGTCCCGAACCCGAACCCGATAAAATCCCCGAAATTTTCACCGTTACCCGACCTGACCCGAAATTGTCTAACTCGACTCGACCCAAACTTAGCCGTGTTTCGGGTTTCCCCATCGGGTTCGGGGTTTTCTGCCATCCCTAGCGATATTCTCTTGAAGTGATTAAAGGGTTCGATAAATAAGACGTTAGAGGTAAAATTCCACGATATCGAATAGGCATTATCCCAATGATTAACCTTTGCTGACTGGAATTTACGGGTGTTACAAGTCATCCCATCTTCTCCAAGCAATCCTCAGATATGATAATGATTACACAAAAGGTTGGATCTTGATTAGTTTAGTTAGCCTCCTTCATTAAATCCATCAAGGGATCTTCCAACAAGCAGATCTGGATGTTGTAGCATTACTGGCAACATGACAATCAGTAAAAATTCAAGTTAGCTTCCCTAAGTAGTAAAAGACAGGTAAACCAAATACTTAGCTCCATGAAATAGAAAAGGGAAATTAACATAATAAAAATGACTCAATGGTTGGGATAAAAGGAAAATGATCTACCTAAAAGATAAGAAAAGGTGTTTTATACATTGAATTCTCAATGCATATCAATGACCAATTTCACCTCATTAAGGTTGCATTTGGTACATGGGACAGGACAGGACGAGACGAAACAAAACTCAATGTACCATGTTTGGCGCGACATGGGACAAGACAAGAACTCATTGTCCCACATTTGGTGTGACATGGGACAAAGACAAGATCTGGGACAAGATGGGACAACGTGAGATAATTTTGGTGGAACAAGATGGGACAATAATGAGATAGAAACTAAAATATTACTAATTAACCCTCTCGTTTGATATATAAACTTGATATGGTATTTGTTTTAGTGACCACCTTCGTTAGTCACGGCTACCACCACCACTGATAGCCACCATCGACCACCTCTACCTCCTCCACCACTTCCCAACCACTGTTGGCCACCGACCACCACCGTCCATCTCCACCACGACTAGTACCGTCGGCCACCACCACCTCCACATCCACCGTAACTAACACCATCTTCGTCAATTGATAAGGATCTTCCAAACTGAATAAAATATAATTTCTCCTTTGTACGAATCGGGTTTTTTCAAACTAACCTCAATTTTTCATTCAAATTTGGTACTATTGTATATGTATGTATTTATGTATATATGAAAATTGTTTAAAAATGTTTATAAATTAAATTATTTAATTATTTTCTTTTTTTGAGTTAATTATAACTAAATGATATCTATAAAATCATCAAATAACTTTTGGGGGCAACTTGCCTAGTTATGTTATGTTCAGTCTTAGTCGTACCAAATACCAAATAGATAATTGTTCTGTCCAGTCCTATCCAGTCCTACCCTCTTTTCTTGTCCAGTCCTGTCCATTTTTGTCATATTCAGTCCTATCCAATCATGTTTGCGTACCAAATGCTACCCAACCGATCAAGAATCTAAACTCCATCAATCCACTTAATGATCATATGCTTAGCCTTTTCAGGTTTTCTTTGAATCTTTTAAATCCATAGTGTTTGTGAAAACTACCCTTTAAATTAACACCACTTTATAACGTTTTCCAAAGAGTTCCAACCTCATGACCCGCCACCACAAATTTCCCACAAAGATTGTCGACAAAGTAGTCTCTACCTTGTACCGTTGAAAAGCGAATTCAAGACAAGATGAACAAATAATCAATTTAACTGTTATTTCATATTTATATTAAATAATTCAATTAAAATTGAACAAAAATAATATAATGAGTTCATTTATAAAATTTTAAAAAAGGCCGAATAAATTTTTTTTTGTCTAATGAAATGTGATGTTTGACATATGATTCTTACCTAATATTATTAGTATTTTTTAATGTCAAAGGCAAAAAAATTGTTTTATTTATGTAAACAAGGCACTTTATATAGACCAAAAGTTCGTTTCATTTATAAATTCATTACATGTTGAATATGTTTTATGATTGTTAAAGAAACTCGTTAATACTTATTTATATTGAATTACTAATTAATTATTAATTACTATTAAATGTTTTAAGGGAATATCTTGCCTGTCGACGTCGTGCACTCCATAATGATATATATGTTATGTTGTTCATCTAATAAATTCGACACATGCCAATATGTTATTTTTGTTTGGTCCAAACCATACATTATTTACAAGAATATGAATAAATAAATAAACAAATACATATGTATATATAGAGGTATAACTAATAAAAATTATGTATAATGTGATAACTGTAAATTTTTTATCTTAAGATATTGTTTCACGTAATTTTTTCTCATCTAAGAGTAGCATTTAATATAATGATTAACATATATTTGTTTCACAATGTGTTTGTTTCATGTGTTTTCATTTCACAATGTGCAACTTTTTTATGTGTAACTTTTGTTTCACAAACACTCAAACAGGCTAAAAATGTTCACATTGTGAAACAAATGTATGTTAATCAATATTCTAAATCATAAAAATGTTCACATTATGAAACAAATATATGTTAACGAATATTCTAAATCATATGAAATAGCACATGATGCATTGGTTCTCAAGGTTATCACATACCCCATATATATATGTATATATATATAGACATAATTACATGAGAATCGCAAAAAAAATTAAAACTGTGAGACTCAATAATTATGTTTTTTTTTAAATACGAAAATACAATGTTGTTTTATAATGTAAACAAAAATTACAGATTTAAAAAGTAATCATATTATAAAACAACACTGTATTTTTCATATTCATTGTTTATAAAACAACCCTTTTACAATATGCATAAATAATACTATATAGATAAATATAGAGAGAGACACACCGGATACCGATGATTCAACTGGGTAATAGGGTAATTCAAACAGTTCAATCATTCGTCCAAAATATCATAATTCAGAAGTAGAATATAAAAGTTTTCTGCACGTTTTCTCTAGTTTATGTTCTTATAGTTGTGTTAAATAAATTAGCCGATACCTGATAAACTAATTATTAGCTAAAAATATAGGTATTAACTGATAAATACTTAATTTTCGTAAATTAAATTATTGTGGCTATCATCTAACTTGAAAACTTTTAGAATGTTCATTTTCCAAAAAAAAAAAACTACTTTCATTTTTATTTCTAATTTAATCACAGAATTTAAATTTTTTTTATTAAAACTAACAAACTTTCAGAAACTGATATAAAAATCACCAACTTACACAGAATAAAAATATTAACTTCCGAAAACGTTATAAAACACCTATCAATTTCGTTGATTACATGTTTTGTAGTCAATGCTACCAAAATAATCAAATTTTGGAACGCATAACAAGTTTAGTAATGATTTTTACTGTCTAGTAATAAAGTTAAAAATAAAGTAGAAGTATGTGGCCTTTTATTATATTTACCTTTGTTATTAATAATAAAAAAAATAATTGTTTACTTAGGTGCCGTTTGTTTTTTAAGAGGTCTAAAGTCTGAAGTCTTATTTTAGTTATGATTAATAAGAGGTGGTGTATAAAAAGGTCTGAATGATTCAGACTTAAGAGTCATTAAGAGGTTTTTAAAAAAAAACAAACAACCCCTTAAATAACAAATCTGGTCGCTATTGATGTAATAACCCATCCAACTGATAAAATTGTTGTATCAATAATGATTCAATAGCCAAGAGTTTGACGACAACTACATAATCACTTGTTGACACTGTATTATTTCTAGTAACGTACTTGTCAAAATTATGTGGCTTTATTAGCATCTTCACCTTTTGGTTTCGAATATGATACATTATTTGTTATTTGGGGTCGCAAATTATGATACTTTTCGGACTCTGTAATGGATCCAAAATTGATGGGCCGACATGACTTATAATACGACAATGCATCTTTCGAATATGAATCTATTTTCTGAAAAATCATAAAGTTTGGCAAAATACGAGATAGTGGCCTTACACGACAAAAACAACAGTGGCCATACTTACCTACACATCGACTTATCTATCAATCATTCAATCTTTCTTGAAATTCGATAAGAAAAAGACAACGAACGCTTGATTATAACTTACACGAACTTCTCAATCGACATATACAAAGAAACTTGGGACATCATGTCAAGGTTGACCGGAAATCCATTTAGCAATTTTTATTTTTTGACTTTGATTGGTGATGATTATTTTCTGTTTTTTGGGCTTACGTTTTAGAGTTATATGATTTTTTTAACGAAAGTTACAATTTGCAAAACTGCTTTTTGAAGATTCAAATTTAAAATCCAAAACTTGAGATAGAAAATAAAATAAAAAGTCGTCTTATTATTTTTTTCCGTTTTTTTAAAGATATTTTTAGAAAATAATCATATGATATAAAAACATAACCGAAACCAACTTTTGTTGTAATTTGCGTTTGAAAGTTCTATTTTTCTTAAATTACTTTTATAAACAATAAAAATAGAATCAAATTTACAATTTATAATCGTCCTAAAAAAGTCTAGAAACTAATTTCGATTATAAAAACTCAAATGTTTTCAACATACATCTTATAACCCGTTATCACTTATAAAAGCAACATAAAACATGAAACATCTTGATAAATTTTAGTATTTAACGAGTTTTTTTAAGACAATAAAACTTTATTGAAAACAAATCAAATACAACAAACAACTTTCAAAGCTTTTCTGCAAGATGCGAAAAGCCCAATAATCCTATAACAAAACATGCCAAAAACACATAACAAACAAAGATTAAACCCAAACAATCATAGCTTGACAACAAAGCTCCCTCGATGCTCGCGTGCAGACACAACCCGACTGAGTCATGAGAACACAAATCACATCGACACAACCACTAAACATTGAGAACTAAGACCTTAAAACAAACACCAACAAGCAAATCTACTGTGTTGTACACTTCTCAAATAACAAAGTTAAAACATTAATCAAGTAATTAGATGACCTTAAACTAGTCGTAGGGTTGTTTGTTTTTTTAAAAACCTCTTAATGACTCTTAAGTCTGAATCGTTCAGACCTTTTTACACACCACCTCTTATTTATTATAACTAAAATAAGACTTCAGACCTCTTAAAAAACAAACGGCACCGTAATCTCTTAAAATTTCTTTATGTACTTTTTTATTTAAACATGGATTTAAAAAATATAAAATTTATTTTATTTTGCAATTGGTGTTGATTGTTTTTGCGGTGGTCGACGCCATACCTTAGACAAATATTTGGCCATTCACACCTTTTGGCAGATGAAAAGATATACTTAAATTACTTACTTATAATTTAATATTAAAAAGTTTATTCGTATAAATCTGAATATTAATAAATATAGATCATCATTAAGTTGTTCGAAAAATAAGCTGAATTAATTAAATAAATGTATGTATTTATCCATTTTTACCTTTAAAAAATTAATATAAACTAACAATATTTACGTCTTAGAAAAAAATATTTAATTAAAAGATTCATTTAAAACCTATATTTCGCAGACAGACGAAATTCTGTCCTCCACATATTCTACGATCAACAAAAACGTACCAAATCTCCTCTCTCCTCTTTTGTACCGTAGCCTTTGTCTCGTCACTATCTTACATTATTATAGTGATTAGCATTTAATATTTTTCGTTCACATTTAGCTTCAAAGACTCTTTGAAGTTTCATTTGGATTTTTTTTTACGGTTTAAGGTTTCTTTGGTGGTGAGACAAAGGATGAGAAGGTGGGGCGACGGTTAGGACGACCGGGATGCACGTGTTCAAGGTGAAATAACGACAAAAAATTTATAGTTAAAATAGTCGTAATTTAAGAGATATAACATGACTGTATTTGTTTACATTATCTATACTATATTATAAAGAGTAAACTCCAATTTTGGTCCCTGAGGTTTATTGATTTCTTTGAAAGAGGTCCTTATGGTTTCATAATTCAAGTTTACATCCCCAGGGTTTGGATTTTGCTCTAGAAATGGTCCCTGACACCTAACGACGTCAAAATGATCCGTTAGTGCCAGGGGTAATTTGGGTATTAAAAGTTTTCCCTCTTTTTGCAATTCTTTTTTATCTTTTCTTATTTTTATAAAAACCAAGAAAATACAGGACCAACATGTACATCGTCCCCGTTGAAAGCTTCACGCATACTCCAATCACCCCCATCACCCACCCTTCCATGGCTCCACCATCATCGCCATCTCTTTCGATTTTGTCCAATAATAGTTTGGAGATCTCCATGTGAGTGACGAGAATGATTGGAATTGATAGGGATAATGTTTGGGGAGCTTTTCACAGGAAAATTTTAAAGCTTCACCGGAATAGAGAATTACAGTGTGATTTAGTCCCTGTGGTTTCGTCGCATGTGTCCATGAAAACCAGCAAACCGTTCCAATAGGTCCTTATGGGAATTTTAAAACCTGCAAAACCTCGTCAGCGATCTTCGTAAATTCACGAGGACATCGAACTCGGGTCTCAGGGATCAAATTACCAAATCACATGGATGATTTCATGTAATTAACGGAGGTGTGGTGGGTCCCCAAATCACTGGAACGAAGGTGGTGGTGGGTCACAAAATCACACGAAGATTCTGAGTTCTGACTTTCATCAAAGTCGAAGGTACCTTTCATCGGAAAAAATGGTGATCACCGGTTGGATTTGAGTGTTTGACTAATGATACGAATAGATGTTGGGGAAATAATACAGAGACCATCGTCTCTTCTCCAAAACCACAGGGTGGTAACCTTCGTGAAGTTCACTGTTCACAGGGACGAGATCCTCATCTCCGGCCAAAAGTCTTGGAAATTTTCATCGTCATCGTCCTGTGATATTTGGTCCCTATGTTTCTTTCCCGAAGTTGGAATCAAAAGTAATCGTGGAAGGTGATGAGTGATAGGGGTTGAACTCGTGATGGGCTACGATGCTTCATGATGGTGATAGTCCTGTGTAATCGATTTTTCACAGTGATGGGTTATGGGTTAAGGGTGTGGGACAAAGCTGGTAATAGTGGTGATAGTCCCTGTGTTTTACACTAGCTCACACACGTCATATATATATGTGTGTGTGTGTGTGTGTGTGTATTAGTATATATATGTGTGTGGGGTGTTATGGTGGTTAGCGGTGGTCATGATGGCAGTCGTAGTTTGATAGAAGAAAGGGATGGGTTATCGTCCCTGTGATTATATATATATATATATATATATATATATATATATATATATATATAATATTTGAGTTATTTACATGTTGGTCCCTTAAAGTTTGATATTTTCATAAAATTAAGCAAAACAAAAAAGGATTGCAAAAAAGGGATAAAAACATGTTTGGACGAAAATGCCCCTGACCCTAACGGTGATTTTTAACGGAGTTAGTGTCCAGGGACCTCTTTCAAAGCAAAATCCATACCTTGAGGACGTAAACTTGAATTATGAAACCATAGGGACCTCTTTCAAAGAAATCAATAAACCTTAGGGACCAAAATTGGAGTTTACTCTATTATAAAAGAGACATAAAAAACTCTTAAAAACAACCCATTAAGCATTATGTACTATTATTTAATGTTAATCTACTTAAAATCTCTTTAAAAACAACTAATGAAACAATATGTACTACTTTTAAATGCTTTTAACTCTTTAATAAATTTCATCCTTATCCCCCAAAATCATTATCTCTCAAAATCCTTATCTCTAATCCCCAAACCCTAAAATTATGAAATTTGAATTCTGATAAACATAATCAAAACAGAATAAACATCTCAATTTAAATATAAAAATTTTTAAATATATAAGATAATTAATGAATTTTAACAAACTACTTAATTTTTTTTATATAAAAAAACATTATATTATTAAGTCTAAATTAAACAAATTTATAAAAAAAAACATTATCACTCTATAAAAATCATCCAAAATCATACTGTAAATCGATAAAAAACAAAAAATAAGATGAAACATTAAACTCATGATGTATCTCGCTACATTGCACGAGTACGCTTCTAGTATATGTATAAAGATCAAATGAGAATTGCAATATATATATATATATATATTAATATTTCAAAAACTAGTTTTTTAGTGTATATAAAAGGATGAATATACTTATTTACAAAATATCATAAAGAAATCGTCTAAAAGTTAGAAACTGTGAAAAACAGTTTGTTTGTGTTGTCTAATCTATTAAACAACACAAGTGAACATGTAGTGTTCTTACAATGTTGTTTCATATATGACACGTCAATAAACAGTTTGTGTGTGAAAAAAACAAAAATACGTATACGTATGAAAAACACATTTATGAGTCGTTTACCAAATGCTTACTGGGTAAGCGCTCACCGACAAAAGTCACCACCCTCACTTACTTTATGAGGTAACATTCCCGACCATTAAAATGAATTGTTGGTAAACGTCTTTTACACAATAAATGCTAACCGGTTAAGAGTCTTATCCCTCATTTATCGGATAAGATTATTGGTTTTTACCATGTTCACCTGGTAAGGTAAGTGATACCCAGTAAATGTTTACTCGGTAATTGTTTAGTCAACGACTCCTTATACTCACAGACAATAACAAAACATGTGAAACAATATTAATTACTATTTAAAATCAAACTAATTTGATACTCTTGGTTGATTTTTTTACATATATGGTTTATATGATTTTTAACTTTTAAGGGGCTGTTTGGCAGTTGCTGAATGGTTTAGTAGAGAATGATGAAATGGTCAGAATGATTAAGAGACTTTTATGATATAGTGTAAAATGAAATATGGTTGTTTGCAAATTGTTCATAATGAAATCAGGGCGCTTAATGGTTAAGGGAGGGCCATAATACAAAATCATTCAGAGGATTTTGGAACCATTAAGAGACAAACATTTTTTTTGCCAAACAAGATTTACCTCTTAACAATTCAGAGATTGTCTCTTAATGGAACCATTAAGAGGTAAACAAACAACCCCTAAATGATTTATATATTATATATAATTACCTGTCTATCTATATAAAAATAAAAAAATAATCAGTTTTCGTCTTAATAATTTCCTCCTCATACATCAGTATTTAAACTAACTTTTTATATATTCGAATACATGATTTAATCTCATCCTGACATAAAAATAATACATGTGGCATAATCCTTCTTCATCGAGATTGTTATTATATATGTAGGGTTGAGTTTCGGTGAAAAGCGTGAGAAGTGGTTATCGATCGTTGGATGAGAAATGGACGCACATTAAGATGAGATGCACCAGATCAGTTCCCTTCTAAGCCGTAATTCATGGGAGGGCTTGGGATTAAAAAAGATCAACGGTTCAGATTTACTTCTCACCATTAACTCAACTTCTCACTCATTCACGCATATATATATATAGGAGCGTTCAAATGCAACCCCTTTATCTACCACACAATTTATGTAATTAAAAAAAAGGAAAAAAACTAAAAGTAAAATGTGTGGTAGATAAAGGAGTTGCAAGGGTTGCATCATGTTTTTAACCACAAGGGTGGTGGTGTGTTGGTTAGAGTTCGGGGGCTTCATAGAGGTTGCCCGAGTTCGAGCCTCACCTGCTGCAATTGTGGCCACCTCCACATTCGTAAACGCTTCTACCAGGGGTTCCCGTTAACAGGGTTCAAATCTAGGGGGGGTCTGTAGGGTCCACAAAAGTGGACCATGGGGCCATGAGGTCCCAGCCTAAAAACCTTTTTTTTTAAAATGTTGCATGGTAACTCACCTATATATATATATATATATATATATATATATATATATAATATTTGAGTTTGTTTAATTTGCAACCCTTAAAAATGTTGCAAAACTTGCAACCCATATCTTAACCGTCGGATTCATGATCGACGGTTATAAAAGATATGAGACCCAATATTTTTAATTAAAAAAAGAGAAAAATAAAAATAAAATAACCGTCGATAATGAATTCAACGATTAAGATGTGGGTTGTAAGAGTTGTAACTTTTTTAAGGATTGCAAAATATTCTTACACAAATATTATATGTGTCGCAAATAATAGTGTAGCACCTTTTTCGCATGCAGAGTTGGGAGACGTGCAATTATTTTCCAGTGGGCGAGTGTTTCACAATCGCGGCCTCCGACAAACAAATTACTAATTGACAGCTGTACGGTGTCAATCGGAGCATACAGAAATCCCCTGATTTTTTATGACCTTTTGTAATTAGAGTTTGAACCCCAATAAATTCCATTTGTGCAAAATAGGCCCCCCAATGTTTATATTTATTCATGTATAACAACTTAGAGCATCTCCAACAACTTTGCTAAAATAGAAAAAAAAATGTGTTTTTTTTTCTCTAAGAGCATCTCCAACAACTTTTCCAAAATAGAGAAAATAGAGATTTTGGAGATTTTTTTGCTCCAACAGCTTCTCCAAATCTTTCTCCAAAATGGAGAAATTAGAAGAGAGAGTATAATTTTCTCCAAATTTGGAGAACTCTCCAAAAATGATTACCATGAGAGAGAATTGGTTTTTTATTGTATCCCACCAATAAGAAATATTGAAAAGAAATATGTAGTAGAGAGAAATAATATTTTATTAGATATACATATTATTTTAATAATATAAGTAATGATTTCTTCTCCAAAATGGAGAATCTGTTGGAGATTAATGCAATTTTTGTTAGGGATTTTGAACTTTGGTTCTCCATTTTGGAGAAATTTTAGGGAAGCTGTTGGAGATGCTCTAATCCTCTCCAACAACTTTTCTATCTTGTTTGCTACTATAGAAAAAAGTTGAAAATTTCATAAGTTTAGAGAATTCTCTAAAACTTGATGGTAGGAGAGAGAAATGATTATTTTATTCAATCCCACCAATGAGATTAAATTTTTATCATTTTATTTGAAGTTTTTTTTTAAAAGTGTATTGGGATGATAAATTAGAGAATATTATAATAATATAAGTTGTTAAAAAAATTTTAAAATAGCAAATCTGTTGGAGTTGAATGTAATACATTTTAGAGATTTTCAGTTTTGTTTCTCTATTTTAGAAAAATTATAGGAAAGCTGTTGGAGATGCTCTTATAATCCATTAACAACCATTTAGTACATTAAAAATGATTATCTAATTATTATGATCTATGAAGACGTCATAATCAGTTTGAAAATACAAGTCTAAACAATTTTTTTACTGCTTTTTATAGTGATTTTACAACAAAGATATTAGCATGATATTAGAGTCATTTGTTCTAACGTAATTGAACGTTTCTGTTATATTTTTGAGAGAAATTGAGACTATAAAACATTAGCTTTGATAAACTCAGTGGTCATAATTTTTGTACACGTCAGGAATCAAATTGTGACACAAAAACTAATTATTGCAACTGAATAATCACATTCAATGCACATCCAAACACCATACCATCTTGAACTTCTAAAGACTTGCGTTTTCTTGTCAATGTTTAAAACGGGACTGAGTTTTCTAATTATGATACTTCTAATCTTATTACAAATCAATAATGACACATAGAAACATAGTAACAATAACGATTCTGGGTTTTATAGTTTAGGGATATACTATTATAATAATTTTGGCCACCTCCACATCCGTAAACGTTTCTACCAGGGGTTCCCGTTAACAGGGTTCGAATCCAGGGGGAGACAGGATGTCTTTGACCGGTGCAGGCTTACAGAGGTAGGGCCTGTAGGGTCCACAAAAGTGGACCACGGGGCCATGAGGTCCCCGCCTAAAAACCTTTTTTTTTATTATAATAATTTTTTTTGATATTAATTGCAACAAAACACATTATCAACCAATAGATAAAATTACTTCTAAAGTTTTATATCACACTTATAAATCTATTACTTTATTAAATAATTAGAATTTGTCAAATAATAAACACCATAGTGACACTATAACTTCAAACAACAAAAACATATATGGAAATACTATCCAATATACATAATTTATAACGGTTAAGGGTCATTTACCAAACACTTACCTGGTCAATTACTTTACTTGGTGAGGACAACAAAGACCAAAAATCTTATTCGGTAAGAAAGAAAACAAAGATAGATAGTCTTACTCGGTATGTGAGGGTAGTGATTCTTACTCAGTAAACATTTATCGGGTGATAAACGTTTACCATCAATCCATTTTGATGTCCGAGAATGTTATTCGATAGGGAAAATAAGAGTGATGGCTTTTGCTGATAAGCTCTTACCCAATAAACATTTAGGTGTCGTTTGTTTTTTAAGAGGTCTAAAGTCTAAAGTCTTATTTTAGTTATGATTAATAAGAGGTGATGTGTAAAAATGTTTGAATGATTCAGACTTAAGAGTCATTAAGAGGTTTTTTAAGAAAAACAAACAACCCCTTAGTAAACGGGTCCTTAGTTATCTAATTCAAATTACTTGATATTAAACCACCACATTTTTTTCGGAATAAATCACACTATCACACAATCATTTTTCCAAAAAACAAAAGTTTATGAAGGAAATAAAATCAGGGTTTATTTTGAACTTTTAATATTTTTACGAGGGTTGAAAGTGTAATCCAACATAAAGTTGAGGGGTTATCTCCTTCGACAAATCTGCGTTGTCCATTTTTAAATTTATTAGGTGCTTCCCCTGTGATGATTCATCACCTGCTATGTGGACTGTTCATTCCGGAATAATAATTTTTAATCTAAAACTTTTGATTTAAATCCTCGAAACCCTTTCCAAATCCATGGACAAATTCAGAAAATCTTTCAACAGATCAACACAAATCGAATCAGAAGTCGAACCTGAAGAAAAGCAAATCCTCCTTCATCCAAACGGTCACGCCATTGATCAAATTCCTACAGTTACTGTTCCTGCCATGCGTTCGTCTCCGTCGCCGCCGGACTCCGGCGAACGCCGGAGAGATATCGGAAAAGGAACAAACGGCAATGTTGCTGCAGGTACTGCTACTACTACTACTACTACTAAAGAAGCAGAACTGGCAGCTTACAAGTTTAATCCTGTTGCGGACCAGCAAAACCCTAACAAGGTATGGAGAGATTCGAGCTACGATTTCACGAACGATAATGAGAAGTTCGATTTCTTAACGTCTGATACGCCGTCGCCACAGCAGTCTCCGGCGTTATCGAGGATACCGGAGAGTCCGAATAACTACGGGATGCTTACGCCGAAGGAGGTTAGGGTTTCGTTTCACGATGAGGTGATTGAGCCGCAACCGCTACGGCAGCGGTCTCATGGTAGTGGTCGTACCAGCGGTGCTTGCGGCGGAGAAGAGGTGGTCGTTTGCTCGGCGAATGCTTCATTTAGGAGGAAATCGACTTTGATGCGGATGAAAACCAAATCTAGGTTACAGGATCCGCCGGATACAGAACACAAATCGGGTCGGTTTTCCAAATCAGGTGTTTTAGGGAGAGTTGGTAGTGACATCGATGAAGATGATCCATTTTTGGATGATGATCTACCAGATGAATATAAGGAATTGAGGTATAGCAAATGGACTTTACTTCAATTGTTCAGTTTAATCTTAATTGTTGCTGCTTTAATTTCTACACTCACAATCCCTTATTTCAAGCATAAGAAACTGTATGATCTTGAGTTATGGAAATGGGGGGTTATGATATTGGTTTTGATCTGTGGAAGATTGTTTTCTGGTTGGGGGATTAGGATTTCGGTGATCTTGATAGAACGAAACTTCTTGCTACGAAAACGTGTTCTTTATTTCGTTTACGGATTGAGGAAAGCAGTTCAGAATTGTGTTTGGTTAGCTTTAGTTTTGATTGCTTGGCAATGTATATTCGATGAGAAAGTCGAACGAATGACACATGGGAAAGTTTTGCCGTATGTGACCAAGATTTGGATTTGTCTTTTGGTGGGTACGTTGGTTTGGCTCTTGAAAACGGTGCTCGTGAAGTCTCTTGCGTCGTCTTTCCATGTGAGCACGTTTTTTGACCGGATTCAAGAATCTTTATTCAACCAGTTTGTAATCGAGACGCTCTCTGGCCCACCGGTGATCGAGATTCAACAAGAACGTGAGGAGGAAGACCGGATGATCGCCGAAGTTCAAAAGCTTCAGAATGCGGGGGCCACTTTACCGCCCGATCTTAAGGCGAATATATTCAAGAAAAGTGGAAGGTATATTGGAACTCCAAGAACTAGTACTCCCATGGCTGGTAAAAGTGGTAAATTTTCGGAAGTTAATACACCTAAGAAGGTTGATGAAGGGATTACGATTGATCACTTGCATAGGCTAAATCAGAAGAATATATCCGCTTGGAATATGAAACGGTTGATGAATATTGTTCGAACAGGGGTATTATCGACTTTAGATGAGCAACTTGAAGGTACAACAGGGGATGAAGATGAGTCTTCCGTTCAGATCACAAGTGAAAAGCAGGCTAAGGTTGCAGCCAAGAAAATCTTCTGCAATGTTGCTAAGCGAGGGTCCAAGTAAGTTCTCAATCATGTTTTTATGCTGTATTAATCAGTTTTGTGTTCAATTTTGTCGGATAACATAGGAGTGGCACTCGTGAGTTTTTGTTGTAGAGAGATCATGTTTAGCCTAATCGTTAAGTTAGGGACACGACTCATAGGCAAAAGTTCAATTTGGAACCGTAAATATCATGAGAACCGTGAGAACCCACTATTCATGATGAATAAGTATACCGAAATATTCTTGAATATTATTCATCATTAATATCATGCATTTTCATTATTCATGGTATTCATCATGAATTTCTATCACGATATTTATCATGAATAATTGGTTTTCAGTTTTCACAGTTACCAAAGATATTTATGGTTCTCAAATTAACCTGTCCCACGACTCATAAGTGGAAACACCAACTTTTGAAAGCAGACACTTTGTTGCAACCAAACGAGCCCAATATATCCCACTTGAAGGTGGGATGTGGGATGTAGGCGGATCTGTCCTCACTCAAAGAGTAGAGCTGCTTGCGAAGACCCCCGACATTTGCAACTTGTAATGTTATTAGTCATCATTTGAATAATCTTTTCACCGTATCTTATTTTTTGTTTGGACAGACACATTTATCTATCGGACTTGCAGCGTTTTCTGAGAGATGATGAAGCGTTGAAGGCAATACGACTCTTTGATAGTGAAAGTGAAACAAAAGGAATCAGCAAGCGAGCGCTCAAAAACTGGGTGGTACGACTGTTGTTCTTCCTGATGGTCGTATTTTTTTTGCTTAGTCAACAATAATTCTGTTTTTGGATTTCTAAAAATCTGTTTTTTCAGGTTAATGTATTTCGAGAACGGAGGGCACTTGCATTGTCTCTCAACGACACTAAAACAGCCGTAAACAAACTCCATCAGATGTTGAATGTAGTCGTGGCGATCGTAATAATCGTCATCTGGCTTCTTATACTCAAAGTTGCAACTACACATTTCTTTATATTCCTAAGCTCACAGCTGCTTTTGGTGGTTTTCGTGTTTGGTAACACCTGCAAGACTACATTTGAAGCCATTATTTTCTTGTTCGTAATGCATCCATTTGATGTTGGCGATCGTTGTGAAGTTGATGGTGTTCAGGTAAACATTTTTGTTGGATCCCCACGTCAACTTTTTTGGAGTTTCACGTCCGCTAGACAGATATATATGTAGGGGCAGCTTCATTTTTAGGAACCCGGGAACCACTCTCTTTACAAGTATTCACGATGAATATTCATCATGAATCATGAATATCTGCTACAACATTCATCATAGGGATATTTTATCATGTTATTCGACATGAATAATCACAAAAAGTGTCCGGGGATTTAAAATATTTAAGGTTTCTAAAAAGAACCTCCCCTCTCTCTCTCTCTCTCTATATATATATATAGATATATGAACCTCCCATTTGTTTATTAGGTTTTTTAGAGGGTGATTCAAAGGGGTTCTACATATCTTTGCAATTGCAATATTTATTTCGCAGTTATGGACTTTGTTTTTGTCATGGTTGTAACTCTCAACTTTGCTGTTTGCAGATGATAGTTGAGGAGATGAATATATTAACAACGGTTTTCTTGAGGTTCGATAACCAGAAAATTATATATCCTAACAGTGTCTTGGCGACGAAACCCATTGCTAATTACTACCGTAGTCCAGATATGGGGGATGCCGTCGATTTCTGTATACATGTATCAACTCCTGTAGAAAAGGTTGCTCAGATGAAGGAGAAGATAACAAGGTATGTGTCATTACTCATCTTTCTGCAAAAAATAGGTATGACACTACCTTCTGGAGCGTTCCCACCAATACCGGTCCCACAGCCATCATGTGGCCTGTGGGAAGGTAAATCGTGTGTCCCACAGACAATTGGACTCAAACACCATACCTCCTATTCATTCTGCAAGAATGCTCACGTACTTATTTTTTAAAAGGGTATCCTAGGCACAACTAGACTAATTCCTGGCAATTTTTGACTGTTAAAGCGACAACCCTAGATAAACCGCAGTGGCCACAGGTTGCGTACACCTGGATTCGAACCCGGGGAGGATGGGATATCCCACCACATCCCCCACAGGCCAGTACGCCACAAGCCTTGTGGTTAATGCTCACCTACTTAGGGGCTGTTTGTTTACCTCTTAATGGTTCCATTAAGGGCACCTCTGAATCGCTAAGAGGTAAATCTTGTTTGGCAAAAAAAAAGAGTTGTCTCTTAATGGTTCCAAAATCCTCTTAATGATTTTGTACCCTGTACCCTGACCCTCCCTTAATCATTAAGCGCCCATATTTCATTATGAACAATTAGCAAACAACCATATTTCATTTTACACTATATCATAAAAACCTCTTAATCATTCAGACCACTTAATCATTCTGCACTAAACCATTCAGCAACTGCCAAACAACCCCTTAGGCTAAAGCCGTAGGGATTAGATACTCCTCTTTATGGCGCCACCCTTTGTAGTGTCCCGGTTTCCCGGTCCCACAACCATTATGGGGAAGTAAATCGTGTGTCCCGGGGGAAAGTAGGTGGTGCCTAGAGTTGAACATCTTTGATGCTCACCTCCTTACCCGCTAAGCTAAAGCCGTAGGGGCTCAATACTCATCTTTAAGCCATCCAATGGAGTGCCCCACCTTACCGGCCCCACCTCCATAATGGGGAGGTAAATCACGTGTCCAAGGGGCAGGTGGGCCCAACCTCCTACTCATTCTGCAAGGATGTCCACCTTCTTAAATGTCATGCTAAAACCACAGGATCATATACTCATCTTTATAATAATCTCATTTGTTACCTAAAATAAACCGTCAATAACCCGTTGTTGTGATTGCAGCTACATCGAGAACAAGAGTGATCATTGGTACCCGGCACCCCTGATCGTGGTGAGGGACATCGAGGACTTGAATCGGCTAAAGATATCGATATGGCTTTCACACCGTATGAACTTCCAAGATATGGGAGAAAGGTGGCAACGAAGAGCGCTTCTAGTCGAGGAAATGATTAAAATCTTCAGAGAGCTCGATATCGAGTACCGAATGCTGCCCGTTGACATCAACGTCCGCAACATGCCGACCCTGACCTCGAATCGGCTTCCGTCAAACTGGATGGCTTGTGCAAACTGATCAAACTTTGAGAAGTAAAAAACAACATTTAATCTCAGGTGAAGTAAACCTCTGTGTCTTGAAGAACCCATTAGGTTTAATTTATAGTTGGCATTATCATTTAAACACTTGGAACTTGAGGTTTGGACTTCTTGTTACATGGTAGAATACATGATGTGTATATAAATACCAGAAGTTGTAACGTTTTTCGACATCGTTTTTCGTGTTCTGAGTCCATTCGAATGGTTATTTCTTTTGGTTTTGTGGGTATCGATTTTTTTTTATTGGAAATAAAGATGTAAAGTATCGAACAAGATGGTAAACCGAGAAAAAAAAGAAGCTAAGGGGCTGTTTGTTTACCTCTTAATGGTTCCATTAAGAGGCAACCTCTGAATCGTTAAAGAGGTGAATCCTGTTTGGCAGGAAAAAAAGTTCTCTTAATGGTTCCAAAACCCTCTGAATCATTTTGTATTCTGGGTCTCCCTTAACCATTAAGCGTCTTGATTTCATTATGAACAATTACCAAACAAATATATTTCATATTGCACTATATCATAAGAGCCTCTTAATTTTTCTGACCCCTTAATCATTCTGCACCAAACCATTCAGCAACTGCCAAACAGCCCCTAAGACCTCGTTTGGTTTAGAGAAATATTATGGAATCTAAATCTGAATGAATTAAAATGGTCAATTCCGTTGACTGAACGAGACTATTTGTAAATTAACGGGAAAATTTGTATTTTCATTATAGATTTAAAATATATACACCTGCACAAAGAAAATGGCATGATGACACATTTCACAACCCTAATTTTTTACACTAGAACGGAGGAACGAAACGATATTTGTGTCACCATATCCTCTAGTGTGGGTCCAGTGGCGGACCCATGATTTTAGGTGAGCGGGTGCACAAACCAAAAACTTAAGAAGTTGTCGATGTGTTTTTAGCCAAATTCCCCCCTATTAGAGGACTTTTTATGTTTTTGGTTAATTTCGAGGGATTTTTTAAGGATGGATTATTTTTGTGTTGATTCGAGGGATTTTTTGGATTGATTTTAAGAGATCTTTTTGATTTTTCGGTTGATTTCGAGAATAAATTTTGCTTTTTTTGGGACTGTGCACCTTTTACCCCTCTAAAACGTATATATCATGAAACACCCCTTGTAGTTGAGCGGATGCACCTTACGCACCAATTTTTTTTTTCACTCTTACAAAGCGTACTTCAGCAGGTGCACAGGACCCCGGGAAGGGTAGGCCTGCGCCTGTGTGGGTCCACCCATGATCTAAGGTTTTCTAATTCACGGGGATTAATATAATTCCTACGAACTTTCTTCCTTAAAACATGTAAATCCAACAAACTTTCTTCCTTAAAAAATATGGTATATACATTAATAATTAAGCATTTAACATAAGGTGTTGCGTGACAATTCATACGCATGTGCTTCCACCGCATGTTTACTAAAAAAGTGAAAGATTTAATTTACAATTAATTAGTTGTCATTAAGAATTAAAGCTTATTATGTTATTCAATATTAATATTTTTAACAAACTTTTGTAGATAATCTACTCAAGGGGATAATGAGAAGTTGACTGAAGCTGTTTGTTTACGTTTTAATGGCTTTATTAAGAGACAACCTTTGATTTATGCCCCTCGTATTCTCTCATGCTCTCTTGCCTCTCGTATTTGTTCTCATCATCGCACCCTTGACCCTCCTCTCATTATGCTTGTTGGGTCAATGACGATAAGTTTAGAGATAATTAGCTTGTTGGGTAAGTTTTAGGGAAAACCTCAAATAAACGGAAAACTGAAGAACACCCTGGTAGCCCTTCATCAGGACGATATACACTTGTGCATATAAGTAATTTGTAACATGCACACATAAAAACCAAAAAAACAACATAATTTACCTGTATGCACAAGTGTATATTGTCTAGGTTTATTGGCGGGGACCCAAGGCCCCGTGGCCCACTTTTGTGGACCCTACATGCCCTACCTCTATAAGCTTGCGCCGGAAAAGACATCCTGTCTCCCCCCGGATTCGAACCCTAGTACGAGAACCCCAGGTAGAAGCGTTTACAGAAGAGAGGTGGCCACTAGGCCAAAGACCTAGTGGTTAGTGTATATTGTTTAGATGAAGGGCTACCAGAGTGTTCTTCTGTTTTCCGTTTTTTTGAGGTTTTCTCGTGAACCTCCCTGCCATGCTATTAGATACTTTTGTAATTGTCAAATGAAATTGTCTTAAAAACCAAGTTATGTTGTAGCACGTTATCTTCCATTTCTTAATTTGGCTCATCTTTCCCCAATATTGATTGCATGTTGCATAATCCAACTCATTTAGAGAAGCTTCTACTAAATGAAGCAATCTCATTAAAATAGTATGACAATGTGGTTTCTTTTTATTATTGTATGTATGTAGGTTGTTCATCTAAACTGTAAAACCGCACAAACCGTCCATACCGTACTGTACCAAAACGCAAAACGCGGTTCAGAACTTCCACGGTGCGGTTTACATTTTTTTCAAACCGTGCTATGCGTTTTTGAGTTATCAAACCGTTGTTCAAACCGCACCGCACCGCTAATTATATATGTATATATTTTTAAATTTATATATTACAAACACATATATGTATATACAGAATAATTGCAATAGTTATATAATATGTATTTATGAATTGGACGTAATGAATATTTTTATTTTTTGGACTACAATCACGTTATTGTTGGTTTTAAATCGAAGTTTTGCTCTTATAATTATTGGATTGTAGCTATAAAGTGCGTAAGGTACAAACCGCATTCGCGTTGCGGTTTTGTGCGGTTTGAAGTATATGTGATGCGATTTGCAGTTTGGAAAAATGCTCAAACCGCATATCTGATGCGGTTTACGGTTTTTTTCCCCAAATCGCACCGCGAACACCCCAACCTATATGGAACCATTTCTTATATAACCCCCGATTTTTGTTTCAGCTGATTTTATTATTCGTATTTTTCCCTCTTCTTACCCTCCAATTTTTCGGCTTCTTCAAGATTTATTCTTAATATTGCCTCAAACACAAGAGCATTCGAACACATAAACACATAATTCATAATTGCAACAAATTAAAAAGGCGTGTGACTGAATCGTGAAGCATCATATTTCGTGTTCTTTTCAAATTTCCGAAAAGAAGGCTACAAGGACACACCAAGAAACCTTCATATTTGATGTAGATATTATAGGATCGCTCTAATAACCTATAAACCCGACGTGAAATAACCCAACCCGAAACAACTCGATATTTGTTAAATCTTCAAACAATAAGTATTGGGTTAAAATTTGGTTTAGGACCATTTGAATCCAACCCAAACCGATGAACCCTGTGTGTCCCAAATATGCAAGTATGATCAAAATGAACAACAAGATTAAACTCTAAATACCATATGTATTGATCTTTCAACAAATACAAGCTTTCTCTCTCTACAATCTCTCTCTAGAATGAATACGAGTTAAAATCCTAATGACATATTACAAAGAAAAACCTATTTATACCTACACTATTACAAAGCAAACTAAATTAACACTTTTGACATTTACAAAATAACTCCTTCACTTTGACTTTCAAAATAATATAATTTTGAAGCAAAACATGAGGTTCAAACCTGACATTAAAATCATTATCAGAGAGATCAAGAGACATCAATTTACGAAGAAGTGTTATATCGGTACGAACTTGACCCACAAACCCACATCTAGAGATGTTGAGATGTGTGTGACTATTAGAAAACCGACCAAAGTTAGGAACCTTCAAAATATTGAAAGCAAGATTAAGTCTCTAAAGAGGGTGGTGTTAGGGTGGATGGTACCTCGTAGCATACCACATCTAAGGTCGAGACTGATATGGTTGCAAGTGACACTCTTGTTCCAACTCATCATAACCGGATAATAGCGTCCTGTCAACACAACACTTTAGAATTTATTCGATAAAATGAACAAAACAATACTTCCGAGACAACCCGTTCCAACAAGAGAGACAACATAATTGGCTCCGCATCGTATCGTAATTATGTTGTGTTCGTCTATGATTCTATCCATAAAAACAGACCTGCATAAACGAATTAATTAAAACAGCTTTCGTAGACTTAGTCGCCGGCGAGATTCTTCTTGATCGGTGAATTGAAAGGTTAAAGTGGTTTGATTTTGTGGTTCAAATGAGAATTTATGGCGATGGAGAAGAAAACTGTGGGTTTTTTTTGGAAGAAATAGAAAAGTGTTTGTTTAATTTCTGGTTTTAGGGCACATATAAAGTTGGGCTTTAGAAAAGAATTGGCATTGGTTATTGGGCTCAAACCCTCAAAAATCAAAAATCAAAAATCAAAACAAGAAAATAAATATATATTTTTGAATATATTTGATATATTTATAGCTACAACTAATATTAGGAGGTTCAGGGGAAATTCTAAAAAAAAACGTAAAACTGAAGAACACTTTTGGTGACCCTTCATCTAGATGGTATACAGTTGTGCATATGCATGTGTGCATGTTACAAATTACTTGTATGCACAATTGCATATCGTCCGATCCAGATGAATGGTTATTAGGTGTTCTTCAGTTTTTCGTTTTTTTTAGTTTTTCCCAGAACTTGAACCAATATTAATATTAAAATATTAAATTTATTGTATTTTTTATATATGAAAATTATTTTGATGTATTCATATTTTATCTTCTTGGAATACATATCTTATTCCCTTAATTACACCATCTATACTATATTATAAAGCACGGATAAAAAACTCTTAAATACAAATTATTAGGCACAAGGTACCATCATTTTATGCAAGATTTTAAAAATCTCTTAATTTACAAGTATTAAAGCACAAGATACATATTATTACTGCAAACTTCTAACACCCACCAATTTGGTATGTGTAGGGCATTCTTTTTACTACTGCAGACTTCTAACACCCATCAATCATTAGATAAGAAATGGATGCATATTAGGATGACACCGAGATAAGATGCACCGACCATATCAATTTCCTTTTAAGCCGCAATTAATGAGAGGATTTGAGATTAAAAAATAACAACAATTTAGATCCACTTGTCACTTCTCACATTTAACTCAACTTCTCACATGTTACAGTCCAAAAATATTATATTTCAAAAGATGTTTATAAACTTAGAACGTTTATATAAAAATGTGAGTCTAAGAACTCCAAAGTTTCACGCTCGATCTCAAGTCCCGTCCCTGTATACGTCACTTCGAACCTGCCGTGTCAGAAAACAAAAACACGGCTGAGCACATGGCTCAGTGAATGGATTATAATATAAATTCGTAAATAACAATGAAAAATCAATAACGAAGCGGAAGACTTAAAAATTCATTTCGAATAATGTTCTTGAAATTCAAGTTCATAACAAAAGAAATGTTCAGTAATTTTCAAAGACAATAATTTCAAGAACGATTCACACTTTAATTTCAAAACGTAATATAAATAAAGTCCGTCAATTCCTGTCGTGTTCGTGGGGTGATCAGCCACACGAACTGGGTCGGCATGCGGGCACACACAACGAGTCCCCCGTGAATTTAACCACGGTCACATATTCTGTGGGTAAATTTCTAGAATCGATTCATCCGCCCTGGAGCCAACAAAGTCAACCAAGTCCTCCCACTCACGTAAGCCACATAGGCTTAACTCTGGTGGACCGTCATCTGCAGGACGCTATGACAACAAAGCCGCCATAGAAAGCATCCCAAATAATGTGCCCATTTATTGGGTTCTTCTAAAATCAAAGAAAACTAAACATGTGCCATTTACCCAAATGGCGATCACAGAAATTATAATCTATATAATTCACATTTTTTTCATAAACAATCTCATACGAGACACATTTTAATAAAACATCAAAATGTTCAAACAATTGATTCAATAAACCAAAATCAATGTGTATGTGTGTGTGTATAATTTCACATTTGTTGATCACGTTCGATTGATCAATCACAAGGCGGTGAACCACCTTTAGGAAGGGTCAACTACAACAACTAGTTGCCTACGATTCAAAAGAAATGAAATCCATACCTTAACCAAATCGAAACGTAACACGCTATCAACCGAGATCCGAGATTCATGATGAACTTTAACTCGTCCAATTGCCTATTTAAACCATAAATTACTATTACTCACATAATATAAAACTTAACGTTTATTATCCTTAGCTTAATCACGAAATTATATTCTCTTAGGCATTAAACCGAACACTTGGTGTGTTTCGCTTAGAAAATATAAACTATATATATAAGTAGCAAATTTGGCGAAAATATTCTTATCCATAAAAGATATTTATTTCCCCCTCCTAAATTCTTGTTCATAGTTTCTTGGTTTTCTTCCTTCCTCCTGCAAATCTGCAAATTTTCTTCTTCGATTTCTGCAGCCATGATCGATTCTTATCCTTCTTGACGTTATTCACAGTTTTCATCTACATCGCCGTGAAAAATCACATATCCACCGATTGATTTCATCTCAATTCATCTCTATAGTCTTAGATAATCGAATTGAAATCTGAATTTTAATCGATTTCCCCCTTTTCTAGGGGGAAAGAGGATGAAACCCTCGAAAAAAACGAATTTTAGGTAGAGAAAAATGTCAACGTCGGTGGATTGGTCGGAATTACAACCGGAACTAATCGAATCAATCGGAAACAAACTCAAAGTTCATAAGGATTACGTAAAATTCAGAGCTGTTTGTTCGAATTGGCGAAGATCAATCCCTAAAACCCCAAAACATCTTCCATATCAACTCCCATGGCTGATGCTTCCTCAAAGCAACAATCACAATCGTCAATCGCATCTCCGATCGTTCTTCAGCATCTCCGACAACAAGATCCACCGGCTCAGTCTTCCAGAAGCTTCCAACATCCGTCGTAGATGCGGATCTTCTCACGGTTGGCTCGTAATCCTCGAAGAAACCCCCGCGGTTTTCCTTATAAATCCATTAACAAGGGTAAAACACCACCTACCACCGTTATCTTCGTTTCCTAATGTCACAAAGTTTAATTTCTATGATGTTGGAAGAGAATACACACTCAAAACCTCAGAAGGTGATGTTTATACCTGCAATTTGAAAGAAATGCGTGATTCGTTTATCAAGAAGGTTGTTTTTTCTTCCAGTCCTTCTGATGAAGATTCAGATTACTTTGCTCTTGCGATTTTGAATCAAACTGGTGATCTTGCTTACTGTAAAAAGGGTGATTGTTTATGGAAGTTTATAGATGATGCACAATCTTACTGTGAAGATGTTGTTTATCATAAAGGTTGTTTTTATGCTGTGAGTAAATATGGAACTATTGCAGTTTGTGACATTTCTGGATCTTTGCCTGTTGTTTCTTTCATCCAAACACCACCACAAGTTGGTGGAGATATGCAGTACTTGGTTAGTTTAGAGGATGAATTGTTGTTAGTTACGCGGTATTTGGAGTTGGGGTTCGATGTTGATCAGCATCAACTTGATATATTTTACAAAACGACTGAGTTTCGTGTTTGTAAACTGGTTTTGAGTGGACCGATGTGGGAGATTGTTGGTAAATTGGACGAATGGGCATTATTTGTTGGTGAGAATGCTTCGATGGCGTTTCGTGCTTCTGATTTTCAAGGTTGTAAAGGGAATCGGATTTATTTTACGGATGATTATTCGGAGTGGAATTATGATGGTGCTAATGGGGATCATGATTTGGGTGTTTATGATTTGGAAGATGGTAGTGTTATTGCTTTGCCGTGTTATCCACGAAAGTTTTACAATGGACGACGATGGCCGCCTCCCATTTGGATCACTCCAAGTTTGCATTAATATGTAAGTCTTTAATGTCAAGATGTTGTGGATTATGTTATATATAGTTTCCGCCATTAGTAATCATGCGTATGCTTAGATGCATCAAGAAGATACAAGAAATAGACCCGTATGCAAATTTACAACTATCTTGAAAAACACAAGTACTTCTTATGCATTTAGCGTACAACAATAAACCAAATCAAACGAACCAGTGAATCCCACACGGAGTAGGGTCTCGGGAGGGTAGGAAGACCTTTATGAGGGGTTCTTCGGTGAACCGATGACTTTTTGACAGGGTTTGATAATGTCATTGCCTAAGCAGGAGAATGTCACTTTCATACACAAGAATGTATAAAAGCTTGTCGGAAGGTCATAGATTTAAACACATTTGTTAGAAGGGTATTTAGGTAAATAACCCGAGTAATAAAAGAGGTTGTTTTCATAAAGACCCTTGGCTTTAGTAGACAACAATACTTGAGTTGAATAGATTTGGAAGAAAAAGAAGGCAAAGGTACATGTTTTTGGAAAATGTTTACTTTCACGGAAACAACTGCTTTACCCTTTGAGACATATGACAGATCTACATACGTCCCACCTTCCAGACTCTATTTTCGAGTAGGATATATACACATATAGTGTGGTTTGGTTATTGACCTATTGGGTTTTCTCTCTTTTTACTATTTATTTGTTTCTCAAAAGGTAAATTTTGATCAAATCACATGTGATTATCGCTCATCGCTACATTCTTAATGTAACTTATCATTGTTCATATAAATTCATTTGCAGCTATCATAAGAGGGCATGATTTCCATTTGGGCAAACTCAGAAATCTGCAAGTAACATCGAATAATTTGAAAACATATCCTCAAAGGTAATATGTTCGGTTTTTGGGTAGATTGGTGGCTTTGTGTTCTGTATAATATTCAATGGGTAGACACACCAAGACCATGTAAATTACCATCAAACTCATCATTTTATTCTTTTCGAGTTATAGAGAATATGCGGTATTTTACGCGTTTTTTCTATAAAAAGAAACGATGGTGTGTTTGATGAGAAGTTTGGTTGTAGATATAGATTTCAGAGTGTGTAAATATTTAACTAGTGTTCTTGATGGAGTTTGCTTTAGGAACCATGTTAAAGTTAAAGAGTGCATCTTTATATTTGTATGTTTTACTATCTTGACTTTTATGGTTATTCAATCTTTTTATATTGACATCTTTGGTTCCTAGGGAAACGAATATCAGCCTCGAACTCGACTCGAGCTAGAATATTTTTTCAAAATATTGCTCGAGTTGGTATGTTTTTCTGTGTTTGAGCTCGATGCTCGTTTAACAGTTTTGAGCTATACATTATCATATAAGATTTAAGCTTTATAAGCTCGTTTATAGGCTCAAACTCGAGATTGAGAGTTCAATAACTTATTTTTGATGATATGATTCATGAATATGTGAACATGTTCGGCTTGAGAAAATGTATGCTTGTATCGTTAGGCTTGGATTGAAAAATTTAATCGGGCTTTTGAACGGACCGCATTGAGGTTATTGTTACCAAGCTCAACTCCTGGGGTTAAACGGGCATAGTTTTGTGTTTTAGATCGCCTTGGGATAAAAATTACTAAGGTTTCGTTTACCAAATACATTTACAATGTAAGCGTTTTCAGACAAGAGTCAACACGTTCGCTTACGTTTTTAGGTAACATTACCGATCACCAAAATGGATTGTTGGTAAGCGTCTATCACCTGGTAATCGGATACTGGGTATGTGTCACCATCCGCAGTTACCGGGTAAGATTCTCAGTCTTTGCTATGCTCGCTCGGTAAATTAAGTAACCCAATAAGTGTTTGGTAGCTTGAGATTGAGTAGTAGGTTTAATGCTCGAATAGTTGAATTTGCATCGTTTTGATATGCATATAAACCCCAATTCTCTTGTGTTCGAATTCTACGTCAATCATGACTTAAACTAAAATTTAATTAAGCGGATGGAAATAACAACTATGAACGAACCAATGAGGGGCTATTTATCAACACAAGTTGACTAAAGTTTAGCTGGGTAGGAGTGCGGTTTGACTCAAATTAATTACTGACCTAGTAAGAGTCCCTTTCTTAACTTATAAGATCAACATTTCGGTCAATAACATGGACCGGTAAAAGGGGTTTGGTAAAAAACAATATTTCAGGACTAACTTAACTGGTAAGAGTACCCAATAAGAGGTGGTAAGAAGATGGTAAAAAATTCCGGAAGTTGAAACTAATAGATGGTAGTTTAAATATTGTTGCCAGGGGATCGGAATTTGACCAAAGTTTGTTTTCTTTTATTTTTTCTTTCATCTTAAATAAAATGATTTGGATATTGTAACATTTGAATTTCTTAACCTATTCGTTTAGCTTTTATTCGTATGAGTTGTTATGAATAAATTATAGTTGAAATTGACCCTTTTTAATATCATCTCTAATTAAACGAAAATTAGCAATTTAGCATTAAATATTGATTTTATAAATTCGGAAAAAGGATGGAGCCTCTAATGCTTATAGTGCTCTATATATTGCCATAAAGAAAACTCCGACTATCCTCTCAAACAGTTTCATCCTTCTCAATCTTTCCATGTACTTTTACAGTGAAATATAATTACTGATTTCGTTTATAATCAAATTTAAAATCATGTTCGTTTGTATATTTGGATGAAATTTAAAATTGAAATGACAAATTCTATTGGATTGAGGAATATGCTATTCATCCTCTCTACTCATATAAAAACATATACAATGAATATTGCTTAAAATAGTATCTGAAGGATAAGATGTATGCAAATATTTTCTCTTTCTAAGAACATCCTTTTCAAGTTTTCCTATCAACTTCATGAAATTGAGTTTCAGTGAAATATATACTTCAACAAAAATACCTTTCATTATTATAATTATTTATTAGATATCAGTCTTAAACAATTAAATATTAGATCAAACGATCAACACAAAAATAATAAGAAGTCCTTAAAAATGTTTTAAATAAAATATTCTATATTTTCTAAAAATAAAACCAAATATAATTGATAAGATATAAATGTTGTTGAGATACTAAAACAACTTAAATGATACTTTTACAATATAGCAACATATTATTGTTGTTTTTCTTTTTGTGTGTAACCACTAAAGAAAAATAAGGTATAATATAAATATATAAATGATGAACAACTTAGAATTTTATTATCATCTAAATATCTTATTCTGATTATTTTAATATTATATGATGACTTTCTAAACGTATATCCAAACACTCCCAAAAATTGTAACAAACTTTGTGATTAGATGAAACTTCTCTAGATATCCAACATTTCTCTCGTACAATTCTTTTACAATCACATAATAAAATCAATTACTACAAAGATCAACGGGTTAGAATTCCGATGACCAACAAAAGAAAGGAGTTAAAGGTTTGAAGTTAGATCTAAAGCAAGAAGTCGATCAAGTGGCTAATCTAACGTTTTAATTCAGAACAGTGAAAACAACCTGATTGGTTCTTTATCTTCTTCGTCTATCATGTAGTAAATTATCTGATATTTACCTTGTTCGATTTTTTTTTTGTTTTCAAGCAGCATGTCACACTAATTTGATTATTTGTAAACATATGGGTGCATGCTCAATTGCAAACTTAGTTCCATTTTAAAGCAGTGTCTCAGACATTCACGTGATATTGACCATGAATGGTGTAAACATTAATCTAGAATGGTGTAAAAAATTCATGTGGTTTAGTGTTTATGATGAATGTAAACAAACAAGGACACGTGTGCAATCTCATTTGTCCCCGGTTTCAAGGACGTTTCAATCTTTTTGGAGGTCTTATTACACCTAAATTTTTTGATTACACCGCAAAATGAGACAGCAAAGATGCATATATACAAATTTGCAATGATAAGTCGCATTACTTGTTTTCTGATTGAAATTAGAGTAACACTGAGGGAGGGTTATATTTTTTGCATTTTTTGATGAAAAATCCTAAAAATGTAAAAGTAGACCCCAAAATTTTGAGGGCCCCTAATCAAAATCACACATTTAACATGCTAAAAAACACACGGTTTTGCCCAATTTACAACAGAAAAAAACAAGTTTGCAACTTAATTTTCAAAATAAAAAAAAATCCCCTGAATAATGTTGATTTTGAAACACATGAGTTTTAAAAGGAAACACTTCATGTTCCGAAAAATGGGAGATGCTGTCTTGGACTTACTGTACTTGTTGTCACTTGTTCAACTCGATCTCCTCTTCACACTTCAATTTCGAACCTTTGAGGTACATGATAAAATCTCAAACTAAATTTCTTTATAATCTAACTGACCCACATAGATTGTGTAATGCTTTCTGTAATCATTGTACTTTTCAAGCTCAGCGCAACTCAAGTTCACTTGTTGAGTCCGTAATAAGGTCTATAAGCTTGTGTTCTTCGATATCCGTTTGCCAGTTGATTCATTCAACAGTTATTAAGTGTTTAAATTACAATGATGGGTTCATTGGTGACAGATTGGTGTCCCTTTATACGAGATTGGGATGCATTAAGGATGCACACAACCTGTTTGATGAAATTCCTCACAAGGATTTGGTATCCTGGAATTCAATTATTTCCTCATTTTCTCAAAAGGGGGATGTGAGTTTGAGCTTGAATGCATTTTATAGGTTGAGACAAGAGGATGGAATGAACCCAAATGAGATAACGCTTATATCGTTAATTTCAGCTTGTGGAACTGTGGAGGGAGGTTATATTCATGGCTTTGCTGTAAAAAATGGTTTAATATCAGAAATAAAAGTTTTGAATTCTCTTATTAACATGTATGGGAAATTTGGGTTTTCGAATGAGGCTTCTGGGTTGTTTGAGATGATAAAGTTGCCGAATTTAGTGTCGTGGAACTCGATCATTAAGATTTATATTCAAAGCGGTCTTTTGGAGAAGAGTATTACGTATTTTAATTTAATGAGGAGAGCTGGGATTTCTCCTGACCAAGCTACCATTGTCACAATACTTCAAAGTTGCGGTGATTTGGGCGTTGGGAAAGTAGTAGATGCATTTCATGGTCTTATTTTGTGCTCTGGTCTAGATAAAAGTATTCCTACAACGACTGCGTTACTGAGCGTTTATGCAAAATCTGGAAGATTAACGGCTTCGTGTGAAGTCTTTAGAGAAATGAAAGATCGAGATATGATAGCTTGGACTGCCATGCTTGCTGGATATGCCATGCACGGGTATGGCAGACAAGCGATTGAGCATTTTGAGTTCATGGTTCAAAAGGGTCTGGACCCTGATCATGTTACTTTCACCCATTTGTTGAGTGCTTGCAGTCATTCGGGTCTTATCGACGAGGGAAAGAGATTTTTCCAAATTATGTCTACTATTTATCGAGTCGAACCACGGTTGGACCATTACTCGTGCATGGTTGATCTGTTTGGTAGGTCAGGGCATTTAAAGGATGCACGCGTTTTAATCGATAACATGCCCATGGAGCCTAACTCGGGTGTTTGGGGAGCACTTCTTAATGGCTGCAAGGCTTTCGGAGACATCGAGCTTGGTGAGGAAGTTGCAGAAAGACTGATTGCTTTAAACCCGTTAGACCCTAGAAATTATATTATGCTATCGAGCATGTACGCTAAGGCTGGTCGTTGGAAAGATTTTTCGAAAGTTCGACTTTTAATGAAGGAGAAAGGTCTTGTAAGAACTGCCGGCTGCAGCTTTATTGAACATGGGCACAAGATTCATCGCTTTATTGTGAATGATCAAGCACACCCTGAGAGTGAGAGTATCTATACCAAGTTAGATGAAGTTATCAAGAAAATTCGAAAGGCTGGATATGTACCTAATACGGAGTTCGTTCTACATGATGTAGAGGAAGAAGTTAAAGAAAGTTTGGTGAGCAAACACAGTGAAAAGTTGGCAATTGCGTTCGGTCTTTTGGTCTATAATGACAGCAAGCCTCTGATAATCACAAAGAACCTGAGGATCTGCGGTGATTGCCACAACATGGCAAAGTTTGTATCGTTTGTTGAAAAGCGTAGGATCGTCATTCGTGATACAAGGAGGTTTCATCATTTCGCTGATGGGTTATGCTCTTGTGGAGATTACTGGTAATCTTCACTTTTATGATCTTTTTTTTTTCTTCTTTTGGGGTGGGCCGGTGGGGGAAGGGCAATGGATGCATGGAGGTACCTGCATCTAGAGTGGACATGTAAAGATAATATGTTGTTGTAATCTTGAAAAAGAAAGCCGCATACTTATACACCTTTGTGGAGTTTACTATATATTATGATACATTTGTCCATCATTTGTCAAAGAAGATGTCTATTTTTGTTGAGTTTACTATTTGTCCACTATTATTCAGATATCCCGTCTATCTTTTTCTTTCTCACAAATATTATATCTATCTGCAATTGCATTATGCAACCTTGTTTTAGCATCGGTTCTCAATCTTTTGATTTCCCTGTTCCTGAAGACTTATGTATTAAAGAGGCACTAGTACCTACATGATTAACACTAAGGTGTCTTCACTAAGATATTGTGATTATTAGTTAGTCAACATGTTGTAGATCCATGCAAGTAACTATAAAGAACAAAATCATTATTCTTCATTTTCTTTCTTTTTCACAAGTGAAAACCCTTCCGTTTTTGTTCTTCATGCAATGAAGGTTCTGATATCTTGTAGAATTGATTGTCTTGCCACTCATCGAACTAGTACAACATGTCAACATGATGTATATTTATTAGATCCTCAATTTTGCTTATTTGAGGATTTAGTTGATAGACTTTTGTTTCCAAGAATTTTATGGAATTTCATGTTTCTCCTATAAATATAATCAGTTAATATCCGCAACTAGCATTGAGCTGTTTTTGTCAAATAAGTATATTACTTTGCTCTAAGTCGAATGTGTGGATATTGTAGAGTATATTGATTTGAAACCTGTTGGTAGCCATTACTCTTTTGTGTTGTATGTGTGATATTGTAAAGATTTTGGT
Organism: Arctium minus; assembly: GCA_954870635.1. Taxonomy (NCBI): domain Eukaryota; kingdom Viridiplantae; phylum Streptophyta; class Magnoliopsida; order Asterales; family Asteraceae; genus Arctium; species Arctium minus. The sequence continues at coordinate 6,036,827 of OX941083.1, read as the reverse complement.
TTAAAATCACTTGGATGCTTACAGAATTTCCTTCATAATGGGCATTGCAAAAAAGTTAAATATGATGGTTCAAAAAGCTAATTTCTCATTATAGTTAACAAAATTTTTAAGCAGGTCTGGATTTGATCTGATTGATGATTCAGTCTTTGTAAAATACCTTGGGGTGCCCCTTATTTCTACACGATTATTTCACAGTGACTGCCTAGGCCCCATCGACCAAGTCAATAAAAGAGTGAATGACTGGAAGAACAAATGGTTAATTATCTTTTGCTGGTAGGCTTTAACTTATACACTTTGTTCTAGCTGCTATTCAAGTGTACCGGGCATCTCTTTTTCTAATTCCTGTCTCTGTCACCAAGGAGATTGAAAAGATTTTACGTGGTTTCCTATGGAACAAGGGTGATTATATGAAAGTAAGACTAAGGTGGGATGGAAGGAGGTTAGCTACACAAAATCTCAGGGAGGTCCGGACATAAAAACCCTTGAAAACTGAAACAAGATCCTGCTTGCTAAACATATATGGAAGATTATTGAAGGGGGAATCTTTATGGGTTAAATGGGTCTTCATATACAGAATAAAAGGAAGGAACTTTGGAGATGTGCTTGAACCTTTGGGGCATGCCAGGTTGGATGGCGTCTTGGGTCGGTATGATCTTGTTAGTATCCTTTCCAATTGGCGTATTTTCAAGACTATATGGAGTATCATTCAAAGACTGTTTGTGTATTTCATTTGGCATGAAAGAAATGCTACATTGCTCGGCTTGAAAATTAAGGACATCCCAAAACCCGTTTGACTGTGAGGGCGTGGAAATGCAAGGTGGGATTTATATATGGGGTTTGAACCAGATGACCATTCCCATGTATAATTTTCTCTTAACGTGGATTTCGTCTGTTGCTGTTGGGTGTGCTGTCTAGACTTTTTTCAGAGTGTTTATGCTACCATGATGATGATTTGGGATCATTTGTTGAAGATACAGTTGTTAAAGAGGATAACCTTTCTCTTCAAGTTCAGATCCAAGGTAGAGATACAGAAGTTCATGATACTGCAGATAGGGGACACCAACTTTGTGGTTTCTTAACCACAAGGGCTGTGGTGTGGTGGTAAAGGCTTGGGGAGTTCATAGCGCTCAACCCGGGTTCGAGCCCCACTCGTAGCACTTGTGGCCACTGAGGATAAACTCAGGGCTGCACGCTTTAGCAGCTGGGCCAAAGACCCTAATTGCCAAGGATTAGTCTGGGCCATAGGCCCAGGATACCCTTTACAAAAAAAAGAAAAGAAAAACTTTGTGGTTTCTTGTCGAGCAACCATTGGCGCACTGCTGATGATGCTGATGCACATAATGTCAGTTTTCGGAAATTCAAGATTTTTCATCATTTATTGTTGACATGTTACTCGAGGATTTGTCTCATCATATCATATGATACTGCTCGTGATGCTGATGCACATAAGGTCAGTTTTCGGGTCACATCTTTGTTTATTTGAAAATGCATATATTCAACTGTATCTCATGGCATTGTATAATTTAGATTTTCCTTTTATGCAGTGAGTTAGCCATCGATACCATCATATGTGGTGTAGATATTTCAAGGTTCAAAATGGCGTGAGGCGTGGCGTGGCGGCGAGGTCAAGCCTTAAGCCTTACAAGCCACGGCGAGGACGCGGCGTTTTTCAAGGCGTGACATGAGGCGGCAAATTTGTATGTCATATTCAAAATTATATATATACATACATGTTTTATATATATTATTCCAATCAAATAATGATATTAAAGAATGTACATTCATATTAGAAGAAGAAAAATCATATAAATTACTAGTATAAAAATAGTTTTTGATTGAATATTTAAAATAAAACTTAGAAAAATAATTTTACAACTTCGTTTTAATCGTGAGTCCATAACGTTTATTACTTCGTGAAACTATGAGTGATGTGATTAGATAAATCTATAAAAATGTTAAATCTAAAATTAAAAATGTAAAAACACAAAAGATAAAAAAAATTAAAAAATTAAAAAAAAATATTTTTTTTGAAAAAAAATCACGTCTTAGAAAAAACGCGCGCCGCGGCGCGCCATGGCGCGCCTTAAGGTGCCATAGTGTGAGCCACGCCTTACAGAAACTTTATGGGCCATTTCGTAACGGCGGAGACGCGTCTTGTGCCATATTGCGCCATGGCGCGCCTTTTTGAACACTGAGATATTATATGGCAACAAGACATTTGGAATAACTATTTCTTCTTGATGATAACCTTCGTTTCTTTTCTTTTGTAGTAGAAGTAAAGATGGTAGAGGGAACAAAGCTCGGTGGGGTTAATTGCTCAATTTCTTTGAAGTTGATGAACCATTTTGTTCAACTGTGCAAGAAAAGAAGAAAACATCGAGCTTCTGTTTGAATCTATGCTTTTAACCGCACCACTGTAGCGGTGCTATTGTGGTTAGCGGTGGTCAAATAGCGGTCCCACGATTAGTGGCGCTATTGACTGCTAAATGGCCGTATTTTGAATGCAAAAAAGCTTCCACACAACTCCGAATACACAAAAATGTTTATGAATTTGCTATGCTTGTAATCATGCAGGAACAATCCAAATGCTTATACAAAAGTTAAGAATAGTGTAATATGAACTTGTATATCTCCTATTTATATAACCTTGGAGTCCTTGTCGTATCTCCCGACCAAATGGTTGCATCAGTTGACTGAGTAGTGGGGCCGCACCTCTCTGCTGCTTATGTCTTCATCTTCTACCTTGTCCGCTACCAGATACACTTCAGCTTTTTCCCACATGCGGGTTTTGTCGTTATTCTACCCGCTTGCTTGCTTGGCCGAACGTCTGCTACTCATGTTGTACTTGTCAATTCTCCGCTTTTGGTAAAAGACAAACTTTTGCAACCAACTCTGTTGGTTGGGGGGTAAGGAACTTCTGGGTTTGCTTCATGTGAAACACAAAGTGGGTTACAAACATACACAAAAGAGACTTTACTTTATCTATATCCATATATGATGATGAAGTATAGAACTATTTCAATTGCATAGTGTCTTAATTATGCAACTACATATAGTGCCAAAAACTATCACAATTACCTCTACTTTGCACCAGAAAACTGTGCAAACACATCCCAAAAATGATTGGAAGTTTGGAACAACACCAGAACACTGCTGCTGCATTAGAATTCTGCCCCCAAAAAGAGGTGATGGTTAGCAGTGAAATAGAGAGAATTTAGAAGGGGCTGAAATAGGTCCTAACTGTATAGAAATTATTTGTGATATATATGTATATACATAATTAACCAGTGGTCGTTATTGTTTCAACTGATGCAACCACTTCGCCAGGAGATACGACAAGGACCCAAGGATTAATAAATATACAAGTTCATATATAAATCACACTAGTCTTAATTTTTAAATAAGCATCCGGCTATCTAGTTCTGCACTTGTTAATTTTGTATTCTAATGGAAGCCCTCTTTTGTTTATAACTGTCATCTGCAAGTTAAATATTATGCGGTACAGAAATCCTTGTGAGGAATTTCATCAAACAGGTTGTGTGCATCTTATATATAATGTTGAGAAATTAATGGTTTTAAAAATACATACCAGCTATGACAACATTAATTAGTTGCAACCTCCATCAATCTTTCTCTAGAATTAGTATTCCTGTGAAACATGTTCCTCAAGAAATTTAATACTAAAACAACATAACTAAATTTATATTCCAAGTCTATTAGTTCTAACTTGAAACAAGAAATTAATTAACACAAACCTACCTCTTGTAAGATTTTTGTCCTTATAAAAGAGTTGAGGTCTTCCGTTGCATCCCACAACCCAAACCTTGTTCGTATTACTTTTAGCTTTGGAGTAGTAGACTGTCCATTGGTGAAAACTGTCATTCTTGTACAATCTATTATTTCCAGAGTAGTTAATGATGGCCATTGAAAAGCCTGATCACTCCCCAAGCAAAATCCCTTCAAACTCTTGAGATAAGTTAGTCGTAAGGAATTTAGACAAGGGAAGGAGACCACCTCATTAGCTTCGGTTTTGGAATCTTGAACTTGCTCCACAATTACCTTCATGTTGGGGCAGTGACTTATATGTAGCTCTTGGAGTTGCACTAAACTACCAGTCATGCCATAAGAGAAAACATGTTCCAGGTAATGACATTTTTGAAGTGATACCTTTGTGAGGTTTGAAAAGTTAATTTTCCATATACATGATGATGATGATGTTGGTGGATGATCCATACTCATCACTTGTTTTTTGTTGGAAATTAGTAGTTTCACATCATCTGCAGATTGTGTTTCATCATTTACCTTATCTGCTTCTTCAATATCACCAACATTTTCTTCTTTAACCAACTCATTGCTTGGAAATATTGTTTTTTTCTGTCTCAATTCAAGAGAAGAACTTGCATCTACTTCGATTAAGTTCGAAAAAGACCAAGGGAACTGAAGATACTCTGTCGTTTCTGAAGTCGAGCACATACTTGAGTTATAGAGTTGATTTTGCTAACACAAAACATACAAAAATATTAGCTTATAAGAAACAATAAGATACATTATTAATTATGTATACAATTAAGTTCAAGGATGACAAGTTGTATTTCTGCGGGTGTACCAAAACCTATATTAATAAGTAAAGTAACAAACAAGGGTGGTGGCGTGTTGGCAAAAACCCTAGGGGAATGTGATGGCATTCTGTGACTAGGCTTAGTCTCAGACGACCATAATTTGCCAAGGATGTAGTCTACGCTTTTTAAGTGAACCTTTAAAAAAAAGTAACAACATACCTCAAGTGGTGCATTGGTCCAATCAAAGTTGAGGCCACATTCAAGACTATGTTTGCCAAACCATGTATTTATGTACTTGAGTTTCGGAGCCATCGAGCGACCAGGTGTGAAAATCATCATTTGCGGGCAACCATAGATCTCAACCTTATCCAATAATGGCCACCGGAAATCATTCTTCCCCAAGAAGAAGCTCGTGAGTTTTTCTAATTTGCCGAGTGTAAGGGACTTTAGACGAGGGAAGACCACATCTTTAGATGCCATTATTAATCCATTGTCTTCCTGCTTCACAATCACTTGTATTTCAGAGCAATCCTTTATCCTCAATTCTTGGAGTTTCTTGAGGCTTTCAAGTGTTGAACTTGTGAATATATATTTCAAACTGTTACACCCTTCAATTAACAATATTTTTAGGTTGGACAATTCAAGTAAAGTCGCATTTGTCAACCTTGCAGAATCCATCTGATCACCACTTCCTTCACCAATACTAACTTTGTCACCAACATCTTTGTTGACCCCTTCAATTTCAAATATCTCCCTCAATGAGTTGCAATACGATATGCGCACCTCCTCGAGCTTTGGCATTTGTCCAACCGCATGGGATGGAATCACATTTAACAAGGCATCACATCTATTTATCTTTATTGTTTTCAAGTATCGGCAAAAGGATGAGTATGTTACATCCAATTGAGAACACTGAAATATATACATGGATAAAAATCAGTGCATATATAATAATTACCAATGAAGCTGATGGGGTACTTCAACAAAACACAATTACTTGATATCCAATAAAACACTACTTATGTATATTTACAAACACAAGGTATATATTATCCAAAAGAGATCAAGCAATAGTGTTAAAATTATGACATATTACAACTCTAAAATAAGAGAAATAAAGGAAATATTAATACATCGTTCATTGAAGTGGAACCATCTAATCATTTCAGTAATGATTGGAAATGAAATGAAGTAAATAGTTAATTTTTATTATGATGTACTAAAAAAAAGAAACCATACCTGGAATTTGTCATCAATGGAAGTAGCACCAAGAGAGTTGAGTCTATTGGCACCAATACCATCAATACACCTTAGACTTTTCAAACCATAAAGGTCAATAACGTCTAAATGCGGGAAGAAATTGGCGTTTGTATAGGAAAATATAGATGTAGCAATTTCTTCATATTCATTGTCTATTGTTGAAACAACCTTTTCAATAGCATCACAACGATATATAGCGATGCTACTTAAGTTGGAGAGAAGTTTTGCAATGAGAGGGGAAAACAAGTACTTTATACGATTGCAACTATCAAGTCTTATGCTCGCGAGCCGGGGGAATGAAGAAGATATTGGTCCTTGTCGAGCAATTAAGAACTGGTTCCAATCGTACTTCCACAAATGAGTCATCCTCTCCATGCCAAATAAATACAGATCCTTGAGGTGTGGAAGTACCGGTGGTTGCTGAATATTCAGAGTTGTTGTCAATTTTCTACTATTTGAACTCTCTATCTCAAACACCACCTCCACTCTTTTAGAACCAATTATTTCAAGTGTACGAAGGTAAGGGAACGTGTGTATGAGATAAGATGGGAATGCAACAACATTAGTCTGCATATATTCCAACAACAAATGTAATTAGCAATTATATGTTAAAAAACTAAATTATATTAACAAATTTATACTATGAATCAAACAGAAATTAAATGGATTTTAAGAAAATTTCCAAGAATCTAGGAATGAAATTGAAATGATGATCAGAAAGTTCATTGACTAGAAGCATTTGCATTTTTTTCCTTGAAATAAATGAGTTTTTGTAATTACTAGTGATGACCAAATTCTAAGAATTTGGGAGAGAGTTTGTATATATGTTTTCTCTATGGTGGACATATAATTATTTAAGGATATAGCATTTTGCAACCAATAGCTACTTAGGCATTGTTCGACAAACATAACCTAACTTATTTTATGAGTTTTTATTTGGATGGACATAATTTATTTTATAAGCTAGCTTATTAAAATGCTAGTTGAAGTAGAGTTAGTTTTAGGAGCATTTTGACACTTTTTCTAATTATAACCCTGATAAATATTAACTTTAATGATTTGTGTGTGAAACAGGTTGGGAACGAGTTAAATACAACATTTTGGACTGACACCTGAAAGGGCTCCGTTCCCTTTTCATCTCGTTTTGGTAGAGTTTTTGCTCTAGAAAATGAGAAGTAGGTGGTTGTTGTTGATAGAATTAAGGTGGGAAACTCTTGGTCTTGGCGCAGACCCATGCGAGACGGCAGAGAATCTAAGGAATTTGAACATCTGAGGGAGGTAATTGGGCTTGTTCTTTGTCCGATAATTCAGACATATGGATTTGGGTTTTATCTCCTAATGGTCTATTTTTTTTTAGTTCTTTGTGATGTATTATCGAGAAAGCTTTATTGGGTGTTGGTGAGAGGGAGACGATATGGAACCATATGACTCCTCCTAGAGTAAACATTTTCATTTGAAGGATTATGCTCGGTAGAATTCCATCCTATGATAACCTCATTAAGATGAAGGTGGATCTCGATTCAGCCCTACGAGCGATTTGTGGATTCGAGACTAAAACTACCCGACATTTGTTGTTTGAATGTTCCGTGACTTCGGAGGTTTGGCGATTCATTGAGAAATGGTGGTCCTTTTCGTTTTCCATGGATAGGTCGATGGATTCAATGAGCAACGACATCAAATCTGCTTTTGAGGACAGATTTGTAAGGAACATTGGAAGCTTATGTTTTTATCAGTTGTTATACTTTGTGGTGCTTTTGAAATAGGAGTACTTTTCTATAGTCATTCCCCATAAGGATTCTATCATTGACCAAATAGTGGAGAAGTTGTTTAGTTGGGTTTTGACCAGGTGTAAGGGGAGTGATAAAAATGATAGTGTGGAAATACCAACCTATTGATTGTGTCAGGTTGTTGTAACTGTTTCTTTTTTGCTAGCTGCTTGCTAGTTCTTAATGAGAATTTTGGTGGTGGTTTCAAAAAAATAATGCTGATAAATATTAATTGTTATTTATTATTATTATTTATAAATAAATATTAATGACAAATTAGGGAATTTAATTAAAATACCCTTTTTTGAAAAATCAGTACCCAAAATGCCCCAAATCTTGTAATTTTTGCCAAAATACCCCCTAGGTCCGCGTTTTTCACTGTTACACGCGGACCTGGTACGCGTTTTGGCCGCGTTCACTGTTACACGCGTACTCGAGCCGCGTTTTGGCCGCGTTTCCCCCTACACGAGGACTTGGTCCGCGTTTGGTCCGCGTTTGGTCCGCGTTTGGTCCGCGTTTTTTCAAAAAAACGCGGACTGGTACTGTTTGGGTCCGCGTGTGGGTCAAAACGCGGGGTGGGTACGCGTTTACACTGTTGCACGCGGGGTTGGTCCGCGTTTCAGCCATTATGTCCGCGTCTTGCGGTGATTGAATTGTCAAATTTAATATATATTTACAGTTTATACCCCTATAATTATTTAGTTAGTTTACTTTATACCTTTTACTTTTCTATTATTCATTTTATACTTTTATCATATTAACACACATAATCGTATATTAACTAAAATACGTTAAAAAAATACGTTTTAATTTTAACAAGTTACACCATTATAATCGTCTCCTCGAAACCTTCGAAATGAGCCCAATATTGAATATTTTTGGATTTAATTATTTTATTATATATCATATGTACTAACATAAAACGTATGAAACGTATGCATATATATATATTTTTTTTACCATAAAACATAAAACGTATTATATATCATATATACTACATATTTTTGGACAAATTATTCATAATTTATGTTATTCTTCTTTTTATCATTTTACTAATAACGATATTTTTAGTCCAATGGGTAGGATATCGTTATTTTTACTAAAATATCGTTATTTTTAGTCCAATGGTAGGATATCGTTATTTTTACTAAAATATCGTTATTTCTAGTCCAATGGAAGGATATCGTTATTTTTACTAAAATATCGTTATTTCTAGTCCAATGGAAGAATATCGTTATTTTTACTAAAATATCGTTATTTCTAGTCCAATGGTAGGATATCGTTATTTTTACTAAAATATCGGTATTTTTAGTCCAATGGTAGGATATCGTTATTTCTAGTCCAATGGTAGGATATCGTTATTTTTACTAAAATATCGTTATATTTAGTCCAATGGTAGGATGTCGTTATTTTTACTAAAATATCGTTATTTTTAGTCCAATGGTAGGATGTCGTTATTTTTACTAAAATATCGTTATTTTTAGTCCAATGGTAGGATCTCGTTATTTTTACTAAAATATCGTTATTTCTAGTCCAATGGTAGGATATCGTTATTTTTACTAAAATATCGTTATTTCTAGTCCAATGGTAGGATATCGTTATTTTTACTAAAATATCGTTATTTCTAGTCCAATGGAAGAATATCGTTATTTTTACTAAAATATCGTTATTTCTAGTCCAATGGAAGAATATCGTTATTTTTACTAAAATATCGTTATTTTTAGTCCAATGGTAGGATATCGTTATTTTTACTAAAATATCGTTATTTCTAGTCCAATGGAAGGATATCGTTATTTTTACTAAAATATCGTTATTTCTAGTCCAATGGAAGAATATCGTTATTTTTACTAAAATATCGTTATTTCTAGTCCAATGGTAGGATATCGTTATTTTTACTAAAATATCGGTATTTTTAGTCCAATGGTAGGATATCGTTATTTTTAGTCCAATGGTAGGATATCGTTATTTTTACTAAAATATCGTTATATTTAGTCCAATGGTAGGATGTCGTTATTTTTACTAAAATATCGTTATTTTTAGTCCAATGGTAGGATATCGTTATTTTTACTAAAATATCGTTATTTTTAGTCCAATGGTAGGATATCGTTATTTTTACTAAAATATCGTTATTTCTAGTCCAATGGAAGAATATAACGATATTTTAGTAAAAATAACGATATTCTTCCATTGGACTAGAAATAAAGATATTTTAGTAAAAATAACGATATCCTTCCATTGGACTACAAATAACGATATTTTAGTAAAAATAACGATATCCTACCATTGGACTAGAAATAACGATATTTTAGTAAAAATAACGATATCCTACCATTGGACTAGAAATAACGATATTTTAGTAAAAATAACGATATCTTCCATTGGACTAGAAATAACGATATTTTAGTAAAAATAACGATATCCTTCCATTGGACTAGAAATAACGATATTTTAGTAAAAATAACGATATCCTACCATTGGACTAAAAATAACGATATTTTAGTAAAAATAACGATATCCTACCCATTGGACTAAAAATATCGTTATTAGTAAAATGATAAAAAGAAGAATAACATAAATTATGAATAATTTGTCCAAAAATATGTAGTATATATGATATATAATACGTTTTATGTTTTATGGTAAAAAAAAAAAAATATATGCATACGTTTCATACGTTTTATGTTAGTACATATGATATATAATAAAATAATTAAATCCAAAAATATTCAATATTGGGCTCATTTCGAAGGTTTCGAGGAGACGATTATAATGGTGTAACTTGTTAAAATTAAAACGTATTTTTTTAACGTATTTTAGTTAATATACGATTATGTGTGTTAATATGATAAAAGTATAAAATGAATAATAGAAAAGTAAAAGGTATAAAGTAAACTAACTAAATAATTATAGGGGTATAAACTGTAAATATATATTAAATTTGACAATTCAATCACCGCAAGACGCGGACATAATGGCTGAAACGCGGACCAACCCCGCGTGCAACAGTGTAAACGCGTACCCACCCCGCGTTTTGACCCACACGCGGACCCAAACAGTACCAGTCCGCGTTTTTTTGAAAAAACGCGGACCAAACGCGGACCAAACGCGGACCAAACGCGGACCAAGTCCTCGTGTAGGGGGAAACGCGGCCAAAACGCGGCTCGAGTACGCGTGTAACAGTGAACGCGGCCAAAACGCGTACCAGGTCCGCGTGTAACAGTGAAAAACGCGGACCTAGGGGGTATTTTGGCAAAAATTACAAGATTTGGGGCATTTTGGGTACTGATTTTTCAAAAAAGGGTATTTTAATTAATTTCCCTAAAAATTAACTATTACTAATATTAGAAAATAGTAATCATTAATAGATATTAATTTGTAGTAATTAACATTAATTAAAAATCATTAATGAAATTTATACATTAAACATTAATATTAATTATTTAACGATTTAGAATTATTATTAATCATATCAATTATTTGTGTATTTTTTTTTAATTATTGTTCAATATCTTTAGAAATCAAAAAACAAATATAACAATTTTAAAAATGTTTATACAAGTTAAATAAAAATTAAAGTTATACTTATTTTCTTTCATAAATAATAAAAACATCTTAGTTAGTTTTAATTAAATATTTAGTTTAATTACTAATTATATTTTTCGAAAAATTGTTAATTAGTTAGATATATGAGGTAGACCAATTTTATCATACTAGAAGCGCACTCACGCAATGCAGCGAGATACATCACGATTTTAATGTTTATTTTTATTTTTTGTTTTTTATTGATTTACAGTACGATTTTGGATGGTTTTTATTGAGTGATAATGGTTTTTTTATATATAAATTTGTTTAATTTAGGTTTAACAATATAATGTTTTTTATATAAAAAAAATTAAGTAGTTTGTTAAAATTCATTAATTATCTTATATATTTTAAATTTTTTATATTTAAATTGAGATATTTATCCTGTTTAGATTATGTTTATCAGAATTCAAATTTCATAATTTTAAAATTTGGGGATTAGAGATAAGGATTTTGGGGGATAAGAATGAAATTTATTAATTAGGGTTAAAAGCATTTAAAAATAGTACATATTGCTTCATTAATTGTTTTTTAAAAGATTTTAAGTAGATTAACATTAAATAATAGTACATAATGCTTAATACATCACGATTTTAATGTTTATTTTTATTTTTTGTTTTTTTTATTGATTTACAGTACGATTTTGGATGGTTTTTATTGAGTGATAATTGTTTTTTATATATAAATTTGTTTAATTTAGGCTTAACAATATAATGTTTTTTTATATAAAAAAAATTAAGTAGTTTGTTAAAATTCATTAATTATCTTATATATTTTAAATTTTTTATATTTAAATTGAGATGTTTATCCTGTTTTGATTATGTTTTATCAGAATTCAAATTTCATAATTTTAGGGTTTGGGGATTAGATATAAGGATTTTGGGGGATAAGGATGAAATATATTAATTAGGGTTAAAAGCTTTACAGGTAGTACATTAGGCTTTAGTAGTTATTTTTAAGAGATTTTAAGTAGATAGGTTTAAATGATAGTACATAAAACTTAGTGAGTTGTAATTAAAAGTTTTTTATGCCATCTTTATAATATAATATAGATTATTGTAATAGTTATTGTTGGTCATGGATGACTTTCACATGAGGTGTTTGTAGAATGGAGGTTGAATACAAACACATTAGATTTTCACATTTTAATTCTCCTTCTATATTATTGTATAAAAACAAGAATTACATATTTGTTGTGAAAACTAGGATGGTAAGACATGTGATCCTAAACAATCTGACCGGTGACAAATTTGCTAAATGGAAGAGAGTGAGAGAGAAAGGTTCTCTTCCAGCTCCGAAGAACTAGGAAGTTCTTCAGATGATGAAGCTGAATTAACTTCAGAAACACTCCAATGATGTTACTAGATAAAATCGGGTGATTTGCATTGAATAAGAAATGTGACTTTTTATAGCCATCAAAGCATTAAATGCACAATGTCCAACTTTGATGTGTGTCTTCTTCTAAGTGGTTGATCCATGTAACCTAGCACTCTTCGTATCACTACTAAAATAAATCGTATTACCGACGGCTGAAACAGTCGGTAAACCGTCGGAAAAAGGCTTTAGCGACGGTTTTGTGACGGGAATGATCGTTGGTAAAAAGCTGGTCGGTAATATTCAGCGACGGTTTTCCGACGACAACTACCGATAGCTTACCGACGGTTTTCCGACGGTATTTACTTATTAAAAATAAATATAAAATAAAATGAAAAAAACAACCGTCGGTAAGTCGTCGGTATTTCACTAATTTTTCCGACGGTTTTTCGACGACTTATTAAAAATAAATAAAAAATAAAATTAAAAAGATACCGTTGGTAGGCCGTCGGTAAATACCGACTGTTTTTTGCCGTCGGTAATTGCCGTCGGTATTTCACATTTTTCTAGTAGTGTATCAACCTTTAGTCTCTAATGTAGACACCATTTTGCCTTACTTCATCTTTAATATGCCGAGAGAGCGGTAAAGCAAACAAAATACCAAGTAAATGGTGCTTTTGTACTAGCCTATGATGACATGTTGTACATGTTCTCATATCTAAGAAGAGAGGTAAGCCAGTTGGTGAGCCAAAAATTTGCTGGCGAATTTTGTACTTCAAGATTCAGTTTGCTAGTAGTAGTAGTATTTGTCGCACTACTATTTGACTTTTTACTTTGTAGTGAGCTTCTATTGGCTAAATAACAAACCAATGCGCTTTGGTGACAATCGTGACCTTACTTCAACTAATCTTTGATTTTGCTAAAAGTATTTGTTTAGTTACAAGACTTTTACATAAAAAATCCTATCTTTTGTTATATCCGAAACATAAGCTATCGACCAACTTATAGAACTTGACTTTATCAGATTAAGGATGCTAAACATGCCATCTATGAAATCGTAGATTAATATATATTCCTTCTACAATTTCTTTTACCAAATCCAAACTTATAATATATATAATAATAATCAATTTGAAATTCTTTTAATAAATATATTATATTATTAGCTACTTACTTTAATTTTATTTTGAAATGTTGTAAGTGACTAATTTTTTAAGATGTCATTTTTGGTAATTTTACATATTTTATTAAATTTGTCCATTAATTTTTGTCAAACGTGATTTGTTCATCAGCTAGCTTATCAGTCAACGAGTAGCAAAACATAGCCTCAAAATTGTAATGTATGTTGTTTGGATGTGAAATATTTTAAGGCATAATTAATTTAACATAGAGTTAAAATAACTTGATTTGTATATGAAATTGACTTTTCTGATTTTCTAAAAACCACATGTTGGCCGACATTAAAAGAATATGAATTCATTTAATATTAATTAATCTTAAAAATGCAAATTAAGATGTGGTAGAATAAGAGGTGGAGGTAATTAGTGGTGTACAAAAAACCGTTAATCCGTGAAACTCGTCCAACTTAACCCGCTAATAACCCAATTAAACTTAACCAACCAAACCGCCAATTAAGAGTATTGAAGTTGGGTTAGGCCTAGCTCAATCCGTCCAACCCGCCAACCCGCCGCTAATATATAATTTTATAAAATTATATATATATATATATATATATATATATATATATATATATATATATATATATATATATAAGAATAAAGAAATACTAATCTATTTAGTTTTTATAACATTTTGTTCGTTTAGTTAAAAGAACGAACATGAACAATGGTCTCGTTCGTTCGTTCATTCATTTATGTTTATTTATATATTTAGATACATTTATATATTTTGACATTAATATTGTAATATAGTATTTGTTTTTTATCCCTCCTACATTTTCCCCATTTTTCATTTTGTGGTGTTAATTTTTAGAAACGAAATGAGGATTAATGGTGGTTGTTTTTTGTTCATTTATATTCGTTCGTTTATGTTCGTTCGTTTATGTTCGTTCGTTTAGCATCTTAACAAGCAAACACATTTTCTAACGAACGAACATGAACACCCAAAAATTCTGTTTGTTTGTTGAGTTAATTATATATTTGGATGGGTAATAAAATATCGTTTTGCATATTTTTAGTAGTATTTATCGTATTTCATTCCTCAATTTTATGTATACTATTACCAAACCGCTCAACCCACCCAACCCGCCACAACCCACAAGGGTTGGGTTGGGTTATACTTTTGAATGAGTTGGATTGGGTTGAGATTTTTTCAAAACGCTATAATTGGGTTGGGTTGTAAAAATGTCCCACACCGTCCAACCTAACATGTGTACACCTCTAGAGGTAATAACTTACTTCATAACTAATTTAATTCATAAATAATAATCTAATTAAATACTCAAAGCTAGGATAACATAACATACCTCTTCCACTTGGCTACTCTCAACCATTTCATATGGTCGGGCTGCCAAACGCGGGGTCAGATGTGACTTACGAATTAGATCGATCAGCCAATTTGTGCTTTTATATTCTTCCCGAACACGGTCATTTAAAAGAATCTTTGTAACTGCTTTCATGTCAAAATTTGAGGTGGTTGGTGTGAACACGTTTCTTAACCTCTTGCAGAATTTTATTTCTACGCATTCAACATTTTGAAAGCCAAGAATGGGGAGATCATCATTTACTCCTTTCACCCTCCAAACTTCTCTTAGTTCCTCACATCCGTCTACTTGAATATATCTCAAGTTGCTGCTATTGGCTTCTTCCTCAATTTCAGCAACAACACATGATGATGATGATGATCCCAAGTCAATGTTGAATATAACATCAATGGAACCACAATCCTTAACTGTAAGCTCTTCCAGATGATGCAATGAAGACATCGGATTACTCGGAAACAAATTCACAAGACTATCACATCCTTCCACTCTAATTTCTTTCAATTGACTACTTATCACCTGATCATTGTTACTCAATTGACTTGGCCATATCTCCTTCAACTTCTCCATGTCATTAATGTGCAATGTCTTCAACTTAGACGCCGTAGCCTGCATAATAATCAAACGTTGGATCTGTATGTTACTCTACTTGATCAATATATTTTGTGAAATTAAATTAAAAAAAATCTCTCTAATTGGAAGTTGCTATAAAGATTACTAGACAAATATATTATAACTGTAACTTCACATAAATATATGTATGTACCTCTTTCTTCAAAAAATGTTGATAAATGCTAGTGAAATTGGGAAGGCTTTTGAGTTTCAACTCTTCCAATTGTGGTAGCTCAAGTACGTTGCCACCCTTGCACAAACTCATTAGCATTGGTAGCTCTTTCAAAAGTAGAAACTTTAGAGCTGGAAATTTAATCACCTCAACTTCACAATTCTCATGACTATCTAGCAGTGTTTCTAGCATACCACACTGATCTATTATGAGGCTCTCAAGCTGCTTCAGAGCATTTGCCACACGGATTGTGAAGAGGTATCTCAACTTTGTACATTCACATATATGAAGGACTCTTAAATTATGCAAGGAAGTCCCCAAACCATCTCCAAGATCATTTATACCATCCACACGTAAATAAAGCACCTTTGTTTTTGCAAACAAGTCATTCATCCCAGAATCCAAAAGCTCACATTCGTTGGTGACCAACATCAATGTGTTTTCGAATGAGTATCTGCTTAGGCCATCAATTTTATCTAAATGGCATCCTAATGAGATCCTGAATCTTTTAATATTCTTAAATGACATATTCTGGGGTAGAGCATCGTTATCAAAAAACTCGATCTCTAATGCATCAAGGTTTTCTAAACACCCTACCAATTCATCACCCACTACATTGACCTTTCGTCTAGCCCCTCTCATATAAAGCTCTTCAAGCTTGACTAAACTTTTCAAGATACCATCATCAATATAAAGATACCAACAACCTGTCACATCAAGTAATTTTAGCTCCTTTAGATTTACGATTGTGGATGGTAACTTGTGTATGCTAGAATTGGCAAAGCTAAGCACTTCCAAATTCAAAAGATTGCCAATAGAAGAACAATCGAACATCAATGAGCATTGATGGAGACAAAGTGTTCGAAGGTTGGCAGAGCATTGAAGGGATCTTAAATGCAATGGATACTCCATTTTGTCGAATGCAACAACTTCTAGTTTTTTCATTTCTTCGTAAAAGTCTTCTGGAAACCTCAACGATTCATCCCCGTGCATAAGTTTCAATAGCAAGAGATTTGGGTATTGACGACTTCTAGGAAATTCATGCATACCAGCGCATGTTAATGAAATCTTTTTGCAATACTCGCTCATAGGTTTTGTAGGCCACTTACCGACAACTGAAGAATGTTCGCCTTTAGAAGACACATATAAAACAAAAGCACGCACTAGATCGTGCATCTTGACACACCCAACTTCCTGACTTTGAATCAACAAATTTGCATGTATGAGCCTCTCAATGCACGTGTTCAACCTGTTTCTTGCTTCTCTTATAGTATCCACATTTCTGAATAATTTCAATCCGCAAGCATACCTCACCAAGTCCTCAGTAGGAGTATCGAAGTCTTCAGGAAACAACCCACAAAGCAACAAAGTTAATCTAGTCTCTTCATCATGGAGATTTTTGTAGCTTATTGCAAAAATTTCACCCACAGCTGCTTGAACGTCTTTATGCTCTAGTTTAGAAAGTGTATCTTCCCACACATGTTTGCTTTGACCTTTAAGAGTAAGAGCGATGGTTTCGATTGCAATTGGTAAACCATGACATCTAATTGCGATATCGTCTCCTATCTTACGGAGATCAACATCATCCGAAATATTTACAAATTGTTGGAAGAAATCTTGTGCTTCTAAGTCTTCTATGACTTTTAAATTTAAAATTGAATCAATTTCAACTCCCATCTTAATGCAAACATTTCGATCTCGTGATGTCAATAAGACCTTGAAGTCGATCCCTTGATCTGGCTTGGGACTTAAACCAATATCTTTGAGATCAACATGGTGCCATACGTCATCTAGTATTAGTAGGAACTTCTTCTTACCATGATTAGATTTGTCCTCGAAACCATTACGAAGCTTACTAACTCTAGCTTCTTTAGTGCTTTCTTTAAGATCTATAGCGAGTTGTTCTGCCACAGCTTTCTGAATAATAGACACATCCATCTTTTCCCCTATGGCAACCTCAATAACAAAATCAAACATTTTATTTTCACGTACAACCTTTTGTAGCTTTTTCGTCATTTTGGTCTTCCCTACTCCCCCCATCCCGCATAAGGCGATCATGTGGGGTTTGTTGTCTGCTTTGAGTGTGTTAAAAGCTTTCATATAAGTCGGCTCTCTTGATTTGAAGTCATTATAATCACTTGATGGTGTAGAGGTTGATGCCTTAGTGGAACCAACTTCTGCAAGAGTAATTGGATTATTAGTCCAATTGATACTAGACTTTTCTTCCATGAGACGGTCGATATCTTGAATGATCTTGAAGGCTTTTCTTCCGACCTTATGTCGAACCTTGAGATTGAAACAACTACCGACATCAATAGGAATGATTTCCATTTGTGCATCAATCATTCCTACTTCTTTTAACCAAGCCTCGACTTCTTTTGGAACCTCAAGACTGTTGCTTTTGTTGTAGCTCATGTTGCCTTCAACATCGAGTCTTGTAGCCTCCAACTTCTCCATTTTTGTACGCATTTTTGCCACATGTTTTGTGCAGAAAATTAAGTAGCGTAGGTGTTTCTTAACACGAACCACGAGAGAATCAACAACTGGAGTAACAATGGCACCAACAATCTGATCCATTGCTCAATATCCTTACTTGTGTTACCACCTACAGAGACGCAAACAAATGAAATGAACAAAGAGAATTATACACAATTACAAAGATTAAACATTAAATTTGTAAAAAAAAAGCCCATCATGAAATGTGAAAGGAATTGAAAAACTTAAAGATGATTACAATTTCTTTTCACTTACCAAAAAGATGGAATGGTTTTATTTTTGTCTTGCAACTTTCTTTGTAACTAACTTCGGAGAGTATATAGTTGGCGAGAGAGAAGGAAAAAGTATTGGCAGGTTTTATGTGAGTAAACTATTGGGGAAATTATGACTAGTAGTGATGGCCAAATGGGCCCGGCCCGATCGATTAACCGAAGCCCGACCCGCCCAAAGCCCGGCCCGGCCTGGCCGGTAGTAAACCGGTTTAGAGCCCGAAAAACCAAACCGGTCTAGGATTTTGGAGGTTTTGTCGGCCCGGCCCGGGACCGGTTCAAGGCCCGGTTTTTGGCCCGGCCCGGCCCGATTCGATGGTTTAAAAAAAATAGCCGTTATAGATCCGTTAACTAGCCGTTTATAGCGGTTTTGACCGTTTTTTTTTATTTTTTTACCCCCCCAAACCCCTATAAATACTTGTGTTGATTATGGAGTTAGAAACCAACTTACAAAACGCAAAAAAACGCATACAATTTTCATTTCTCGCTATTTTTAAAGTGTATTTTAGTGATTCAATGATTTCAATCCAATTTTTATTTTTTAAGGTTTAGTAATTGATATAATTGAGTTTTTAAAGGTTTATTAATTGGTATAATTAAACCTATTTTTTAAAGTTTATTATATAATTAATTATTATATAAAAAAATTAAATTTAAAAAAAAAAAAATGGCCCGATCACGGCCCGGTTTTTGGCCCGGCCCAGTTTTCTAAGAACCGGTTTCTTCCAACATTAACCGGGCCACCAATATTTGGGTGAAACCCGGCCCGGCCCGAAACCCGCTTGCCCCGGTTTTTGACTTTACTGTTTGGGCCTGAAACCCGTTTTGGCTCGGCCCGACCCGACCCGAGCCCGATATTTGGCCATCACTAAAGACTAGGAACATCTCCAAAATTCTCTAAAATTTCTTCAAAATGAGTGAAAGCAATTGTGATCGTTGCCTTTCATTCCTTTTGGCACCACAATTTATACAAGAGATTAGGCTATCTCCAAGGAAAGTAAATCAATGCCTAAATTATATAAAAGGATTTACATAAGAGAAATATCTACAAAATTTGTGGTTATCTTCTATCAGACCCTTGTAGTCGAAGCAGGAGGGAACGAATGTTGAGACTGGCTGGAAAGTCATTGAAAAGAACTGCAGGTAGGCCTTTGGTAAAAATTTCTGCAATCTGGTAGCATGAAGGTAACGTTTGGTATGTAGACATGATTGGATTAGAAATGACAGGAAAGAACTGGACATGACAAGATAGTAGGACAAGACAAGACTGAACATGACAGAACAAGTGTTTGTCTGGTGTTTGGTATGACTAGGACTGGACAAGACAGAGCTAGACAAGTTCCCTCCAAAAGTTATTTAATGATTGCATAGATATATCATATAATAGCTATAATTAACACAAATAAGGTAAATAATTTAATTTATTAACATTTTTACACAATTTTCATATATACTTAAATACATACATATATAATGGCTCCAAATTTGAATGAAAATTTTGTTATAATTGATGGTAGTTTGAAAAAATCTGATTCGTACAAAGAAGAAACTATGTTTTATTTGATTTGGAAGATCCTTATCAAATGGCGAAGGCATGGTGAAGATGGTGGTGGCGGTCGACAATGGTGGAGGGGTTAGTCGTGACCGATATGATGGAGGTAGTGGTGGTGGCCGATGGTGGTGGTTATGGTGTAGGTGGAGGTGGTGTTGGTTATAATGGAGGTGGTGGCAGTAGTGGTGATGGTAGATGATAGTACTATTGGTGGTGGCGATGGTCGGTGCTGGTGGTGGTTATGGAGAACGCATAAATAGTAGATAGTAATGGTGGTAGCGGCCGACAGTGATATCGGAGGTAGTTGTGAACGATGCGATGGAGGTAGTGGTGGTGCTTATGGTGGAGGTAGTGATGGCCAACTATACTGGTGGAAATGGCAATAGGCGGTGGCGGTCGTTGGTCGATGGTGGTAGTGGTGATGGTGATGAACGGTGGTGGTTGGTGGCCGACGATGGTTGTGGAGGTTATTATAGTATATGAGGAGGTGGGGTGGCCAACGGTGGTGGTGACCATGGACGATGGTGGTTGGTGGCCGATAGTGGTTGTAGAGGTGGTAGAGGAGGAGGTGGTAGTGGTTGGTAGCTGATAGTGTTTGTAGAGGTGGTGATAGATGGTGGTAGTCGGTGGTCGACGGTGGTTGTAGAGGTGGAGGAGGAGGTTGTTGTATTGGAAGAGAAGGTGAAGGTGGTCGACCGGTGGCTATTGGTGGTAGTGGCGGCCACGAGTAGCGGTGGTGACCACTAAAATGAAGACTATATTAAGGTTATATATCAAACAAAGGTTAATTAGTAATATTTTAGTTTCTATCTCATTTTGTCCCATCTTGTTCCACCCATTTTAGTGGAACAAAAAACACTTTTTTATCGAACGTTGTCCTACCTTGTCCCAGTTCTTGTCCCTATCCCATGTCACACCAAAACTGTGACAATGAATTCTTGTCCTGTTCCATGTCCCGCCAAACGTGGAACAATGAGTTTTGCCCCGTCTTGTCCTGTCCCATGCCATGCACCAAACGCAGCCTAAAGGGACATGTAGAACACAAACTTCTCCTCAAGCCACGTTCTCACGTACGAATAAGATGTCGATTTTGATTTGTTTCGTTCGTTGGTGCTGAACAGGATTTCCAAATAAATAGATGGAACTAACACTATCGCAATAAACCAATGAGGCTTTTTGAATAGGGAAATGAAGTTCCAACAAGAAATTGTGTAACCAACGTGATTCGAATACAATGTTTGCCACTTCATGGTACTCGGCTTCACCACTAGATCGGGATAACGTGGATTGTCGTTTTAAGGACCAGAAGATCAAGTTATCATTCAAAAATACATAGTAACTTGAGGTGGAACTTCGAGTATTGGGGCACCCACCCTAGTCGACATCAGTGTAACTGATAAAAAGAGGTTGTTGTTGAGGGGTAGAGATGTAGACCATGATCGAGGGTACCTTGAAGGTATATGATAATTCACTTCAAAGTGTTAATATGTGCATCTCTCGGGTCATGCATGAACAAACAAAACTTGTTGTACAACGTATGAGATATCGAGACGAGTGAAGGTGAGTGAAGGGCCTCGACTAGGATGCAATACAGGATAAGATCCAAGTATGGTGTGGTTGAGTCTGTACTTAGCTTGGGCTTGGTGTCTATAGGAGTTGTCGTGGACTTACAGGAAGAAATGCCATCATGCTCAATGATGTCCTCCGTATATTTCCGTGGAGATAGAAATAGTCCATTTTTATGGTGGGTTACATATATGTTTACGAAGTAACTTTAAAGGCCCTAGTTTTTGTCAAAAGGATATCATAGACATATAAAAGAATGTAGGTCATATCAGAACCACAATTATATATATATATATATATATATATGAATAAAGAGTGATCAGACCCGTTGTGTGATAAACCAATGGAAGAGACGAAATCTGTAAAACACTTGTATCAAGCACGGGGTGCCTGCTTGAGTCTGTGTATGGAAAATTTAAGTATACATACATGATCAGAATGATTTTGGTCCCGAAAACCAAGGGGTTGATCTCTTTTATACAAGTTCATTTAGTTCCCCATGTAAAAAGGAATTCTTTACGCCCAACTGATGTACTCGCCAAGCATTAGAAAGAGCAAGACTTAAAACCATACGGATGGTGTTCGGTTTCACGACCAGACTGAATGTCTCGCCACAATCCACGTCAACTTGTTGGATTTTACCATCACCTACCAGTCGAGCCTTGTATCGCTCAAAAGAACCATCAAAATTTACTTTTTGTCAAAAAATCCACATAGACCGTATCACATTGACACCCGAGGGTGGGGTACCAAATCCCATGTCTTATTTTTAATTAGAGCATAATATTCATCGTTCATGGCCAATTTCCAGTTTGGGTCATGGAGGACAGACACTAAATTGATCGGAATGGGAGATATAGAGGTTTGAGAGTGAAGATTGAAAACAAATTTTGGTTTGAAAATGCCATATTAGATGCGAGTGATGGGTTAATGAGATAGAGGGGGTGGGGATGGGGGTGTGTTCACGTTGGCGAAATGTAGGGGGTGATGGGTCGGCAGGAGTGGTGATGAGGGTTCGACAGGAGTTATTGCCAAAATTGAGGGTGAATATGGGTCGACAGGAGTGGCCAAATTGGAAGGTTCAAATGGTTCGGCGAGAGTGGACGAGGTGGCAACCGAGGGATGCAGGGAAGAGGGATTATGATGCGCGTGAGATACGAGGAGGGGTCCTCATTGAGAAAATCATAGGAAGGAGGAGGCTTGTTTAATCCCAAAAAGGGATATTGAGTTTCATCAAATAGGACGTGACGAAATATGATTACTTTGGGGGAGGAAAGGTCGTAACACTTGTAACCCTGATGATTTGGAGGGTAACCGAGGAAGACACAATAAGTGGAACGTGGTTGGAGTTTGTGTATGGTGGATGAAGGTATGAGGGGGTAACATCGGCTACCGCAAACTCGAAGATGAGAGTAGGAGGGTTCCTTTTGATAACATATGTAGCGGGGAAACATAAGAAATAGGTTTAGAGGGAAGAATATTTAATAGATATGTAGCCATATGGAGTGCGTGATGGCAAAAAGATGGTGGAAAATAGACGCCTGGTTTAATATAGTACGGATAATATTGTTGATTAATCTTCGCTTTCTTTCGGATTTTCCATCTTGAGATGATGTGTGGTGACAAGAGAGACGAAAGGAAAAACCATGAAAGGAGCAAAATTGCCAAAATTGTGTGTTGTCAAATTCCTTGCCATTGTCACATGGGATGCTTTTAATATCACGTTCTAATTGAGTTCAAAAATCTTTTGATGGTTAGGGAACATGAGAAAACTTGCAAAATTTTAGATAACGATAATGTCCACAAGTAATTAGTGTAGTCATCCAACATAATAAGATAATTGCGATCCCCGGAATGACTCGAAACCGGGGATATCCATAAATCTCAATGGATAATATCAAAAGGCATAATAGTAGTGGAATTAGATGCAAGAAAAGGTTGTTTAATATGTTTTCCAAACACACAAGAACGACAACGATGCAAAAAACTAGAGTTATTTCAATGAATATTAATATTCTGCTTAAGAAATTGAAAAAATAGGAGTGCCCGAGTGACACAAACATGCATGCCAAATAGAAGGGGATATTGCTGAGAGACTCATTGAAGTGGCGGTGGCAGGTAGACATTTGTAAGCAGGAGTAATGGGGTATAAGCCTCCTTGGCTATAATAACTCATGAATTGTATGCCCGTCCAAAAATCCTTCATAGAAAACCTAAAGGGATCAAACTTGATAGAAATACCCTTATCATTGGTGAGTTTACGATCAAAAACAAGGTTTTTGATAAGATGAGGGGCGTGGAGACGTTTTTGAGTGGTAGAGGGGGTGAGGAGAGGATAGGTGTGTGTGACCATAACCATGAATTGGAATTTTATGACCATTACCGACAATAATATACTTTGTAAGTTTCAGTATGAATAAAAAATTCGATTGTGAATCATTCAAATGGGGATTCCTTACTCAAAGATGTTCATTTGTACATGTAACGAGTTTTACTCAAATTGAAATAAGAGAAGAGGTTACCTGAGTCGGATGTGATGTGAGATGTTGGCCCAGTATCCATGTACCAATTTGGGTCGTCGGGGGGGGGGGGGGTGTCCATTGTGAAGTGGACACATAGTAGGGTATGGGGGAGGCATGACCCAAAGACATCCATGGTGAGGGCCATTAAGGATGCTAAGGTTTGGTGGGACGAATGAAGTTACTCACTCCCTGACCTTCGACACGTCGACCCCCATTTCCATGTCCTATGGATGAGTCACCACGTCGACCCCATTGTCACGGCTTGGTTCACATTGCGATTTTGCTGCCTATGCCGGTTTCCTTGTCCATTGCCTGAATAACAATGAACGAAATCATTGTAGGGTGAGTCTTCGAGATATTTGGAGGATGTGTTAAGCATGACATAGTTGATAGTGGCCGCATGAGTTGCTTTCTTGATAAGTCTGGCTTCCTCAAGCATTAACATAGATCTGACTTGGTAGAGAAGGGGTAGAAAATCACTTTGACGGATAAGAGTTCTGATACCATTATAGGCCTCAGTAAGACCCACAATCATTTGAAGAACGAGATAGTTGATAGGTACCAGGGCACCTACATTCTTAAGTTGATCAGATAATACCTTAAGTTTTTGGCAATAGGCAGAGGCATTTGAAAGTCTTCCATGATGGTGTTCGAGAATTCCTGTTCGAGTATGATCGTACTAGAATTTTTGTTGTCTTGAAAGATGTCTCGTAGCCGGTTCCAAGCTTCCATGGCCGTTGAATCGGGTTCCATTATATTGTGCAAGAGATCATTAGAGATGGTGGTGTAGATTAATCGAAGAACGGTTACGTCAAGCGTGAACCATAACTCAGGATCTTCATCTATTGAGGCAGTTGATGACGAGCCCGTTGAAGGTGGAATGTTGTTGAATAACACAGTGAGATCCCCCATGAATTTTGAATAGTTCTGCCCACGTCGCATATTGGATGTTTTCCATATCAAGGGTGATGGGTATGAGGATTTTGACATTGGAAATGGTTAAGGGAATATGGAAGGAGTGACCGAACGATGGAGAGCTGGATCTGCTGGATTTTGTCATCGGTAAGGAAGATGACGGCGACGGTTTGTTTTAGAGTACGACCGAGATTTGGGAAATGAGGAGAGATTTTAGGGTAGCTCTGATACCATGAAAGCAATTGTAATCATTGTCTTACATTCCGTGTGGCACCACAATTTATATAAGAGATTACATGGCTATCTCTAAGGAAAGTAAATCGAGATAAATCAACGCCTAACATAAAAGGATTTACATAAAGAAAACATCTACGAAATCTGTGATTAGTCTCTATCAATGAGAATTAATTAAAATGTAAAATCTTCAAAATGAAATTACATTCAAATCCAACAGATTCTTTATTTTTTGAAGATTAAAAAAATCCGTGTATTATTGAAAAGTATACCTTATATTTAATAGGAACAAATATTTTACAAACCTCCTATCTAGTGCAAAAGAATTATTTTGAAATACATGGCTTTCTTCTATGTTTCACTGATAGCTGTTTTTTCATGTCTCAAAATTGCAATTAAAATCCCAAGGTTTTTATCATTTTGTGGTTAACATGCATTCCCTTAAAGACTTATGTTTATTTTATAAATGCAAGCCCAAAAGAAGAAAAGTAAAACCCGAGTTTTGGGCCTCTTTGTCCCTTTCTAGACTCCTTATTGCAATCTGCAAAGCCGTACACAAACTCCCAAGCAGATTGGAGTCAAGAACAATTGAGGATATGCGAGCAACTTTCTTGGCGGCCAAAGTCGTCGGATATACCTCCGGAGACACTGTTCTGGTTTGATCCATACCCTCATATGGCTCCTTATGTAACACCCGGAATTTCATTATGTAATCTTGGTATTCTTGTGTTTAGCTTTGGTCGTTAGCACCGTGTTTGGTACCAAGTTTGAGATTGGATTTTTGGTGGTTTTGGACAAACCACAGTGAATTTCGCGAGTTACACCGCGACTTGCAAGTCGCGGCACAACCCGCGAAACTCACTGTTGGGTTTCCATTTGTAGTAAGCGGGCGAGTCAAGCCGCGACTTGAGGTCGCGACATAACCCGCGAGATCACCTGGCCGACTTGTATGAGTTCAACCTAAAATATCTCATTTGGAAATATCTCAAATCTCTTTTCTTTCTCAAGTCTCTCTCTCTTTCTTCATTTATTTTGTTTGGTTAGCTTCAAGCTATCATTTATTGCTAGCATTAAGTACTTAAAGCAAGGGTTCGGTATATAAAGCTTCATCTTCTCAAAGGGGTCGATATCTAGTTTTCGGGTTTTCGTCTAAAACCTATTTGGTGAGTTCCTACTATCATTTTCTAAATTTTATACATGTCAAAGATTTCATTTTGAACTCCTATATGTTTCCATGGTTTTGGATCTAAGTTTACTACATTTTGACATAACTTGAGTTTTAGGAGATTTTAGGGTTCCCGATCATTTTCAACTAAAATGATGGGTTCCATCTTATTTGAAGTAAAATGGAGTTTTACTTGCACATGTATGTGGATATTTGAAAGAATGTGTATAAGTTCATTTTTATGATTTTCATTCTTACCAGCAGTTAAACTTGAAAATGTATTTTGTTTATAAATGTTATTTGGAAGCTATATGTTTAGCTTGGGTTGGTCACAAATGAAATTGTGACAAGTGTAGACTATTACTAGTGGATCCCTAGGTATTGAGTCGGCTTATATTTGGGATGTCTCTTCCCCTCTTTATAAAAATGGATATATATGATCCTCGGGGGCCATTTGGTACGGTTATGTGAGAACGGTTACTAGCCATGGGTCATAGTGTAGTCCTAGTGAACGAGTTTTGACTTGGTTTCCTCGAGGGCCCTCCCTCACATCGTAGTACGGACCTTTGTAGTTCGTGGCCATGGATTCCAAGTGATTCGACTCATAACTCGGACTGTGGCCTACTTTGTGTTACGCTACAATCCTTGGTAAAAATGATTATCTGTTGTCATCTTATGATGAGTTTGCATCGAAAAAGCCCGGTTGGGGCAAAAGTTTCATTTGAAAACTAAATCTCATTGAAAAGATTTCCCTTTAATACATTTGTTTATATCTCTTGAAATTATAAACTGTATGTTCTCACTAGGCTTTAAGCCTAACACTTTTTCTCAAATGATGTGTATAACAGGTTCCCATTAGCGGTGGGTTGCCAAGGGCTTGAGTGACGAGCTTGGTCTCGAGGCATTTTGTGATGACTAGTCTTTGATGTTGGGCATTTGTTTAAGTCCCATTTTTGGGGATTTTGGATTAACAACCGATGTAATCTAGATGGTTATGTTTAGATTAGTTTGTTGTTGAATTCCATATCCGTATTCAGGTTTTTGTAAAGGCTTAGTACAGTTCCTCTCTTTAGGAAGTTTATATCAATGCAGATTTCTTATTGCCCAGTTTCCGTTTTTTTAAATTTTCTCTGGTTTTTAGGGTGTTACAAGTTGGTATCAGAGCTCTAGTTTAAGTGATATAGGCATGAATGTAAGATGTCTAGACTTAGACTGAGTATGTTAAGCATTGATTCGTGAGTTTGGGTAGAACTTTTAAGACGGGTTGATCTTAGAGTCGACGAAATTTATAGTTATCGAACGTTGTGGCGATGGTATCAAGAACCTTTATGTATTGTATGTTCATAATCTCACTTAGCTAATGTTATTATGAGAATATTTATACGTGATTGTGCTTAAAGTACCATTACTATGACAATTGGTAATGTGGTAGTTCGTTCTTTCATGTTTTTTCTATTGATCTGTCTCTCATCCTTTTCGTGCTTGTGTGACAACCATTACTTAGGTATGGTGAACACATGTGTTCGTCCGTTAGGAGACGGAGATCTTCGCGATGTTAGTTCGCGCGAGCTGAATCCGGTGGTTCGAGTGCAGGCAGTCGTTCCTCCGGGCATGCCACCGATATTTACTTGGGAAGTGGAGCTGGGGCCAAGAGTAGATTTGGCATCCACCAGCCCCGTTATTCAAGTGGCAAACCCTCAAGCTGATATGATGGCCAGCGTCATGCAAATGGTGACGTCGGCCATGGAGAAACAACAAGAGACTTTTCAGAAGATGTTGGAGGACCGGGATACGAGCCTCAGGAGGCATGAGGCAGTGGAGGAGAATGTGTTGGTTGGCTCTGGGGGCACTGGGAACAGAGTCAGAACTGAGGAACACATAGTTTTCGGTGCTCCGAGAAGTGGGAAGAGTTGTTCCTACAAGTCTTTTCTGGGTTGTGGACCACCAGAGTTCTCTGGTTCCGAAGACCCAGTTGTGTGTGTCAAGTGGATCCGAGCTATCGAACAAGCCTTCGGCTCGTCTGAGTGCGGAGGTGACCAGAGGGTGAGATTCGGTACTCAACTGCTCAGGGATACGGCGCTGACGTGGTGGAATGTTATTCAGTCCACTCTCTCTTGGGGCGAATTCAAGGTAAAACTGTTGGAAGAATACTGCAACGAGAGGGCTGTGGATCGGATCGAGGCGGAGTTCCGAGCGCTTGAGAAAGGAAATTTGACGGTGAGAGAGTATACCCATAAATTCTTGGAAAAGTTGGGGTTAGTGGGGCATGTGGCCTCAATTGAGAAGGAGAAGATAAAGGCCTATCTGAAGGGTCTACCGTCGGACATGATGACCATGGTCCGAAACTCGAAGGCTTCTAACCTTCGGGAGACGATTGAAGAGACACAGTTTATGGAGGAGGTTTACGCGAGGGGTAAACCGGAGAAGGTTGTGGCGGTTGTCGAAAAGAGGAAGTGGGAGAGCAGTTCAGTACCTCCCAAGAGAACCCGACCTTTTGTCGAAAACCGAAGCTTCAACGGTTATCAAGAAGCTAGGTGGTGCCAGAAGTGCCAGGCGTCGACCACGGTAACTGTAACACAACTTCTCAAACTTGTTTCAAGTGTGGGAAAGCTGATCACGCCGCCAAGGATTGCCCGATCAGAGGGCTTGTATGTTATGAGTGTAAGACACCGGGGCATATGAAGAGAGATTGCCTGAAGCTCATGTCGGGTAGCACGCCGGTGAAGAAAGAGAACCCATCTAGGGTTCCGGGTCGAGCGTTTCAGATGACGGCCGATGAGGCCAAGGCATCCGCTGATGTGGTATCAGGTACATTTCTTCTAAACTCCGTATCTGTTCGTGTTTTATTCGATACGGGTGCCAGTTTCTCTTTTATATCTGAATTGTTCCGTCAAAAGATTGCTATGCCCACTACTAGTCTTGAGAATGCGTTAGTGGTAGAGATAGCAGATGGTAGTCAAGTTCTGATCCGCGATGTTCTGAAGAAGTGTACTCTCGGAATCGAAGGGAGAGAATTCCCGATCGATTTATTGCCGATGATAATCGGAGGTTTTGATGTTGTGATCGGCATGGATTGGTTAGAGAACAATCATGCCGAGATCGTATGTTCCAAGAAATTAATTCGGCTTCCCAATCCCAGTGGTGAAGTTGTTGTGATCTATGGTGAGAAGAGGAAAGGTGAGGTGGAAATAATCACCATGGCTAAAGCACGCAAATGCTTGGGTAAAGGATGCTCGTCTTTTCTAGCCTATGTGATCGACGCCAAGCTAGAGAAGTTAAAGCTGGAAGATGTGAAGATTGTGCGTGAGTTTCCAGACGTCTTTTCGAACGACTTGCCCGGGTTACCACCCGATCGTTAAGTGGAGTTTCGGATTGATCTCGTGCCGGGAGCGACTCCTGTTGCTAGATCCCCTTACCGGTTAGCGCCATCAGAGATGCAGGAGATGATGGCATAACTCTAAGAACTTTTGGAGGAGGGTTTCGTAAGACCGAGCTCGTCGCCTTGGGGAGCTCCGGTCTTGTTTGTCAAGAAGAAAGATGGCATAATGAGAATGTGCATCGATTATCGTGAGTTGAACAAAGCAACAACGAAGAACAAATATTCGCTTCCAAGGATAGACGACTTGTTCAATCAACTTCAAGGAGCGGGGTGTTTTTCCAAAATCGACTTACGTTCGGGTTACCATCAAGTGAAGGTAAGAGAAGAAGACGTTCCGAAGACAGCTTTCAGAACGCGTTACGGCCATTATGAGTTTCTTGTGATGCCTTTTGGCCTAACGAACACACCAGCGGTATTAATTTATGGATTTGATGAATAGGGTGTGCCGACCATTCCTCGACAAGTCGATCATCGTATTCATTGATGACATGCTCGTGTACTCTAAGAGCGAGTTAGAACACGAGCAACACCTTCGCGAAGTTCTCGATGTGTTGAGAAAAGAAAGATTGTACGCCAAGTTTTCCAAATGAGACTTTTGGCTTGAAGAAGTGCAATTCTTGGGTCACGTTGTCACTCGAGACGGAGTGAAAGTAGACCCCTCCAAGATTGAAGCTATGATGAATTGGGAGCCTCCCAAGAGTCCGTCCGAGATCCGCAGTTTCTTGGGTCTGGAGGGGTACTATCGGAGATTTATTCAAGACTTTTCGAAGATCGCTTCTTCCTTGACAGTTTTAACTCGGAAGAATGTGAAGTTTGATTGGACCGAAACGCAAGAAAAGGCGTTCCGAATTCTACAAAAGAAGTTGTGCGAAGCTCGAATCTTGTCGTTGCCCGAAGGGTCAGAAGACTTCGATGTCTATAGCGACGCTTCGAAGATGGGATTAGGATGCGTGTTGATGCAAAGAGGCAAGGTAATCGTTTACGCCTCGAGGCAACTTAAAATACACGAGAAGAACTATCCTACCCACGATTTGGAGTTAGCAGCGGTGGTGTTCGCCTTGAAGCTTTGGCGACATTACCTCTATGGCACAAGATGTACACTCTACACGGATCATAAAAGCCTAAAGTATGTCTTTGATCAAAAGGAGTTGAATATGAGGCAAAGGCGGTAGCTCGAGTTGCTCAAGGATTACGATTGTGAGTTGCTTTACCATCCCGGTAAGGCGAACGTGGTGGCCGATGCGTTGAGTCGGAAGGACTATAGCGGAAGTATTCAGGCTACCCATTCGAGAATCGAGTTAGTGTCTAGTCTTGTTGAGAATATCAAGACATCGCAGGTAGAAGCTTTGTTGGAAGAAAATCTCAAAGAAGAAGTCATGACGAAACAACGTTTGCTCTTAACGGAAGATAGCCGTGGGGTAAAACTGTTTAACGGTCGTGTGTGGGTGCCCAAAGTTGGGGGTAACCGTGATCTATTGCTTGAGGATGCTCACAAGTCCAAGTATTCCATTCATCCGGGAAGTACAAAGATGTACATGGACTTGAAGTTGCATTATTGGTGGCCAGTAATGAAACTTGATGTGGCGCGTTACGTGGAGCGTTGTGTGACGTGCTCGCAAGTAAAGGTCGAACATCAACGGCCGTATGGGAGTCTTCAGTCCTTAGAGATTCCCGAGTGGAAGTGGGAACATATTACCATGAACTTCATGACGAAGTTGCCTAAAACTCTTCGAGGTCACGATACCATTTGGGTAATAGTCGATAGATTGACTAAGAGCGCTCACTTCTTGGCTATGCGCGAGACCTTACCGATCGACAAGTTAGCAAAACTTTACATCGATGAAGTGGTCTCGAGGCATGGAATATCCTTGTCGATCGTGTCGGATCGCGACAGTCGGTTCACTTCGAACTTTTGGGATGGGTTTCAGAAAGAGCTTGGTACGCGAGTTAAGTTGAGTACGGCTTACCATCCACAAACCGACGGGCAAAGCGAGAGAATGATCCAAACGCTGGAAGACATGTTGAGGTCTTGTGTCATCGATTTCGGGGGTAGTTGGGACTCTCACCTACCTTTGGTAGAGTTTGCTTACAACAATAGCTACCACTCGAGTATTGGGATGGCACCATTTGAGGCGTTGTACGGGCGGAAGTTCCGAACTCCTGTGTGTTGGCTTGAAGCGGGAGAGAAGCAATTCGCCAGACCTGAGATTGTGCAAGAGACGACCGATAAGGTTAAAAGCATTCGTGAAAGGTTGAAAGCGGCCCAAGATCGGCAGAAGAGCTATGCCGATAAGAAGAGGCGGACGATGGAGTTTCAAGTGGGCGACCGTGTGTTGCTTAAGGTGTCGCCATGGAAGGGAATTATCAGGTTCAGAAAACATGGGAAGCTGAGTCCCCGTTTCCTTGGACCTTTCAAAGTGCTTAAGCGAGTGGGTTTGCAAGCCTACCAATTGGAACTGCCACCGGAGTTGAGCAGAATCCACAACACGTTCCATACTTGTTACCTTCGGAAGTGTTTGACGGAGGAAGAAAGCGTCATTCCTCTCTCCGAGTTAAGAGTGGATGAGGGTAACCGTTGTGTAGAAGAACCTAACGCTATCTTAGAGAGAAAGTCTAAGAAATTGCGTCATAAAGAGGTCACTTTGGTCAAGGTGCAGTGGAAACATCATCGGGGAGCCAACGTAACGTGGGAAGCTGAGGAGGATATGAGGCGAAGATATCCTCATCTTTTTGAGTAGTTGGGATTTCGGGGACGAAATCATTCCCAAGTTGGGGAGGATTGTAACACCCCGGAATTTCGTTATGTAATCTTGGTATTCTTGTGTTTAGCTTTGGTCGTTAGCACCGCGTTTGGTACCAAGTTTGAGATTGGATTTTTGGTGGTTTTGGACAAACCACAGTGAATTTCGCGAGTTACACCGCGACTTGAAAGTCGCGGAACAACCCGCAAAACTCACTGTTGGGTTTCCATTTTGAGTAAGCAGGCGAGTCATGCCGCGACTTGAGGTCGCGGCATAACCCGCGAGATCACCTGGTCGACTTGTATGAGTTCAGCCTAAAATACCTCATTTGGAAATATCTCAAATCTCTCTCTTTCTTCATTTGTTTTGTTTGGTTAGCTTCAAGCTACCATATATTGCTAGCATTAAGTACTTCAAGCAAGGGTTCGGTATAGAAAGCTTCATCTTCTCAAAGGGGTCGATATCTAGTTTTCGGGTTTTCGTCTAAAACCTATTTAGTGAGTTTCTACTATCATTTTCTAAACTTTATACATGTCAAAGATTTCATTTTGAACTCCTATATGTTTCCATGGTTTTGGATCTAAGTTTACTACATTTTGACATAACTTGAGTTTTGGGAGATTATAGGGTTCCCGATCATTTTCAACTAAAATGATGGGTTCCATCTTATTTGAAGTAAAATGGAGTTTTACTTGCACATGTATGTGGATATTTGAAAGAATGTGTATAAGTTCATTTTTATGATTTTCATTCTTACCAACAGTTAAACTTGAAAATGCATTTTGTTTATAAATGTTATTTGGAAGCTATATGTTTAGCTTAGGTTGGTCATAAATGAAATTGTGACAAGTCTAGACTATTACTAGTGGATCCCTAGGTATTGAGTCGACTTATATTTGGGATGTCTCTTTCCCTCTTTATAAAAATGGATATATATGATCCTCGGGGGCCATTTGGTACGGTTATGTGAGACCGGTTACTAGCCATGGATCATATTTTCCCTCATATGTAGCTATGGATGCCTATGATCCCCGGGGGCCATTTGGTACGGTTATGTGAGACCGGTTACTAGCCATGGGTCATAGTGTAGTCCTAGTGAACGAGTTTTGACTTGGTTTCCTCGGCCCCCCCCCCTCACATCGTAGTACGGACCTTTGTAGTTCGTGGCCATGGATTCCAAGTTATTCGACTCATAACTCGGATTGTGGCCTACTTTGTGTTACGCTACAATCCTTGGTAAAACTGATTATCTGTTGTCATCTTATGATGAGTTTGCATCGAAAAAGCCCGGTTGGGGCAAAAGTTTCATTTGAAAACTAAATCTCATTGAAAAGATTTCCCTTTAATACATTTGTTTATATCTCTTGAAATTATAAACTGTATGTTCTCACTAGGCTTTAAGCCTAACACTTTTTCTCAAATGATGTGTATAACAGGTTCCCATTAGCGGTGGGTTGCCAAGGGCTTGAGTGAAGAGCTTGGTCTCGAGGCATTTTGTGATGACTAGTCTTTGATGTTGGGCATTTGTTTAAGTCCCATTTTTGGTGATTTTGGATTAACAACCGATGTAATCTAGATGGTTATGTTTAGATTAGTTTGTTGTTGAATTCCATATCCGTATTCAGGTTTTTGTAAAGGCTTAGTACAGTTCCTCTCTTTAGGAAGTTTATATCAATGCAGATGTCTTATTGCCCAGTTTCCGTTTTTTTAAATTTTCTCTGGTTTTTAGGGTGTTACACCTTATGCGCCTAAAACCGCCAACGAACTCACCCTATCTACTGTTTTAAATTGGAGGATACATGTGGCTTAGGATGCGACTAAAGTCGCATATATGGTCGTCGATGATGGTAAAATTGAAACAAGACATGTACTTCTAAAAGGCGATGGTTTATTCTCCTTAAGGGCATAAAGGCATGATTAAAAACGCGATGAAGGGATTCAATTTTTGAAAATGCAAGGAGGAGGGTCGATTCTTGAAGGGAAAACAACTCATCCGATTTCTACTTGTCTTTAGGTAAAATTTCAGATTCTTGCCTTCGGTAACTTAGCTTTAGCCATGTGTGGTTAAATCCTTCTATTCCAACATTAGTTTAATTAGATTTTGATGGTTTGTACTTTGTACCTTGAGGTTTCATTGTAATCGTTTGGGACAAGCTTATTTGATTGATTTCTATTTTCAATGTCATTTTCATTTGAATGTTCAATTACCCTCATCAATTAGTTGAAATTCTTATGGATAATTCTTAATCAAAACCTAGATACATAATCGTCTTGGAACTTTGATAAAGTAACATATTATTTCATTCAGTCTCAATAAGGTTTCTGAGTTGAATTCTTGAAATCTCGCATTCAAAGCCTTAATAAGTCGAGCTTATGAAATTTTGGCTTTTATTTGGTGTTTTTCTAGTTCGATAAAGCTAATCACACCTAATAATTCGAGAGCTTATTCAATCTCTTATTTGTGATTAAGATCTAGTTGAAGAGCTTATTTAACCGGTGTAAATTTAAGGAAAAATAGAGGTTGTTAGAGCTTGTTAACGACTATAGTGAACTTGGGTTTGTTTTACATGTTCACACTTTTTGGAATCAATGATAGGTACTAGCATCTTAATCAAAACTGAATTAATGTTGGGGTTTAAATCATCGTTTAACCCATTTTTATCATATGTTTAGTCTAATTAATTGAGTCCCCCCCCCTTCGTATTTACTTTTAAGTTACCATTCTTGTTATTGCATTTGTCTAGTCGTAATAAGTTGAATCCAGTCTCTGTGGATTTGACACAACTTACAGTTATTACAATCTTGGTAGTAAATAGCCAATAAGTAGAACTTATTATTTGCTGGTGGACTCAACAACCGTCATTTACTTATCTTCTCTATCCAGATGCTTCACTTACTCATGAGTAAATTACGTTTTTTGTCCTTGTGGTTTGTTGAAAATTTCGATTTTCATCCTTACTCTTCATTATTACATCACTGTGGTTTCCATTTCTTTTTTTTTTTTCGTCCTTGAGACTAACACTGTTAGTTGATGTAGTTAACTTATGGGTATAGTATTTAACTTTTCTTTAATCATTTATATTAAATAGATATATTATTATATTTTATGTTGTTACGTACTCTCCACCCTTACGCTCCCGCCCCGACCCCAACTCCCACATCTTGACTTGGTCATCTTCTCTGGTAACCGCCACAACCTACAACCATTTTCCGTTGCAACCAACCACCAACACCACCTACAACCCTTTTCCTTTAAAAAAGTTGCTTCAAAATTAAAATCAAAACCCACTTTTCTGATTAGAAAAAACGGTGGGGTGTTGCAGAAAGAAACCCACTTTGTGTTGCTACCATTTTGTTTCCTACGAGAAATCACAAAAAAACCCACCTAACAAACATTAAACTCACCATAATCGATTACTCATAAAAAAAGGAAGAATACGAAGAAAAAACAGAGACGAAAGCTCTGATACAACTCAAACCCAACCCTAAGCAAACCCAAATCCAAAACCAAAAACAAAAGACAAACAACAAAATCCAAATAAAAAAATTTAGTCCACAATCGCTCAAAAGTCCCTCGGTTTTGATTTGTTCCCAGCGACCCTCGTTCTCTGTTCCCCTTCTCGAATGGTTCTTCCTCCTATAACTGAAAAACTAATAAAAAAATAGGCCAAACCATATAGTGGGCAAGATTGGCAAAGGCCCAGGACATCACACCCCAATAGGGCATCACAACCCATGGTACATATATCCATTAGTAGGTTCATTTTTTCTCTAAGAATTTTAGCCCAAATACAGTAATTAATGCTTCCTCACCACGCTTCCATCCCAATCACGATTCACGTTGACAACTCTCACGCTTCCTCTAATCGACTAATCAGCTAATCATGTTCGATAATCCAGTCCTTCCCTGTCGCTCAGCTTTTGCCTCACGAGTCACGACCCTTCACGGCTCACCCCTCACCCTCACGATGTTGGATGCCCTGCCCCTCACCTTCTGTCGAGACTCGAGTGTTGAAGCTGTCGATCGACCCCCAGCCCAGTCTAGGACCTTCATGTGTTTTCCTTATAATTCTCACAATCTCACTTCTAAATTTCTTGTTTAAATTTCTTGCCTAATCCATCATTGATATTTGGGTAATTGGGTATAATCTGCATATTTTGATATTTGGAATTGGGTATTTGGTATTTGGTAATTGGTATAATATGCATATTTTGATATTTCATATTTGGGTATTTGTCTATTTGATATAATCTAGATATTTGAATCTTGTCATACTGGTTTAGCTTATTTCACTTATTTGCATATTTGATTTCTTCAATTTTGATTGGTATTGCTTGGTTGTTTGAACAATTTGCTTAAATATGTTTCCTAGTTCACAACCATCCGGTGCTCAAAATAGAAAAAGAAAGAAAAAACAACAAGAAATTGCACAATCTTTACATGGATCATTGAATACATTTTTTCTTAGGCAAGAAAAACCAATTGAAAGTCCTCGTTCTAATGATAATGTGGAAAATCTTGTTGATGATCCCAATTCTAATGACTTTGTGGAAAATATTGTTGATGAGCCTGATGTTGCTTTGAACATTTTTAAGCCAAGTGTGTGGGATAAATTAAATTCAAAAATGAAAAATTTGCTTAAAGAAAAGGCCCTGTTAGAGAAACTAATATTGATTTTCCAAAGGATGAACAAAACAGACATTTTTCTTGTACTCATTATATTCGTAAACTACAAAATGGTGAATGTCATGATCGAAAATGGTTGGTTTACTCCAACGATTTGGATAAAGTTTTTTGCTTTTGTTGCAAATTATTCAAAGTTGCTAAATCTAAAAGTCAATTAGCTAGTGAAGGACTTAATGATTGGAAACATCTTAGTAATGCCTTATCTTTACATGAAAATAGTTCTGAACATTGAATTAATTTAAAAGCATGGTGTGAGTTGTAACTGAGGTTGGATAAGAATTAAACTATTAACAAGGACTTGCAAGAGTTAATCAAGAAAAATACCGCTCATTGGAAACATGTTTTAATTCGAATAATTGTTGTTGTGAAATGTTTGGCTGAATATAATTTGGCTTTTCGTGGAACAAATGAAAAACTTTATGAAGAGTCTAATGGTAACTTCTTAGGCATTCTTCAAATGATTGTTGAGTTTGATCTAGTCATGCAACACCATTTTCGTTTGATTAAAGAAAAAAATTCATCATCATTATCTTAGTCATAAAATTCAGAATGAATTGATTGAAATGTTGATATTCAATGTAAAAAGTGCGATTATTGCAAAAATCAAAGAGGCAAAATACTTTTAAGTCATTATTGATTGCACTCCTGATGCAAGTCATAAAGAACAAATGACTTTGATTATAAGATGTGTTGATGTGTCGAGTGTTCCTATCAAAGTAGAAGCGTTCTTTTTAGAATTTATGGTCGTAGAAGATACATCTGGTAAGGGTCTTTTTGATGTGCTACAAGATGTTTTGAAATCTCTTGATTTAGATATTAATTGTGTATGGGGACCGGGGGCTATAATGAAAGGAAAGCATCAAGGTGTTCAAAGAAGGTTGCTTGATTTAGGCTATGTTTGGCAAACTAGCCGATAAGCTAGCTGGTGACTGATAAGCTAGCTGATGAAAAAGTCACGTTTGGCAAATCTAGCTTATGAGCATTTAAAATTACCAAAAAGGACATCTTAAAAATAATCAATTACAATATTTAATAATATAATTAAAACAAATTTATAGTAATATAATATTTTAATTAATACAAACAAAGTAGTAAATAATATAATATGTTAATTAAAAGAATTTAACATTTATTATTGAGAGAATTACAGTTTTGGTCCTTAAGGTTTCGTATTTTCTTTGAAAGGAGGACCTATACTTCAATATCTCAAATAGTGGTCCCTGAGGTTTGGATTTTGCTCTGAAAGAAGGACCTCCTCACCAACCCAGTAAAAAAACTCTGTTAGAGTCAGGGGTATTTTCGTCAAACCATGTATTATCCCTCTTTTTGCACTTTTTTTGTTTTTCTATATTTTTGTTAAAACCTTAAATCTATATGACCTATTATGTAATTTATATATATATATATATATATATATATATATATATATATATAGACACATAACGATTTCTAAGTTTTCACAGGACCATCATGCTCACCAAGATGTCTTTAACAATACACATGTGAGTATTGTTAACACAGACCATAGGGACGATCGTTCTCCTCCACGACAACCATAGGGATGACGATATGACAACCAAACTCCATCTCTTGCCAAACACATAGACCATTGTATCTTCTCCAAATCCGAGGGACGTGGTGGATCACCAAATCACAGGGAAGAGCCTCCACAACTTCCGGTTGTGACCATCGTCCTCTCCACACCTCCACTCCTCATCTTCGACAACACCCTTTCCTCGCCTCAATCATAACCCACCATCGCATGTGATCAATTCTCGATTACAAAAATCTCATCCTTATACCACGACAACAAAAACGTCTCACCATCCTCTATTATCAAAAATATGCAGGGATATATATATATATATATATATATGTATATATGTATGTGGGGTTTTCACAGGGATGTGTGTGTATATATATATATGTATGTATATATACATACATATATGTATGTGGGTTTTTCAAGTTGCAAAAAAGGGTAGCTTGATAGAGGTTATTGAAAATGCAGATATATGAGATGTCTTACATGCAAATATGCATGATAGATACTAGGTTTTTTGAGATAAATCTTGTGTCTATGTGAAATTCAAATAAGGTTTTACAAATCACCCTCCCAGCATCAATTTCCTATTAACTGAAATTCTTCATTTCTCTATGAAATAAAAAGATAATGATCACGGAATTAATTTTTGAAACAACTGCCATGAAGCTTTCTTTGATTCGTCCTAAGGGGGTGCTTGGTTGGTTTTAAGGAATGGAAGTATTCCCATTGCATTGTTGATGCTTGTAGATGAAAAAATCATTAAAAATGACCAGACAAGTCCTTCTTCTTCTTCTTCTTCGTTACAAACCCCAAACCATACATCTGTTCCATATCTTCGTTACAAACCCCAAATCATTAATGATTGATTCCATATTATAAAACCGAACATCTATGATATATATATATATATATATATATATATATATATATATATATATATATATTTATATATATGGGTTTGGGGTTCACCGAAGAAGCCAGAGAAGAAGACGATGGGGTGTTGCAGGTTATTCGATTTTGTCACTCACCGGAGTAGATGAATGACGGTGGTGTTGGCGATGGTTTCTACAAAAACAAAAAAAGATTCATGAGTAGACCGAAGCTATTGTCCATGTCGTTTGTTACAAACCAGAAGGGGAAAATGGGATTCACGAGTGGTCAACGGAAACAATGGAGTTATCAAAACCGTGCGTCGCCGAAAACATTGGGAAGGAAGGTGGTTATACAAAATGTATAGAGTTGGTCCCTAATTGTTGGTTTGAGAGGGAAAACAAGTGATATGACCAAAATACCCCTCCCACTAACTGAGTTTTTTAACGGGGTTAGTGAGGAGGTCCTCCTTTTAGAGCAAATACCAAACCTCAGGACCACTATTTGAGATACGGTAGTATAGGTCCTCCTTTCAAAGAAAATACGAAACCTTAAGGACCAAAACTGTAATTCTCTATTTATTATTATATATATTATAAAATTTGAATTTGTAAACCAAATTTAAAAAAAATTTACATTAACTTATGAATTTAAATAATCGTTACATATATTATGAAAAAAATAAAAAAAAACAATAATTAAAAATAATAATAATTGATAACCAAAATATATTTGTTAAACTAAAAAGATTGATCTAATTATCAATAACTATAAATAATTAAAAATTAATATTAATGTATAATTAAAATTTAATTTATAAATTTTAGTGAATACTAATTAATAATAATTAAATTTTAATAACTAATATTTATTTATAATTAATAGTTAATAAATAATAATCAATATTAGTGATGGAATAATTGGAATAATCACAAAAAACTCCTTATAAGCTACTCCAAGTAGCTTATCAAAAAGCTAACTTATGTCAATTCAAACATGTACCCAGAAAATAAGCTAGCTTATTTTTGCCAAACGATGCCTTAAACCCTATAGATGCTTTATGGATGTCTTTGTCTTAATTTGGTCTTGTGTGATATGGCAAACTCTTGTCATAAAGCAAAAACAATTTTTTGGTATATGTCAAATAGTTTATATTGTATTCTCTAATTCTACAAAGCGATAGAGTGTTTTATTTGAATATATTGATGATTTTACTTTGAAGTCTTTATGTTCTACTCGTTGGGAAAGCAATGTTGAAAGTGTGTAAGCAATAAAAACTCAACTTGGCTAAATAAAAGATGCTTTGATAAAATTAGCCAATGTGTGTGAAGATGGAAAAGTGTGTAGAGATGCTGAATCTTTGATAAATGGTGAGCTTTCGAGTTTTGAATTTATTTTAAATTTGGTTATTTGGCATGCAATTTTATATAGAATCAATTTGGTTAGTAAAAAGTTACAAGCAAAAGATATGCTTCTAGATATTGAGGTAAAAATTTTGGAAGGTTTGGTTGTTTATTTTGAAAATAAAGGGACAATGAGTTTGACTTAGCTATTATTGAAGCTAAAGAAATTGTACAAAACATTGGAGTTGAACCCGAATTTCCTGTAAACGTTATGCTTGTAGAAATAAACAATTTGATGAGATCCCAAATAGTGAAAGAGCACAACAATCTGCACAAGAATCATTTAGAACTGATTATTTTCTAGTTTTAGTAGATATGACACTTTCTCAGTTAAGAAGTAGATTTGAACAGATGAAATATTTTGAGTCAATATTTGGGTTCTTGTTTGATGCATTGAAGTTCGTTAAATTGAGAGATGATGAATTAAAGAAATGTTTATTTGAATCTTGAGGTTGCTTTGAAACATGGTGACGATGTTGATATTGATGGGAAATATCTTTTTACTGAGTTACAAATTTTGCAGGGCATGATACGATATGAAAAACCTTGGACGTCTATGATCAAGTTATGGAGTTTGTAAGGAAGATGGATATGTTCCCACACGTGTTGCTTGCCTACAAGATTTTGTTAACCGTACCGGTCACGGTAGCATTTGCCGAAAGGAGTTTTTTCAAAATTAAAGCTATTGAAGTCATATTTGCGGCTACCATGAGTCAAGAGAGGCGTAATGGGTTAGCAATTTTGAGCATCGAAAGTAAGTTTTAGCAAATGTTGACTATGATAGATTAATTGATGATTTTGTTTCACGCAATACCCTGAGACATCGTTTTAGGTGATATTATATTTGTTTTTCAAAGTTTTTAAAATAGAATACACATTTGTTTTCAATTTGTTTAACTCTAATTTTGACTAAGTTTCATTTATTTTCGTTTTTAAAAAATAGGAAAAGATCTCTTTTGTTTAATTGTATGAAACAAGATTGAGGTTTAAAATTCTTAACTGACTTTCAAATCACTTTAATTGTATCATTTAATGATTAAAAAATTGTATCATCAAGTTTGAGCTCGCTTCTTGGATTTACAACGATCTAGAGTTTTTTTTTTAATAAGTTAATATAGACTAAATACTTTTGCTAATAAATTTTTATTTAAATACTACAAATAACAAAATTAAGAACACATAAAAACTATTAAAATACTCAATTATATCATATCGAATTTTCAAGTATGCCGGTCAAAAGTCATATGTATTGCTGGAACGTCCCCACCGATGAATAATCCAAGTAGAATTATTGAGATGCTTACACCTTTTCTTTATTGATAAAATTCAATGTGTATTGTTGAACATATATTTTATAGTACTCAAACTTTTATATATAATTATATATTTATTGATAATTAATATATATAAATATATATATATATATATATATATATATATATATATATATATAGGTGGGTTCATACGAGAATAACATCTATTTAAGAAAACACGAAAATAACCAAGTACATAGAAAATCATATATGATTCACGTACAAAATTATATATGATTCATGCGACTATGCGCGCGACCTGTGGGTCACCGTTGACATCGTTCGCGCC
Source organism: Arctium minus (assembly GCA_954870635.1). Lineage (NCBI taxonomy): Eukaryota > Viridiplantae > Streptophyta > Magnoliopsida > Asterales > Asteraceae > Arctium > Arctium minus. The sequence continues at coordinate 5,994,115 of OX941083.1, read as the reverse complement.
CGATTTTTTCGGGTAGTGCAAAATCACATATGATTTTGTACATGATCTGTCGTTTTTTGTTGTTTTCTTGTTTTTTAAATAGTTAGCGTTCTCGTTTGAACCTTCCTTCCTTTCTCTGTTTCTATATATATTACTCTTTGTTAATTAATATAATAATACATTGATTGAGAGAACCACATTGAAAAAACAAGTTGTTCAAAAGAATAATATTGTTTAACTTAATAAAAAAAATATTAGCAAATTTAATTATACAGAAAAACTACAATCACTATAAACATGTTTACTAATACAAATTAAAGTCGAATCAAAGTGATAGATATAATTTTATTGGTCATGTTAGGAGTTGTTTATCAACATAAGTTAATTGAAAAAACGTTTATCAAGTGAGAGTAATCCTTACTTACCCTACATGGTAAGATTTCTTCATCATTACAATATCATAGTAATGAATGTCTCAAGTGAGAGTAATCCTTACTTACCCTAGTAGATTAGCAAAATAGTACACTATAGGAATGTTGGTAAAAACCAATCATCTTTTACCAGGTGAACAATATAAACATATTGTGACCTTATTTTTCCTTGATTTTTGTGACCAATCAAGAATTAGAGCGTCTTAATAATTCATTTTCAATTCATTTAACCTTTATATTCGATTCTCAATCGATCCACGTACATGTTTGCTCATGTAAGCTTCAGACTAGTTTAATGGATTCTTGATGTTTTTTAGCGCACAAACCCGTACTTGTGATTTATAATCGAAACTATGAAAGTGAATGTGATGGAGTTGTCGACTAAGGTTAACTAAGCAAACACGGCTAATAAGAAAGGAATAACAATAGAAGGATTAGCTAGATTTGTAGAAATATATATGATTGATAAAGATAATTGAAAGAGGTACCTGACTTTGATAATTAA